>OY987332.1:54527532-54946446 GCA_963920685.1 Polydrusus tereticollis | reverse complement strand
ATAGTTGATGAGTCAATCATTCGAGAAGAATGGCATACATACCATCCGTTTACCACTTCTTTCAACAACAATGACGTAATTGAGATTGTCATCAATCAACAAGATTTATTTTTGGATATGAGCGAAGCCCAACTCTACATTGAGGGTGAATTTAAGGAAGAAACAACTGCTGGAAAAACCGGCAATTGTTCTTTAACAAATAATGCTGGTGCATTCCTTTTCGAGTCCATATCTTATGAAGTCAATGGCAAGGAGATTGAAAAAATTAGAGATCCTGGTATCGTTAGTATGGTTAAAAGTTTGCTATCTTTAAATGACCAAGAAAGTCGTGCTTTAGAGATTGCAGGATGGAATTGGCCCAGTGGTGTACTAAAAACGTTAGAGAGCACTACAAACGAGTTTAATATACGTATTCCTCTCTCTTTCTTGCTAGGTGTTTTTGCTGATTATAAGAATGTAATTATGGGAAAACAAAAAATTAAGCTTGTACGTGCTCGACATGATGATAACTGCTATAAAAATGTTACTGCTAATGGCGATAAAAAGGCTGCCATAACTTTAAAGTCTATCGAGTTGAAAGTTAGACACATATATCCGAGCGACGCAATAAAATTGAGACTTTTAGATGACATTGCTGAAAATAAACCGATTTTTATCCCTTTTCGAAATTGGGAAATACTCGAATTACCCGCATTAAAAACAACTAAGAAAGATATTTGGACCGTTAAAACAATGTCTGAACGTGCTCGATATGTCATTGTATTTTTTATGGACAATCGTAAGGATAATTTTAAGTCCGACTGTACATATTTAGATAATTTGAATATCACAGATGTTAAATTGTTTCTAAATTCCGAAGTGTATCCATATGAATCGTTAAACTTAAACTTTAACAATAGACAGTTTACGGAAGCTTACAGGATGTACACGGAATTTCAAAAATCATATCTAGGCAAGCCGACTAGTGAACCACTAATGGATTTTGCGGCGTTTGCCAAAAGGACTCTTTTTGTAATTGATTGTTCTAAACAAAACGAGAGCATCAAGAGTGCAACAGTTGATGTCAAGTTAGAATTTCAAAGTTCTGAAAACTTTTCGAATAATGCACGTGCCTTCTGTATCATTGTTCACGATCGTATTCTCGAGTATCAAGCTTTAACTGGACAAGTAAGAGACCTTATGTAATCAGTTTGATTTGAGTCTTCAGACAATGAAGTTCGTTGTAGTCGATATTCAAGGATTTAACATACCTGAATTTTGCGCCAAAGAATTGGCTATTTACGATGGGAATAGTATGAAAAGTTACTTTTTTAAACCAGTTAAACCATTCGACACCTTAAGTAAGGCTTGCAAGAAACAAGTCAAATATCTATTTGGAAATCATCATGGTATCCTTTATAATTATGGTGATACCGATTACAAGGAACTACATAATATCATATCCAACAATCTGATAGACGCAGACATTATTTACGTTAAAGGACGTGTTAAAGAGGAATTTTTAGTTAAAACATTTTCGGAATTAAACTGCAGGACGCCATATATTATAAACTTAGAAGACAGCATTGATGTACCAAAATTAGAGAAGGGAGAGAGAGTTGATGGTTGTAAATATCACATTTTAGATATTCATGTTTGTAGTATTAGAAATGCCAAAGTGTTGTATCGATATATTTATAGTCTTTTACCTTAATAAATATTTAAATTTTTCAACAAGCCAGCTTTTATTTATTTCCCACGTAGCTCAAACGTTTTTGTTTCTTTATCGGGGTTGTGTTCTGTAACAGAGAGGTCAACAGGGTCCGTTGAACAGGGTATGTTAAACAGGGTCCATTGAACAGGGTCCGTTGAACAGGGTCTGTTAAACAGGGTCCGTTGAACAGGGTCCGTTGAACAGGGTCCGTTGAACAGGGTCCGTTGAACAGGGTCTGTTGAACAGGGTCCGTTGAACAGGGTCTGTTGAACAGGGTCTGTTGAACAGGGTCCGTTAAACAAAGTCCGTTCACAACGGATCTATTTAGAATTAGGCTCTGTTTCGAAACTGTCAGTTGTTCTCGAACCTATGACGAAGGTAGTTGAAGAGAAGATCAAAGATCATTTAAGTAATATTCGTGCGCTGAAGAAACGTATAAAGCTTTACGAAGACCGAAAATCTTTGGTTAAGTTACTGTCAAGACTTAATATTCAAGATGAGTGTTCAAATCAGATATGAAGTTGGAGATGACGTTACAGTAACATTTTCTACTGCAGACGAGCGAGTTATCGTTGAGATTGCTGAAGGAGAGCTATATTTTTCCAATTATGATTTTGAGGAGTTTATAACTACCTACAGCGGTGTTCATGGATACTGGCCTGAAACTACTATTATAATTGACAACTACAATTTGCGTTTCCATACATACCTCGGCAGCCGATGTTTAACATTTGAAGAAAATGAGCAATACTTGTTTTGTTGGGATGAAAGTCTTATAGATTTATTCTCTAAACACATTGAGAATTTATATAAGATAAATTGTGTTTGCTTTAAAGATTAATATACTTGAATCTTTTTGTAATAAATGAAACTATGATTTAAAAACAAAGCATGTTTATTAAAAACGCAACAAGAACAGCTAAAATCAATAAATATATTAAAGTATAACTAGTCTTTTATTTGGTATAAAACAACTTTACTCAGGTCGACATTTTGTAAACGACTCATGACGTCACCCTAAACACGCGACATGTATTTGCAACCTTTCACCCTCCTGCCGTTAGGGCATTAGCTATATCAACTTTGGCCCTATTGGTCCGATCAACCCGGTTCTTTTTTTAAACGACTCATGACGTCACCCTAAACACGTGACATACATCAGCTGTCGATTTTGACATTTGACAGGTGACATCTGACAGGCAACAGTTCTTAATTGACAGGTGACAGGTGTCATTTTCGGGTCATGCGCAAGAACCCATTTCATAGACCCCAGCTACGCATGCGCAATATCATAGGCCCATTGGTTCCGGAGATATGAGTCATAAAAATCCCTCCGAAATTAACATTGGAGGGCCCAGCCTGGTTTACCCTAATTTTGTACATTATAAAACACCACCATAACCCCACTTAAGGACCTTTTGTTCCAGCAATCTAATCAGATGTGCCCCCGTGGTTTCACGTTGTCAAACATTGTTTAGCAGTTTTAATCTATATGCTCTCGTAGCGTATTTTGCAAGGCTTTGAGGTTCGGCCCCAGAGGATTATCGTTCAATTCCCGCCGAGGACAAAAACTTTTTTATGGTATTATTATATTTTAATAGATATTTACGTTATAAGTCCGGTAAATCAACTTTTACAGTATGAGTGAAATGTTTCGAGACGAGGCGACGAAGGAGCCGAGTCTGGAATTTTGAAACGAATACTGTAAAGGATTTGCCGGACGAATGACGTACAATATTTTATTTCATACTGTTCTGTTGAAAATTATAATTATGTTTTGAAATTATAATGAAGTTTTATTCTGCGTCGTATATTTGAAAAGTTGTGTGTTTGACATTGATTAAACTAAAACTTACAAATTTCAGTCCGGTAAAGAAATTTTACAGGACTAGTCCGGCAAAAAAATTTTACCGGACTTATTGCTGTAAACCCCTATTTTCTGGACTAAATTCATGTAAAGGTGTGTTTTACAATACAGTATGAAATAAAATATTTTAACTGATTTACAACGTCATACCTACCATCGCGGTAAACAAGATGCCTTATATGAAAAGCAGGTGGCGCTACAGGTCTCAAGATTACAGGTACGTACATCTCTCCCCGTTAGGTGGCACCCCTACAATGATATTACTATATAATCGGGGTAACACGTGATCTGGGTTCCGTTGGGGCAAAAGTTAGGTTAGAATAATGGGTGGGGGGTTAGGTGGCAGCAGTGGAGGGTTCCACACAGGTCAATAGGGCCCTATATTACCGGCATCGAGCAGTTATGACGTCACTCACTAGGTGGCGATAGTAGCTGGGTTCCACTTAGGTTAAGAGAGGATGGTGGCTTCCAGGAAAAGTGCCACGCCCTAAAATGGCCCGAAAAATGCAGGTTTTCGGCTTCATGTTATTTCTTATGGGGTTTTGAGTTAGAATTGGTACAGCATTACTACTGCGGTGGAACGAATAAACTTTCTCAACAATTTGACAACTATTTAGGCTATTTGTTGAGATAAAACTCGAATATACGGGGTGTTTCGAGAAAAAGTTATACAACTTCAAAAAATAAAAATAAATTCGCACGTGCCACGTGACGGCCGCACTACTTGGTATAATCGATTGAAACTCTCTGATATTGTAGAGAACGTTGACCTACAAAAGCTTATTGTTGTTCGTTAAGAATAGCAAGTATTTTTTTTTAATCGATTGAAAATCAAAACAGTCGCCTTTTCGGAAATTCATAGCTTCGAAACGAAAAATCGGATCACAACGGGGTTTAGACCGTTAGATAGAGCGTCTTAAATATTTTTTTTTTCAATAGATCTTTCCATACCTAAAAAATCTAGAAATTGTAGATTTATATGACATATTTCGAATTTTCAAATTTTTCATATAGAGTGTGTAAAAAATTAAATAAATCAAAAGTTTTTCTTTAAACTGAAATATTTTATTGGAAAAATATTTTTTCACATTCATATTGGGTTTATTCGATTCCCCTATATTTTTCTAATAACCTTTACTCAAAAAAAAATAAAAGTTTTCCAGAAATTTTACAGATATATCAGTTTTATGGCACGAAAGCTGCTAAAAAATCATCACCCTTATCCGGTTCTTCAAAATTACCAACTTATGCATGGTCGGCCTTGACCGAAATGTATTTTTGGCAAAGCCAGAAACGTCATTCAAGTTGTCAGGAACATGAGTATTTTAATATAATTTTTGCAGTGGTTGCATGGTGTTAAGCTTCAAAAATGTGATATATGTGTTTTAAATAATGTTTTTTTTCTTGTTTCGTAAAATTTAACAACAGTCAATGAAATATTTTCAGCGACCTACTACTACCGACTGTGATCACCATTAACCACATACTTAAAGATTGAGTACGTTTTTTTCTTTTAGTAATTCTGTGTGAGTTTTAAAATATCGATTTAGGTGCATACTTTTATTTTTCACCAGTGAGATGCACGGACTTGTGTAAACATAATTAGTAAGTAATGTTTTCATCCTCCCTTAAATTGTAGATTTTTAATTTGTGGTGCCCAAAAGCTAGAGCATTCGGGATTTGAAAAGTGAATTCTTCTTAGATATTTTCAGACTATTTGGATAATTTTTTTTTTTTTATTTTTATGTGTTTATTTTATACAGGTTGAGAAATAACTTAGTTAAAAATTTAAAAATTTTAACCAACCAACCATGACGAATAATTAATTATTTTGAAGTGTTTTTGACCGGGTGTCTGTTTGACATAAACAAAATTCATATTAGAAATGGGAAAATATATACAGGGTGTCCATTTTTCGATTTAATTGCAGGGTATCTCGGTAACTAGTAAAGATAGAGACTTGCGGTTTTTGTATTACTGCTCTCTTCGTGAAACAAAAGATGCCGCAAACAGAATTGTCATAGCTTTCTTAGTTTTTAGGCTACAGGGTGTTTTCGAAAATGTTAGCTTTTTAATCACCTCCCGTATTTCGCTTATTCTTTAACGTATTCAAAAATTGAAAACTGTTTCTGACAGAGTTTCTTAAGTAGAATTCAGTGGGGGTCTTACTTTTCGAGATTTAAAACATATGATTTTTTGAAGGGAACACCCTGTATATTTTTCTAGTATTTGATTGGGCCATTTTTAGGCTTTTCAAAAATATATAACAGTTAATAGTTATTATTAACAATAAAAGCACAAATCGAAAATTTTTAAAAATTAGGGTAGTAGGCTATGAAACAATTGAAACAAACAAAAGAATAATAATATGTCATTACTGCTAAAAGTGAGTCATCGCACAGCATTCCCAGTACGTAAAGGGTGCACAATCTTTACTTCTTAGGTTGATATTTATTTAATAATTTTTTAGACAAGATTTTATTACTCCAATATCTTTTTCTATGACTTTGCACGAACTTCTGGTGCCTCTACAAAAGCCATACCGTTCAATTCTCCCTTTCGCGATTATTTTTATTATACAGCGTGTCCAGAAAAGTTCTAGACATATGGGAAATTTCCGAGGAATTTTCTTTATTGTTGATTTTACGAAAAAAAGTTATTCTTTATAAAAAGTTCTGCTTGATGCGCAAATAATATTGACATATCAAAACTTAACATATCATGTACAGGGCGGCAAAAAAAGTATAGAAACACAGAATTACGTTAAGAGGGAAGTACCCTCAATTTTTATTTTAGAGCAAATTGTTATAAGAAAACTTTACTAAGGACTACAAAACGTGATCAGATACAATTTTTCGTTGAAATATTTTAATTTACAGGGTGCCATCAAAAAGCCTTTGGAAAATATTTTTTATTTTATTTCTTTAACAGTTACCTGCAACAATTTTGCAACAACTATGTGCACTACTATAGTAACGAATATTGACATGCTAGTCAAAAATCATTTACTATTTTTCGACTTATTAACAAGAGTTTTTGTTAGTTTCGTCATGGTTGTAAAGTTAACGCTGCAGGAGAAAATAAAAGTTGTACTTATCGTCGGAGATCACTATAAACCTATTAGGGAAGCCGCACTCATATTTAATACTAGACACCCTGGCACAATGGTATGTAGCGCCACTATAGCGAACGTAATGAATAAATTTGAAACTACTGGTTCCGTCGAAAATGCATTTAAGAAACAATACAACAAATGGTACACAACAGAAGAAAAGCAACTCAATGTAATGCAAGCGGTTATCAAAGACCCGAAAATTTCTTTAAAAAAATTGACGTCAAAAAGTCTACCGCTAGTAATATTTTAAAAATAAATAAATTTCATCAATATAAACCGGAATACATTCGCAAGCTTCTTCCTAGAGATTTTGAATCCCGTTTCCTATTTTGCGCGTGGTTCCAAGGCAAGTGTGAAGTTGATCCTTATTTTTGCAAGAAAAATATTATTTACATATAAACCATGTTTACTTCCAACGGCGTGATATGCTCCCAAAATTGTCGGTGGTGGAGTAACAACAATCCAAATTTTATAATCAAATGCCGTAGTCGATATTCATTTAAAACCAATGTTTGGTGTGGTATTTTTAATGATCGGATCGTTGGATCATACTTTTTTCGACAAAATATAAATGCTGCCATTTACCTGGGCTTCTTAAGGAATCAGTTGTCTTAATTTCTTGACGAACTGCCACTAAATATAAGACGTACAATTTGGTATCAACGCGATGGAGCCCCATGCCATAGTACTAACACAGTAACTAGGTATTTAAATGAAGTATTTCCGCACCACCGTTGGATGGGCAGACGTCGTCCAAATATTCCTTGGCCAGCTAGGTCGCCTGACATCACACCCCTGGACTTCTTTTTATGGGGCCGATTAAAAGAAATGGTGTATGGTTATAGACCTTTTCAGGATATTGACCATCTTGAAGCAGTAATTACAAACTGTGTCCGGGAAATCACTCCCAATATGATACGGGCGACAGTAAGAGAAATTACAAGACGTACTATAGTTTGCATGGAAAAAGGAGGGGGGCATGTGGAGACATAATTTTTCACTTTAAACTATCTGTTTTTAGATCACTTTTATCATGTAATTGCTAAAATTATGTTTATTATTCACATTCACAATGTATTTTTGCTCTAAGGACATTAAATGTTTTTAATATTCCTGATAGGTAGATAGGTTGATTTTGGAACACGAAATAATCTCGCATTATTTTTTTACGTAATTGGTTTCCAACCAAAGGTAATGAATGCTCAATGTCATTGTGTTTTTGATAGTTCCCTGTAAATTAAAATATTTCAACGAAAAATTGTATCTGACCACGCTTTGTAGTCCTTAGTAAAGTTTTCTGATAACAATTTGCTCTAAAATAAAAATTGAGGGTACTTCCCTCTAAACGTAATTCTGTGTTTCTATATTTTTTTACCGCCCTGTATCATGTACATCTTAAGTTTTGACATGTCAATAGTTTTTGCGCATCAAGCAGAACTTTTTATAAAGGATAACTCTTTTTCGTAAAATCAACAATAAAGAAAATTCCCATATGTGTAGAACTTTTCTGGATACGCTGTATATGATTTAGGTATTCACTTTATAAATGATCGATTTTTAATTAAATACATTTTTAAACTTGAAAATGTTACTTGATTGGGCTGCCTTCTCTCTTGATATCTATGAAAGTAAGAATTCTATAAGTTAGATATTTAAATTACAAGATTTTAAACTGACCTATTTTCATGGCACTATATAAAACAAACTAACATGTCGTAATTTTCAAAATTTTCATACTACTATATTTTCGTCACTTTTTTAAGCTTTAGTGAAACGATGACATGTATTTTAACAAAACGTTTTTTTTACCTACACATTTTGACAAATAGACATGCCAGATAGATATTCTTTTGTTTGTTTCAATGGTTTTATGGCCCATACTACCCTAGTTTTCTAAATTTTTTGATTTGTGCGTTTATTGTCAATAGTAACTATCAACTTTTTTATATTTTTTTGAAAAGCTTAAAAATAGCCTAATCAAATATGACAAGAATATCAAATTTAAAAAATCATATTATTATGTTTGCTTTAAATATCTAAAAGTAAGACTCCCAGGAAGAAAGTAAGGACGCTACTGAATTCTGCTTAAAAACTCTCTCAGAAACAGTTTACAATTTTTTAATAAATTAAAGATAACCGAAATACAGGGGGTGGTTAAAAAGCCAACATTTTTGAAAAAACCCTGTAGCTTTAAAACTAAAAAGCTATGACTATTCTGTTTGCAGCATCTTTTGTTTTACGAAAAAGCAGCGCAGTAAAGTAAAAACCGCAAGTCTCTGTGTTTACTAGTTACCGAGATACCCTGCAATTACATCGAAAAATGGACACCTTGTACGGAACTGTCTTTTTTTGCATATTAACAATGAAAAGGAATATACAGGGTGTTTCCGAACCTCTCTAAAAAAATGAAGGAGGTGAATCCTCACCTTATTTTAGGACGAAAATGTGGTATAAAAGTTGTTCGCATGGTCGCTTCGTTTTTGTATTTTTTTTTTCATTTTATTAATTAATGCCAAACGATATTCTAATGATATTTGTTAAAAGTAAGGGGATTAGAGCACTTTACTTTGGGTCAGGGCAAGGGCCTAGCGACACATAAAGCAGATGTTACTGCATTGGCTTTGTAAAATAATAAGTAAATAAAGGATTTTAAAATGGAATTGTTCCAGTCAGATCACCGAAGTTAAGCGGTGTCGAGCGCGGTTAGTACTTGGATGGGTGACCGCTTGGGAAACACCGCGTGCTTTTGTCTAAGGGAAGAGTGTAAAATGAATAGACATCAAAACCATCATCCTATTCACGCCGGATAGGCCGGATGAGATCGGATATCTCGTAGGATGAAGGTGCCGTTCCACACTCCCCAGTCGGTAGACCGCACGATTAAAAACCGTACGGCCGATGACCAGTTCAAGATGGCCTCAGATACGCCGACGAACCGTAAAAAATAGTATAACAAAAAAAAAACTTTGGGTCAATTTTAAATTTTACAATTAGTTCATTGGCGGGGATCTGGGTAAAAAAGTACATTAATTTTTTAGTTATTTTTCGTAATTCTATCATTATGTTGCGTAAAATGATACGAGTAGGCTTCGCTTGGTTCCATGGCAATCACATTTGTTTTCTCCGTAACATTTGTCTCCTATTTAGCATCTTTGAAATAATATCCTTTTGAATTGTTTTTGAATTTATTTGTACTACACATACTTTTCATAATGGCTGAGTTTAGCATCAAGAAATGGCTCAAAATAATCTTATGTACGGTTTGTCAAATGGAAATGCGCTAGAGTGGAGACGTTTATATGCAGAACGTTTTCCTAACAGACTAGTACCGTGTTCGGAAACATTTACAAGATTGCACCTCAGGTTAGAGGAAACAGGTATCTTTGCAAAAAGGAAAATAGGCGGCCGACCACTTACAGTTAGAACCGTTCAACTTGCGGAAGAGGTCTTAAACATGGTGGAAAAATCTCCAGGTACTAGTACGAGGAAAATCGGGAACGAGTTGAGTGTGAGTTACAAAACATTATGGAGTATCTTAAAGGACTATTTACTTTATCCTTATCATGTACAAAGAGTGCAAGCTTTGTTGCCTAGAGACTTTCCAGCTCCAGTTAATTTTTGTTATTGGTTTCAAGAAAATTCTTTAAGGGTCCACATTTTTCGGCAAAAATACTATTTACAGATGAATCGAATTTTTCCAGAAAAGGCATCATAAATTTTCACAACAACCATATTTGGGCGGAAGATAATCCTCATGCTATCATCGAAGGACATCACCAGTATACATTTTCTTTTAATATTTGAGCAGGGATTATCGGAGATAGCTTAGTTGGACCGTATTTTTTGCCAAATCGACTTACTGGTGATGTCTATTACGACTTCCTTAGAAATGAATTGCTAGAATTGAAGGAAGCAGTGCCATTAAGAACAAGAACTTTAATGTGGTTCATGCATGACGGCGCTCCCCCTCACTTTGCAGTACGTGTTAGAAACTATTTAGATCAACAATATCCTGCTCGTTGGATAGGTAGAGGCGGACCTCACCCATGGCCACCCCGTTCGCCGGATCTGAATAATTGTATTTTTATTTCTGGAGTCACCTTGAACAACTCGTTTACACTACTCCTATTGAAACTGAAGAAGACCTTTGACTGCGTATTATTGATGGTTTTAATACGATTCGTGCCAGTTGTCATTTTGAGGAATATTTGAACATCTTCTTAAATCCTAAAGTTCTAACAATTTAATAGTACCTACCTATTAATTAGTAAAATATTGAAACATGTAAAATGTCATAATTAACCTTGTAATTGGATACTTTATTTTAGTTTTATTCAGATTAATTTGTACTCATAAATACACCTTTAATATTTTCGATGTACGAGTTTTTATAACAATAAAGCACACATTTCAAAATAACAACTTTATTTGACAGTCATCTTTTACCTTGACTGGTGCCCGCAAATACGGGGCCATAAAAAGGAGAAATAATTAAAAAGAAATCGGTGATAACCCGTAAACGGGCTCATCAAAAATATCTAAAGTTATTCTTTTGAATGTGGGTTTTAGTGCTCTTTAATAAACCTAAATAGAATTTTTCTCTAAAATAATTAGGGAAGCCAATAATTGACCCCATTTAAAATTACATGGGATTTCCTATGTCCCGCTCGACGATGCAACACCCGGTATATGTAACAACAACGTAAAAATAGGCCGTAGACCTGGCACAGTTATTCCAAATAAGTAATATGCTTTGCATAAAAATAACAATCCTTGCTTGACTAAACACCCGATTGTTTCCAAATCATTGTCTCCTGAAGTGTGACCAGAAAAAATTTACAGTTATATTAGTAATGTTTTATTTTATTCATTGAATTAATAATGTTTATTTTAAATTTTTGAATGCACTCCATGTTTGGTCGCAGAGGGAACCCGATTACATCTACTAGTTAGATACAGAAACTTTTTATGCGCTTCATAATGTCTCTCTCTACAATTTAGAGCAGAGACCCAATTCTTGAAAGCTAGGGAGGACCAGGAAATAGAACAATCGAGAGAACTAAAAATTGTTATGGCGATAGAACGATCTGTTGCTGCTACTGGGTAGTTTAAGGGGAACGGTCGGGAAGCATAAATATTTTGCATCTTTAGGGCAACATAACCTTATTTTTATGCTTATGTTCTATGTATTTATTATTGGCGGCATAGCCGCGATTGGCTTTGTCTAAATTGAGTAATTATTGTATTGTATCGTGTACCCTCTTCTCAATATAATTAATTCTGATTTGCTAAGACTTGCTTTATGGAATGAAATAATCTAAAACCTGGATGAAACAGTGGCATTTAATGGTATTAGAGGGAAAATACTTCTAAGCCCAGATCCCTTTGATCTCTCAGATGAAAAGTTTGTTAAGGTATTTAGGCTTATCAAACCCCTGTGTCGTGTGGAAGTTTACTAAACATACTCACACCCTACATTACTGAACCCAATAGAATTTCAGCTTAAACCTGTAACAGTACAAATAATGCGTCTTATTTTTTATCTACAGTGTGTTCAAAAAAGTATGCTAACATCTTTATTATATTTTCTCAGAAAATTTTGTTCTTGCTTAAACTTGGTGCTTGCCCTGTAACAGTAAATGAGTGTTTCAGATTTCATGTATGGCTTTTAGTGCGGGAGCAAATGTCATTTTCTCAAATCGCGTCAAGACTAAAATGTCTTAACTTAAAAAGATACAGCAAGATCTTATAAGAAAAAGTTATTCTTAATTTAAAAAAATGAATCAATATATGAAATTTTAGTTAAGTACCTTTCAACTTTTAATTTTTCTCTTTTATTCTCGATTTTTTTCTTAGACAGGATGCCACTGGTGAATGTTTTGTTCTTTTGTTATTAGAATACTGGCCAAGTAACTTGAAAATGTATTTAAGATAGAAGTTAGTTGCAAAATGTTTCAGTTATTCCAGGGATAAGAGTGAGTTAAGTTATCAGCGTAATTCAAATGCATTTAAACGCTTTTGGTAAAAAACTTAATTCTAATCAAAATCACAAGCGAACCCAACTATTTTCATTTCATGTGAAACAACTAATAGTTTATGTGTTGTTTGCACTCGATGAGTAAAATAAGTCCAAATATCCTAAAAAGCCATATAGAATATTTGGCTTTGGAGAGTAGGCCGTGCATTTGAAATAAAAACAAATGGCAATAATTTTACGCCACTTTGACATATGAAATTAATTAATTAAAGATAGCGGCTGCTTCTCTAAACGATTTGTATTTATCGCCAACAACGAGAGAATTACTGACTGAACAAAGATTCCCATCGTATGGCAAACTTAAGTAAAATTATTGGTATTATAAATAAAATAAAATAAACTCACTCCTTTAGTTTCAAGAATACGTATTTAGGCATTTTGTGATACCGAGAGCAGGTGGTAGAATAGAATATAGGATCAATTTTTTTGAAACGTTCTATTCTATAGCCCTCAAGAGCCTTGTACAGAAAACTTTTAAGGTGAAACCACTGAAGAGAATAAATGAAATGTCAATTGGAAATCATTGTGAGCTGTGTGCGGTGGAAATTTTAGAATTGAAGTTATTGATTGTTGCTGTATATCGACCAATGATAATTTTAATATGCTTTTAGATGTCATGAATGGTATTGTAACTCTAGATTTTAGTATGAATAAATACATAATTATAAATGATAATTTTAATACACATTTTGATAGGGTATACGATGCCAGAAATAGTTTTATAGATATTATGGAATCGTTCGACTTAATGCAACAAATTTTTTCTAATACTAGAAATGGTCACTGCCTTAATAATGTCTTTTTACATTTTAGTCACTTGTCAAATTTTAATTTAAATGTTTTTAATCCTGTTCTGATCATCTTGCCATAAATGTAGGCATAAATACTAGTCATCTAGTAAATGGTAACAAAAGGGAATTTAGTATAATAAATTACCGTCCAATCACCCTAAAGGGTACTTTTAATTTATATAATATGATTGAGAATGAGGAGTGGCATAATATACTGAACTGTAGTATTGATAGAAATGAAAAATGATCTATCTTTTATGGAAAAATTGATTTAGGTTAGTGTGTGTTGTGTGAGTATTCTTGGTGACATGCGGAGGGAGTCAGAGAGTCCTGTGTTAGTAGTGCCCTTAATTTACTGAGAAAGGGGTACAGACAGGCCATATTAGCTGCAGAAATAAGTGCAAATTCTGATTATATTCGTAACTCTGATAATACTTCTAGAGTGGCCTGGAATATCATCAACAATAACAGGGTTGAACATACAGGTAAAGTTCTAGCAGATCTAGATGCAGAAGACCTTGTTTTTGTTTTGCAGATATTGCAGATATATGCTCGTGTCAAGTTTGCAAGCATCGTCTGTCCATTTTGAGGCGTACTTGAAGCGTTCTGGTACGGAGACAGAGCGGGCGGTGTTCTCTTTTCGAGAGGCGACTTTTAATTATATAAGAAATGCCGTTGGAGGATTAAAAAAGAAAACTGAATTCGCTATAGAATTTTCCTGTTTATTCCCTATCCGGATTATTTACCATATGTGTTCATGAAGGAGTATATCCAACTGCCTTCAAACTAAGCAAGGTTATTCCAGTTCTCAAGAATGGGAACCAACAGATGCTCAACAACTATCGATCAACCTCATTAATTCCTATATTTTCCAAGGCCTTTGAAGTGATACTGCAGGTCTTCTTATTAAGGAGCAGTTTCGTTTTAGAAGGAGGAGGTCGACTAGTGGAACAGTATGTAGGCTATGTGACTACATAGTCGAGGGCTTTGGAGAGGGGGATTTTGTGGGTTCTACATCTTGCGAGAGAGCTAGAGTCCTATGGTTGCAACGCGTCTTTCGCTGTTATAAAAAAAATTATTTATTTGTTTATTTATTTATTTTTCTTTTAAATTTGGAAATTTTTTTTTTAATTAAATTAAAAGAAATTTAAGTGAAGCCAAAACGAAGCCAAGCTGAGGTGAGAGGCTGAGGGACCGCGCGCAAATGCCCTAGCTCTATTGCCAGAGAGTAAGGGGGGGTTTTAAATAGGGCGCCACCGTTTTGCAGCTAGGTCAAAACGGAAACCTTCAAGATCGTGCTGGGGCCTCACTCTCAGCTGGACTTTACAACTTAGGTAGAATTTAGGAAATAGAAAAAGCAAACCACAGGGGGTGCTGTATAAATAAAACAACAAAAAGAATTAAAGTTAATGCTGGCTTTATACAATAAAAAAAAAAGAAAGATATGGGGGTTAGTGCTAAACCTAAACTTATCTGTAGGTAATACAACAGGTTGACAGATGGTAGACTTCTTCCGAAGGGAAGAAGACGATGGTGCGTCAGTGGACGTCAACAAGACGTCAGATAGACGAAGACAAGGGGGTGGAAACAGAAGAAAGATAAGAAAGAGAAAGAACCTATTAAAAAAAAAGAAACGCATTAGCTGATGGCTTATTAATAAAAAAAAATACCTAGTTACTTTTCCCTTTGTACAATAAATTTATAGTAAAGTATAAAATTAAAATGGCAAAACCAACTAAGTGAAAATAAACAAAAGGAAAAAGGAACTATAAAAAAAATTAAAGCAACTATAAAAATGTTAAATTATAAGCAAGAATTAAATTTGAATTAAATTTGAATTAAATTAATTTTGAAAAACGTCAATAAAAATAATTAAAGTCACAAATCGAGTTTTGGTTTGAGATAAACAAAAAAATAAATTTATAAAATTATATTCAGGGACATTCATATAGTGATTAAATATTTTAATTGAGCTTGAAGAGCCAAAAACTTAAAATAAAATTAATTTGTTAAGCCAGCACGTACGCCTATGTACTACGGTTACATCATAAAATAAAAAATAATCAATTATGTACACACATAAGGGAAATATACAACTATATAAAATATAGCACAAGTAATGTCAACATATTAGTTATCAATTAGCAAACCAATCAATAATTTATTAAAGCTAGGACATAATAAAAAAAATAATTACATAATCAGGATATGCCGCTATTAAAAAGAGCAATACAAACTAAAAATTCAAGATCCATCTTGACAAATTGGTGAATTTATAATAATTACAATCAAATAAGGCTCCATTATAAAAATAAACGAAATGATTAACACTCGAACATCTCAAATTTGATCAAATAATTTATTCGATGAGGAGTGAATGCTGTGTAACTACACTGTTTAAGTTACTTTACGTCTGTAGACATTAAAAGATTTACAGTCTGCTTGCTAATCTCAACGATAAAGTATGTGTGATTTGATTTTGACACACTTAATAATATTTTATATTTCGGGCACACCCTGTATGGCAAGAATTAAGATACCATGTCACACTTCAAGCAAACTTGTGCTATACAAAACAAAGAAAACGTTCCAAAATAAGCAGTAGGTTGGACCCCTTTGTATAGAAAAATTTAACGAGTCTAAATAAAGTTATTTAAATTTCAAGGTCAGGATTAATGGAATTTAAACCAAATTAACAGTAAACAGGTAACAAAAAAACAAATCTTGTAGCATAGGTAACATGGGGTACACTTAATCGTAAAACAATAAAGAATTCCAATTACTTAGCCAACGAGACCAATTCTACTCGGTCATAAGTACAAAAGCACATTTATCTGACAAAGCATGTGGTGTTAAATAATAGCAATATACAGCGAAAAAAAAATGAATTACGCTTACCTATTGGAGCTGTAGGGTCTTAAAATTGAAATAGGGGGTTCCAACGGTGGTGAGTGCTCCTATGGTCAGCCCTTCCCGGTCTTAGTGACCCGACTTAACTAAAAGAGAGCCCCAGATGGTGTTTTTAGGAGAAAAGTTGAAATATTGACAAAGAAACGGCATGGTATATAAAAAAAACCTACCTTCAACAGCGAACAACTTTGACAAAAAAATACCACGATGTGGCTTTCTGTGGCCCCAGAAACCAAAAATGAGCAAGAAAACTAAAGGGGCACAGAAAGTGACGCTTCAAGATCCCAAATCCTGGAAAACAGATGGCTTGAATAGCCCTGGATCTAGAAACGCCTGCTGCCTCGTTGAACGCTGGAAGTTAAGTGAAGTCACTGAAGAATTCTAGGTTAAAACTTAAAAATGTGCTGTTAACAGGATATGAGAGAGAAGAGAAACGCCAGAGAGGGGTGGAGAGAGATAAAGCGAAAGACCGACCCATTTCCGGCCAGAACCACCGTTCGCTTCTAAAAGAGGCCGGTTCACACACTGGCGGCGACACGGTATGAAGCCTTTAGAGCCATGCCCATTCAATTGCAGATACTCCAAGCCAAGAGAAATGAAACAGATGCACCCAAATTCAGTTCTACATAAGAAGGCAATTCGTAAATCCAACAATTCGTTAAAAATTATTTAAAGAAAACCCAAGTCCTAAGATATCCCTGCCATTCTCGGAGCAAATGGCCATTGAAGTTTGGGTTGCCTAATATTATTGCCCAAACATATTTCAGAAGAAGAATATTAACCTAGAAAATTCATTAGTCAATTTGACAGGTTGTCATGACAAAGAAATATATTAATTGGATTACCTAATGGAACACTAGAATAAGTCTCCGATAGTGTATTCCAGGGAGATATGTGATTTAAAACAGTATGAAGAGTATACAGGGAACCAAACATCGTTTTAAAAAGGCAAGGTATGTATTTACTTTATACAGGGTCATTTGTTAAAAGACACCATACACGTCAGACTTAGTTCATTTGTGACAAAATCGGGTTGTCACATGGTTTGGAATCAGGAAGCACCAGGCTAGTTCGGAGCTATCTCGTGGACAGGAAACAGGTAACCTGCTTTCAGGAAAAACTTTTGGAGAAGAGAATCATGCGACATGGTGTACCTCGGGGATTTATTTCGGGCCCTCTGCTTTTTCTTATATACATTAATGCTATTACATTCTCTCTACCAGAAAGCATGGTACGTAGACGATACAAGTTCTCTAGCTAGATCTAGAGAATGTAAAGCTCTGAGAGATCAGATCGGTCAACAATCTAAGCCACCGATTATACCTAAATCATGCAAAGACAGAGCAAATGATTTTCTCTTTAAGAAGAGATGACACTGTTATCAACCCAGACAAGATTAAATTGTTAAGTATCTCCCTAGACTCAAGGTTAAGTTTCCAACAACATGTAATTGTCATATGAAAGAGAATCACGTCTGCAACTTGACTAGGGTGGTTGATCACAAGGTGTGCCTAATGGCATGCCATTCACTGGTCCATTCTGTGTGTGTCTATGGTGTGCTGGCGTGGGGTCGTTCGGCCCGTACCTCTCGAATATTTGGTCTGCAGCGCAAAGCGGTCAGCGTTTTGGCTGGTATCGGCTATCGAGATGACGTGAGACATTTCTTTTCACAACTAGGTATCCCCATATATTTTTGAATGCCTATTGTATGCGCAAAGAAATTCACATAGACATGATACATCCCTGCAGGTGCACTATCATGCCACAAGAAATAGAAGTGATATGAGAATCAAGTTTCTTAGCCTTGAAACATCGAGGAATGCGACGCTTTATTACACGCCTTCCTTTTTCTATAACATCAGGCAGATGCCATTCAAGCGATTCAAGTGCGTGACAAAAGGGTTCCAAAAGCTTTTACAGTTTGAATGAGTACTTAAACTCTTATGCAACATTTTGAGATTTTCCACCTTAATACTACCTTGTTTTCCTTCTTTTCTACCTGTGTAACTATGATAATATTGTGTTTTATTTTTAGTATATTATTTGATAACTTAACTCTAATCATAAGATGACGAGTGTAATGAAACTATGTTAATGACATGAATAAATTTGAATTTGAATTTGAAAAATCAAAGAGCACAAAGAATTGAGCTTCACAGGTAAAGGTGATTTCAGAACTTATTTTCACGAAATAATTTGTAAATTGTCAAATCGAAAGAGTGCAAGCTCAATATATCGATTTACACTACGTATTCAGAGGGACGAAAATTTCATTAGAGGAATATCGCCCAAATTGTAATAAATAGCACAAATATACTGCGGACATGATATTATTACCATTTTGCATTATACAGTGTGTTTAAAAAGTTCCGCACCACACCGATTTTTGAAGGAAAATATTTCAAATAAAGTGTATTAGATCGTTTTTAGCCTGAATTAAAAGGAATATTTTTGAAAATACAGGGTTCTTTAAAATTGACATAAACATACATATTTTTAAATACTATTTTTCCGAATCGGTGGATAAAATGGCCCCCAGATCTCCTGATATTATGCCGATGGATTATTTTTTTCTGGGATTATTTGCAAAATAAAATTAATGCAACAACACCAGACAATATTGAAGTACTAATAAATAGAACTACGACAGTCAGCTCATAACTGTGGTTTTACTTTAAAATTCAATTTATTCGATTTTATTACAACTTGGCACATAGGGGCCATTTTCAACATTTAAATTCATTTTTTGTTAAAGAAGTTAGTTATAATAAATATTTATTATGTTAATAAAAATTATGTTATATCTTTTAAACTGATGCATTTGGGTATAGAACTAGAAAACAAATCAAAAACTCTACTGTATTTTGAAAAAAAAATTTTTTCGGAAGTGATTATCGGTAAGGTCCGGAAACACGGTTGATAGCAATAGTAAATTCAGTTTATTAAATAATAATATTTAAGCTGAGTTAGGTCAATCGGCGCTAAAACAAAGATAATTAGACACATAATAAAGATAAAGGTAACGTAGTTTTTGTGTATCTTAATTAACTAAATTTTGGAGAAAAGAACACTTTTACAATCATCTTTTTTAATTTCAAATCTTTATGTTCAATGGTTTCCCAGATACAGCCGGTTGCCTTTCTTAGTTGTACACCCGGTACAATAACTAAAAATGATGAATTATGGCTGCTGGTACATTTATGGATAAAGTATATTTGTGGAATGGTGTCGCAATAATGAGATTCTAGTTAATGAGATATAGTTATGGAATAAGTAGAATAAGTTTAACGGTATGTGATATGATAGAATATGAAAAGCTATATTATGGTTAAGAAGATTTTAGTTATATTTTATTAGCATAATGAAAAACAGGTATTAGTAATTATTATTATTATTTTATTGTAACATTTAATAATAGTGTAATAATTTTAGTTTAACTAGATATCGACCCAAATCGCTTACCACTTCATTTACAGTTTTGTTATTATTTTGTCTGATTAATGGGACTTTCGAATCTAAAAGAAATTTGACAATCATTAACCTAAGTCATCAAATATTACCAAATTAAATTACAACAGATGAAAGTCACCGATTTTACAAACAAAACTTGACGAAACAAAGAATATTTTCTTAATATAATTAAATTACAAAAATAATACATTTTAATAAACGGAGTCTGAAATCTAAATGGTGAGAAATTTGGTCCAGAAAATATATACAGCTTATAACAAAACTTTGGAATTTGGAAAAATAAATCAAGCTACAAATTCTGAACCAAAAATGACTTCATTTGAATAAAAAGTTACTTCTTTCTATCATGGACGATATATAGGAGACTACAAATAAATTGATGATATAAAACTTTATGATTTTATGCTTAATAATGACTGTAAATCGATCTTATTAAAATTCGTTCTAAAGCACGGTTAACTCCACATTAAAACACATCTGCTGTCAGTATTTTACGATACGATTATCTGAGGGCCACCTGAAATACTCAAATAAATGCTGTCAAAGTCGAGTACTGATTGCGTAAAACAATACGTAATTAAAACAAAGCTGTCTTGATCTTCAAAATAATTTGATTTCCTCATGCAGTTAGATGTTCGAATTGAAAAAGTAGTTTTGACTAGGTACATACAGTAGTGTGTCAGAATGTACGAAATCTAATACAGATTTTTCGTTAAAAATGTGTTACTTTTACAAGAGGGTTAGAGAAACATCATTTTACTTGTCAATAAAGATGTTTATGCTTTTTATTTTTAGAAATAAGTTTGAATCTAGATGCCATAAGAAGCAAAATATGTCAGTCAAATGCAATAAAAGTCTTAAAGAATTCTCTTACAACTGAGCTTTTTATAATTCTGTGACTCAATATGGGGTTTTTTACAGTAGAAATCGAACAAAGCAGCACAAAGGTGTACTCCACGAACAGAAATAAATTCTCTGCTGAAACCCCCGATAAAATAGTTTCACTAAAAAGGATTTTAAAATGTTTTAGAGCTTATAGTCGCATATACGTTTTCCAATAAACTATATTATGTGTTGTTGTGCTTTTATAGCTACTTGAAAATATTTGATTTTCCATTTCGAACAATATAATCTTACTTAACAAAAACATGTTTTTGATAAAGCATCGTATCAAAATACAGGCGATTTGGAAAATACGTGTTCAACGGTTGACGTCAAATGGAAAGTACGTGGACAACGTTTTAAGTCGATTTATACCCAGTTTATATGTTACAGTGTAGGTTACCTTCAGCCTTCAGTTTAATCTGAACTAACCACGTATCGGCCAGCTAACCTGATATAATCCTGCAAGTAAACTGAACCAATAGATGTGGACTTTAAATCAACTTAGTTATATGCCACATTGCCTCATTTAGATGGATGCTAAATTGTTGTTCTTTCCTAAACTTTTGCAAATGGACTCATTAATGATTAAATGGGTGTTATGATCCAATGCTATAAAATGACGTTCTCTAGTGGTATAGTGCTCACATAAAGCGGATGTGGTAGAAACGTGAAGTCACATGGACACATTTTCTCTGAATGTTTATGTAATCAGCCTTATGACACAAGATATCGGGTATCTTTATATATTCGCAGGAGTCTTTAATATTCATTGCAGAAAGGCCCAAGGCATTTGAGTCCCAACCGTTTTCTGACCTGGCATGTAAATTGGTAATTCTTTTCCCTTTATTTGACGAAGCTCTTGTTTTACACCTGCCGAAAGAATCGGGCCATCGCATCCTTTGGATTGTGTGTCATGCGTGTCAAACCATGTCTCATCGAGGTGAATTATTGGACGATTTTCAAAACGATATTTTCTTATCGATGTTATATACTTACGAGCCATTTTTGTAATCGCTCCATAAGTACTTGCTTTTTGTTAATTGTGCGATATCTGAAGCCCATTTTAAACAAAATTCTCCAAATGCTAGTGATACTACAGCTAATTTGGGGTTTGTTATTAGTGAGCCGTTGCTTCAGAGTTTCTAATGTAGGTACGCGTTGCTCCTCGTATATGGTGTAGACTTTCCGCCTTATCAAGTTCTCGGCTTCGTCGAAACATTTATTGGAACCGGCATCTTTACGCTTTTTTCTTGATTTGATGGGATTTGCCACGATTTCTTTCACTGTACTCAGAGGTATTTTGGTCAAATTACCAGTTTTGCTCACAGCAACACTAGCGCTAAGTTCTCTGTTAAATAAAGAACTATAAACAGTTTTTAAATGTTCGTAGCATCGAGACATAATTGCTTTTTCTTCACCAGAACATTTGGAGAAGCGCTGTCAATGTTTTTTCACTGACCACATAATTCTGTTATACTACGTATTACGTATACGTTATGTCTACGTATAATAATTTATTTCGTAAAATTATGTTTCAATACAACTGAACACTTCCCATAAGAAATAAAAACTGACATTGAATCTCTCAAAATACCTGCCAAAGGGGAATTTCTAGACATTTAAAATTATCTTATTTTAATTTATCCTTACCTAGAAATCATTACAATACATCCCCGAAAATGGATACTGAAAATTTATGGGTTTATACGACCGCACTTGGCCCCATTTTATTGCAGTCATTAAATCAGAACCGTTTTTTGTGAAAGGAACTTTATTTGGAAGTATTTGGAAGCGTTTTTCGCTCGGTGAGCAGTTTTACCAAAAAAAATATATTTTCAATTTACATTTTCTGAAAGATTTTGTAATTTTAGTACGAATTGCAAAATATTTCAATTTTCTGACGCCTCTAAAGCATTTATTTACTTACTTTTTTACTATTTTTTACGGTTCGTCGGCGTACCAGAGGCCATCTTGAACCGGTCATCGACCGTACGGTTTTTAATCGTGCGGTCTACCGACTGGGGAGTGTGAAACTAAAGCATATAAAGAAAACAAGGTCTGTCTATACCACCAAACTAAAATTTTTATTTGTCCCTTTAAGGTGAAAAAAGGATTAGAGAGTGTACATAATTTAATGTCATTTTAGGTTGTACTAGTTTCAACTTTAGTCAAAGTCATCATCAGCAACCATACAATTAAGAATTATGTTTAGGATGTACCTAAATAAACGAACTAAAACAAATTAAAAGGGGGGGGAGGGGGAACGAAGTGGTTCAACAATACATGGCCATAACGTGCACCTTATGCAGCCAATGGACTGGACAGAAGACAATCACCTACACGATGCTACTTTCAGCAATGAAGGAAATTAGATGCGAAAATTGTAGTAGAGGGAAATTCAAATGGAATCATTTATAGTCATGATATGATGTATAGCTGTCTATAATGAAAATTCAATAAAGTAAACGTTTCATAAGTCAACTCCAAGAAAGAACATAATTTATTTTTGGTGGGTCAGAATTTTAATAAGAATAGTAATAATAAAGTAAAGGGGGGGGGGGGGGAGGGAAATTAAAATGTATTAAAATAAATTACGTCATTAAGTCAAGAATTTGGTGAGTACTTGATCACATTTCACATACAAATTTAAGTCTAAATTATGAGACCATAGATTACGATATTTTCGTACACAATTTTAATTGGAAACAATTTTCTCCTTTCAGATGACCACAACTGACTTAATGACGGCAAATTATCCATATTATATTATATAAACGTTAAAATTAAAAATTCAATTCTGACAATGACAATACAAACAAATATTTCTATAGTTACCTGGTTTTATTAAAATCAAGCTATTAGTTTACTGACGAAAACTTAAAATTCATCAAAAAAAAAATACAAAAATCGTCGGAATATAAAATATTGTATGAAATTCGGATCATAAACAACCATTATGGTACATGCCGTGTTATTAGATTCGGCTGACGCCTCGTCCAATAATACTCACGGCTAGTACCATAATGATCGTTATTATGATCCTTATAACATAAATATCTATTACCTATTCCTTCTTCAAGTCTAGTAAAGATCTATAAATTGTGATTGTGAAAAAATTTATATTAAAAAAATTTCAAATTTTAAAATGTTTAAACAAACCGTTAAAAATATATTATTGAAAAAAGCTTATTATACCATAAATGAATATTTTGGTGATAATCTTTCATAATTATTTGCATATTTTATTCCAATATTTCAAATTTTACTATATTATATTTTACTGTTTATTAAAATTTCTAAAAGTTTTGTCGATAAAGATATTTCTTTCAGACAATAAAGCATATTTTGACTTTGACTTTGACTTTTGTATATACACAAAAGGACCGTTGCACAAGTTCAAAGCGAGCGAACTGTGGGAGGTAATGACATCACCGCCTCGCGACTGTTTTATGTGATCTTGATCACGTATATTTTGAAAACTACTAATCGAATTGACTTTCAGTGCTTTTACCTAATAAATGCTTCATACAGATTAGGTAAAAAGTGTACTTTAAGGCTTGATCAATTGACCCAATCTAAGGGTGAATGCGTACTTCTCCAAGTTTTAATTAGATTTAAAAATAAGTGTCGTTTTAGTCATTGTGCATTGTTGATTAGGCAGTTACCTGTAGGGCACACTGCCTTAAATCCACATAATTGAATTTCAGAACCAGATATAGTTCATCACACGGTTCTAGGGCTACACGCCTGAGGATATAGAACGGTAAAATGCATAGGAAGACGCGATAAAGGCAGCATAGGTGTGCGCAATAATTTAGTTATTATTTTTATTATTTGAGTCTTAAATTGTGCAGTATATAAAAGCAAATTCCCACTGATTTATTATTAACCAAGATATTTCATTAGAAAAAAAGGTATAAACTTTATACCTACATATTATACGCATTATTACCATAAGTTGCTGTTTTGTCCAAACGAGCCATATGGCGGCAAGTTCTGACCTCACAATTTGTTGCACTATAAGTATACAAAAAAAAAGCAATAATTTACAAATATGTATAGTAACAATTAAGAATAATTTAAAAACTAAATATCTTAAAGTCTAATTCTTGCATAATATACTTTGTCCGGTGCAGTTACCGATTTCACATTATTTATTATAAATTTTCTATTTAAGTCCTAATTATCCACTCGCCCACCATGAAACTGAGTTAAAACAAAAACGGTGTGATAACAAAGAAGTGGTACTTGCAGGAGGTCTTCACGATGGAAATTCTTTTAAAGGTAAAGCGTTTATGCATGAATTTATACCAATTAAACTGTTTAAATTATTTTAATAATTGTAGGTATCAAATTGTGTTACATCCGAAAATAACTCTTTGTAGTGAACCTAATGATGAAGAGGCAGACACCCGACTAATTATTTTCATTATCAATGAAAATACACATATAAATATTATGGTAAAATCAGACGATACTTCTGTTTTAATTTTACTACTCTATTATTAACTAATATTATTGGAACGAGGAAAATTTAAAATCTAATAAACTATTTATGAAAAGGGTCATGGGACAACATCCCTGAATAAAGGAAGGTTTGCCTCTGTTCATATGATGGTAGAGTTATTGGGAAAATGAATTTGTGATGGCGTACTAGCATTTCATGTGTTGACAAGATGCGATAAAACATGTTTTATAAAATAGGAAAAAAATTGGCTTGGAATACTTATAACCACAACTGTCATAAGTTTGATTTATGTTATTTTGAAAGAACCCCATTGATATAAGTTTAGACAATGCTAAAAAACTGATATCGCTCTTGCACGATAAAGAAAAGTATATTAATCTAAATGATATTATGTTTAAGTTGACGTAAGTCTGTCAAAGAAATTCCTGCTATACTAAGGACTTATTTAATTAACACGTTGAAAGGTAAAATATATGTTACTTATATTAATATTGTGGTTACAAATTATTTAAATTTTATGATTTTTGTATTTTGTCCTTTCGGAGGTGTTATTACAAAGTTCATAATTGGATACAAATTAAATTGTTAAAAAATTAGATTCCAAAGGTTATGGGCAATGGAAGCTAAACTATTAATGCCCAAATGTTCCACAAAGCAACGCATTCCAAACGAAATTTGAAAGTCTATTTTGCACTGAAAAAAAATTGCAATACCAATAAATGCGCATGCAAAAACGAGGGTATGTTTCTCAGACGAACAAATATGTTTAGTTCCTCCGAATGCAAATGCGGTATGAATTGTGGCAACAATGAATACAATAATATGATAGAAGAAGTAGAGGAATTAAAAACAATTTGTTACTAGACGATTAATATTTAGATGTTTTTTTATTATTAATATTTTTTTAAATAATATAAAATAGATAATATACAGGGTGTCCGGGAAAATGTGGGAAATCTATCGGACTTAAATAGAACATGAAAAAATAAGATTACAAGTTCATATAATTTTTTTTCTTACAGGCCCTCTCTACGGAGATATGTGCCCCGAAGGTCGCCGCTGGAAATAGCTTTTTCTTAAATAACTTTTAAAGCACACAATATAATTTAATAAAAATTTAACGTGATGGACACTAGTAAGGACCTCCTCAAAATACTGTACTTGAAACATACTTAGCTTTTTTAGTTTACCAAGGGCGGACTCGGCTTTACAACTTAATGTTTAAATTTTTGACACCCAGTGTAATAAGCACTAAGGCTGGGTTATTGTAACGGGTATAGCAGTACTTAATTCGTAGTACCCGCGACTGTATCAGACTTCACGGAACGATTTATGTTATCGACAATAAACAAGAGTACCTTTTTTTCACTCTAAAGTGCAAGCTATACACAGATTTATTTTTTTTAAACCTTTATCATACAGGGTTTAATAATTTAAGCATTAAGTTGTAAAGCATAGTCCGCCCCTGGTAAACTAAAAAAGGTAAATATGTTTCAAGGACACTATTTTAAGTGTCCATCACATTAAAATGTATTAAATTATATTAAGTCTGTTTAAGTGTTAAGTTTTAATGCAATGTGTGGAATATTTAAAACAAGCCCTAAAATATTAGTTAATTTTTCTTTTTTAATAAATGAAATAAAAGAAGCCTATCGATTAGGCTGGGCCGAATTTGGACAATTTAGGAATTCTGATTTGGAATAGTAACAAAAAGTGTCATTTCATGAGTACAATGAAAAATGTTAATTTCGACTTCTTTATAAACTGCCTACTTCCACCCTCTACAAGACCTTAAAATTTATAAAAATTTTGAAAAACTGAAGTTGATAATTTTAGTTTGGAATAGGTCAAAAAAGCTTCGCTATTGCAATAGAAATAAAATATTTATTATACGTTTTTTCCGCAACTTGCATTTTCTACCCTCTACCGATCGTTAAAATTTCGTATTTAAAATTTTATCTTCAAAACAAGCAAAACACATCCCTATAAAAGATGACAAATGTTAGTTTCTGATATTTTATGCATTATTCTCCTGTGCCAGCGTTTAAACGTTATATTTACGCCGTCCCTGACCTGACGCGACCTGATAATAAGTAGGTTTTTCTGCATCGATCGCCGGGGTTTATCCTTTTATCTGAGCTGAATAATTGTTTTCTGTCTATTTTAACTAACACCTCGTTGCGTTCGCATCGGTAAAAATGTTGATTTAAAAAGTAAATGTGCTATGCTGCTGTGCGTTTGAATACTTACTGTAAAAGACTTATTATACAAGACGCGATCTTGAATGTCCTTTATTAGGTTCCCCTGTGTCCCGAAAACGTGTTCTACAGTTGATTAAGGCACACCATGGAAAATATTTAGAGCTTTCAAGGCATCCTAAATCTAAAAAAGGAGAAAGCAACAACTTAAAAGTTGAAAAGTTTAAAGTTGAAATTAGAAAACTATTTGACGTCTGTATATGTAAATGTGAGAAATATGAAGAATTTTCTTGCAGTAAAGACCACAGGGTATCTGCAAAAGAACGTGATTTCCTTCAAGATCAAAGGGGAGTCAGGAAAATGGCAATAGGGGTTGTTGATTCTAAAGAAACAAAAAAAAATATTTAATAAAGTAGTTAAATTGGAACAAGAGTTACAAAAGAGAAGTTTAAACGTGGAAAATCAGAAAAAATTAGGTCGTGAAACACCAGGCTACATCAGTCGAACAAGGTTTTTTTCAGATCTGTGTCAGTTGCCATCCACTTCTGTGGAAATTGATGAAACATTAAAGTATTTACAAATACAGTTAAGCTTCCTACTGTTGCTAAAATGTGTGACAGGTATGGCTTGTCAGATAGATTGGCTGCTCCGGTCGCACCAGCAGTTTTACAAGATTTTGGAATTGTTTCCCCGACTGATAAAACACATGTGATAAACAAAAACAAATTGAGGCGAGCGAGAGAAAAAACTAGAAAAACATTTGAGCAACAAGAAGTCTCGCTTAAATCTATATATTTTGACGGCAGGAAAGATAATACTCTTTTGGTGGAAAAGTTGAACAAAAATATCACAGACGATCAGTTTGTTTCCTACTACCAACAAAAATATTTTTCACCCAATTCCATGTCATAACTATAAATCTACATTTTGAATTTTTTTTGACATTTGTGACACCCTGTAGAGGGTGGAAAATGCACGTTACGGAAAAATCGTATATTAAATATTTTTTTTCTATTGCAATAGAAAAGCTTTTTTTGACTTATTCCAAGTTAAAATTATCAACTTGAACTTTTCAAAATTTTTATAATCTTTAACGCTCTGTAGAGGGTGGAAGAAGGCAGCTTAATTTTTATAAATAACCCTAATTTTAAGCGAGACCAAATAAAGCCAATTAATTTCAACATTTTTGGTGTAAAAATCGAGTTGTTTGAAGGTAAAAATTAACGAAAAATATTAATGTTGTGACTCTTTTAATAAGTTGAGAAATTTTTTATGGTAGTATTTATGCTTATGCAAAAAGTGATATATTGTATTAAAGAGAAATATTTAGGCTTTAAATCTGTGAATGGTTTAAATTTTTGTATTAATTACTTCGAAAGTTATTGGACGTTAAATATTAAAATTAGTATATCCCATTATTTTACGTTTTCTTGCTATAACTTTATTCTAGATTAAAAGTAAATGTCGGCATATTTAACTCTTTTATGTATAAATGCATGCTTAATTCGATGGTTTGGGTCCGATAAAGTTATACCAAAATATTGGGTTGGTGAACGCAAATGGCACTTCTCCGCCATCCTAATATAGGCGTATAGATTTCCATTTGCATAATCATATTTATTGTGCAGATTGGCAGCTTCAGATCTTGTACCTAATTTGCCTCAAAGCCACCAAAACCGCAATCAGTGAAATATGGTACATGTTGACGAGTATATTTTTTTTCAGTGACTCGAGAATTTCAGTTTCTAATGTAATACTACTACTTGTTTTATTGAATTCGATTTCTCTATTAACTTTACTTCTTTCTTGTAGTATCAAATGTGTAAGTCGTTTTCATAAAAAAAAATGAAGATTTTAAGTTGACTATAAAATTAATATACCTATTTTCCCGAGACTTTGGTTACTGTATATATTACCAAATTTCTGGGTTTTCAGTCTAATTTTATTGATTTTTCGTAACCCATTTTATTATTATTGCCAGTAACTTAAGGCTATTATTTGTATTTTCTTAACTCATTGTTGACAAAGCAAAAATCGGTAGTTCAACACTAAAAATAAAATAAATATTGGTATTTTATAAACACGAAAAAAATAATATTGAAAAGAACAATAAAGCTACGAGTAATTGTAACAGTATCAATAATACTGACAAGAATTAGCAACAACAAATTATTTAAACGATAAGACTAATAGCTATGTCATATCTGGAGATTCCAGTGATCCCATGTCCTATATACTTTTCTGGAAATTCGCTATTCATTATTTCAACCAGCATTCCCTTTGGCATGTTTGAAACAATTTTAACTAATTTTTATTATTTTAGAGTCACACAAAAAAATTTAATTTTTCTATTGAGAGGTATTTGTGATCAAAAGTTGAAACTACCAGGAGAAAATGAGGTTGTTGGTAGACGAATGTAACTAAAGAAGAATATCTAATTCGGGTTTTGACTTTTTTTCCAAACCTATAATAGAATTCATTAATTTATCTTTTGTATAGCCCCGTAAAAGGAATTAGGCACAACATTTAGCGTGCCCTCTATATTACCAAATTTGACCCAGTTCCTAAATTACTTCACGGATACAATGGTGAAAACAGGCATCATCCCCTGGCGATATAATCGCCCAATAAAAAACTTGAGCAAAAATTCTTAATGTTTCGCGAACTTTCGGTTCCTAAGATCTTTTTTCACGTGTTACATCAAAGTTATTTGTAGCTTTTATTTCGACTCCAAGAGTAATACTTAAAAACTTTTTACGTACGAAATAATGGGAATCTTCCTAAAAGGAAACCGCTGGCCTTAGACTGTGTTATAAATTTGTAAGTAAATTATTTGATGGCCGCATTTTCTTGGGTTTAAGAAGAAATTATAGCAATTCCTCTTTGAAATTTGATTTTTTTTTATGAAATATTAGATATTGTTTTTTTTTTAACTTGCGTTAGCTCCACATTGCGATTTCTACTACTGTCATTGTACCGGGTGTCCCACTAAGAATGGCTGTCGGCCGTATCTCAGAAAGTGTTAGTCGTATGGCTTGCGGAAAAAAATATATTAGGTAAAGTGGTCATGAGAAATTGCTGGAAAATATTTAGTTTCTCAGACTGGCACTAGAGGGTGCAACAGTAACAGTAAATATGAATCACGAAGTTTCCTCAAAAGTCGCCTAGTTAAGGTATCCCGAAAATAACATTTTTGTATATTACGAAGATTTATTAATAAAATTCACCTATAGAACGTGTTCGTCCCTTTTCAAATAAAGTGGTGGGGGAAGGTTGAACATTATTTGTAATAAATGCTGATAACTCCGGTCTGGCTTAACATAATTTAGTAAACTTAGTGTTGGTAAAAAGGGCTTTTATCACTCTATGTAGCATCTTATGAACTACGGCAATATGTGTTTTACACTAGGCGCTAGGGGGCGCTGTCTTACAACTTCACAAACATTGCGCGTTTTTTCCATAATTGTAAATATAATAGTATATTCATTTCACCTGATTACAAGGATGATTAAAAGTCTAAGAAGTTAGCCAAAACCGCAAGTTAATATCTATTTTCAATCCGGAGATATCAACAACAATAATCATAATTACGGAACATCATGATTTTATTTTCAAGTTGCCATTGTAAAGGTTTTTTTAAGAGTCAAATAGGCCTTGGAAAAACAAAATGCGAATTGAAATTGTGCACGCGTGTCATCATTCATTATTACGTCAAAATTTTTGTCATGCCAACAATGTTGTGTCGTATTTGATTTTTAAAATGCCTCTGTTACTTACAAGACTGTCGGCTTGGAAGATTCGTTTGAATCACTCCAAGTCGAAGGCTATTAATTTTTCGAAAAGCAATGTTAGTAGGCCTGAGACAAGGCTTCGTGTCAACGGAGTTTTATATTTGATGACTGAAATGGAGGCGTAATTCAATTAAGAGTGAAGTAGACTTGGAAATGGAACTGGTGTCAACCTTTACAAGGTGTTGGTCAGGCCGGTTCCCACTTGCGGTGCACCTTCGTGGTGAAACATAAGCAGAACGCAGCTTAATAAGCTTCAGGTGATACAAACAGGGCGCTAAAAATTATTGCGGATGAACCCAGGTACACGATGAATCGCATACTTCATCAAGACTTTCGTATGCAGACAATACATGAATTTTTTACAAAAAATGATTACAGACGCACGGACGTATCGACAAACTCATTAATCACGGACACACACATGGTCTATTCCCATAGTAGAGAGACACTAATTGTAGTAAGGCACTATCAATCAACCACTAATCACCAAATCAATAGCACAGGCGCCGAAATTTTGCAGTACAAAAACTTTTTAAATAAAACAAGCAGAAACAAGTATAGTCAAGCCAAAATTAATTTTAAAAATTTCTACAAGTGATAAAACCTAAACAGTTTGCTAAGATTGAAATAAAGCCGCAAGAGCATTTCTAACTTAAATAAACAAAGAGGATCCAAAGTAGAAACCTAAAAATAATTTGCAGCAATTTCTCATAGCCACTTTTCCTAAAAAATTATAAATTTCCCGCAAACATAACACTTTCTGAGATACGACGATACGGCCGAGAGCCATTCTTAGGGTTCACCCGGTACTACTCATGATTCATCCAGTGGTTACAAATTTTCACTAGAACCGAGGAACTATTATTCTGGATCGCACTAGCTCAGAATTAGAAACGGCAAAGTTATCGACCACTTCTTGTTGCGATACCCCTCTGATGAAGATTAAGACCATCGGAATGCGTCTTTCTTTTTTAAGAGATTTCGGATAGTTTTGATACACTTATTTACAAATTATTTTGTAATAATGGCAATACGTTACCTCTACCTGCTCTCTTGTGGAGAGATAATAAAGGCTACGAGATGCACAAAAGTAAAATTACTTAGCGGCAAAATTAAGATAATTCTTCGATTGTTCTTTTCCTTTTCTAAACCAAAGACCCTAAACCAACTTTTAAGCTAACTCCACGTGTTAAGCTTTCAACTTATGACAAATATACAGTGCGGCCCAAATTGGGCCTACATGTATGGGGATCTTGGAAACTATAGAAGATAGAGAAACGGTTAAATGGGGAAAGTTTTTGACAATTATATTTCTAACTGAAAACCGTTTAGTACGCGGCCCTATCTTTTTTGGTTTTTGAAATATGTTGAAAAAACCAAAAAGATGTATTTTCGAAAATATGCTGTACATTTCTTATTATTCACTATTTTGGCAATCTGTAAAAACATTTTTAAAGCAACTTTTTAAGTAGATTTCAGTTCTGCAATTTAATTTTGAACACGACGTTTCAGTTATTTTATACCATCATCAGGTTCATTTTTTCTTATGGGCGCCATATTGTATTTTATACCTAAAAGGTAGCTTATGACGTCAGCTTTTCAACGATGTATTATTTGTTGGAAAATAAATGAAATTGACTTGAAAAATAAAGAAAATTAATTTTCGCAACACGTCAAATTTGACAACTGCAGTATAACTCCCTAAATTGAATACCAATTAAAAGGTTTACATTTTGTTGTATTCACAAAACACTGCTTGCATTGTTTCAATCAACAATATTACAATAACCTATGAATCAAAAATAAAATCCAGTAGCCTATGACCTTACAATAACCTATGAATCAAAAATAAAATCCAGTAGCCTATGACCAACCACTAGCGTTTGAAAATGAAACAAAAATGTTACTTGTCAGAACGAGTAAAAGTATAATAGTTTTTATTATTATTATCTAATAATAACGATTTATTTGTGTATTCTGAATTTTAAAGAAAATGGCATTGCGTTTTTCTCACGAAGAAAAATTTGATTTGCTAGAATGTTACATTCATTGCAACAGAAATGCAAACCTTGCATTAGAAAGGTATTTTGAAAATTTTCCTGAAAGACCGCAGCCAAGTGTCAGACTTTTTCCAAAAATTGTTATGAACCTGAGAAACCATGGAAGTTTTGAAAAACCGCGGCCCAAGAGTTACGAAAAAGCAGGTAATAACGAGCGTGACGAAAATGTCAGAGCCTATTTTAATGCCGCTCCGACATCATCTACAAGAGCGTCGGCAAGAGACTTACCAACCCCGCGAAGTACCATACAAAGAGTCCTTAAGGAAAATAAATATCGACCATACAAGCCAACTATAGTTCAGGGTTTACGAAAAACGGATTATCCAAGAAGAATGCAGCTTTCAAATTGGTATGTGAATCAATGCGAACAAAATCATGATTTCAGTCGTCATGTAATTTGGACCGATGAATCACATTTTACCAACTGCGGGGTATTTAATAGACATAACCATCATTTTTGGGCAACAGAAAACCCTCACCAATTGGCTCAACGAAGACTGCAAACCCGATTTGGTTTTAATGTATGGTGTGGTATGTATGGTAAGTAATGTCACCTAGCTTGCTAAATACATAGCAGGTATTAAGTAACCCAGCTTTACTTTTCTCCTTACATTTTAGACAACAAACTTATAGGACCATTCTTTTATAATCATACGTTGAATGGCCAAAGATACTTGGAGCTGTTAGAAGATCAAATATTACCGGCAATTAGAGCAAGAGTTCCTCAAGATCAATTGAATAATATTTGGTTTCAACAAGACGGTTGTCCCGCACATAATGTTCGGGAAGTTCAAACTCTCTTAAGACAGATATTTGATGACAAATTAATTTCAAACGGCGGACCAGTTAATTGGCCTGCTAGATGCTGTTATGTAAAAAATGAAGTATATGAGTTTGAACCCCCGGAATCTGTACAAGAATTAGAAGAGAGAGTGAGGAATGTGTTTACGAGCATAAATGGCAATACGCTTCGCAGGGTCATCAATACTGTGTTAAAAAAGTGTCAAAAATGTATTAATAAAAACGGCCAACATTTCGAATAAGTATAGTAAGTTAAATATTTTTTCTTATTTTCTTTTCAAAACAATAATTATTATTCATTGCGTTTTTAGTTTTCTTTATTTGAAATGTTAATATGAGATTTTTAACCTTAAGGAAAAAATAAAATAATGTATTATAATATTATGATATTTTAAACAAATTTAACCCTGCCCAATGTGTTCTTCTCAAATTTGACGTGTTGCGAAAATTAATTTTCTTTATTTTTTAAGTCATTTTCATTTATTTTCCAACAAATAATACATCGTTGAAAAGCTGACGTCATAAGCTACCTTTTAAGTATAAAATACAATATGGCGCCCATAAGAAAAAATGAACCTGATGATGGTATAAAATAATTGAAACGTCGTGTACAAAATTAAATTGCAGAACTGAAATCTACTTAAAAAGTTGCTTTAAAAATGTTTTTACAGATTGCCAAAATAGTGAATAATAAGAAATCTACAGCATATTTTCGAAAATACATCTTTTTGGTTTTTGAAAGATAGGGCCGCGTACTAAACGGTTCTCAGTTAGAAATATAATTGTCAAAAACTTTCCCCATTTAACCGTTTCTCTATCTTCTATAGTTTCCAAGATCCCCATACATGTAGGCCCAATTTGGGCCACACTGTATACTGTAGAATAATAGTTTAAACTGATATTGTTCATTAAACGTTTACACTTTTAAAATAATCCATTCAAATGAGCATAAAACTTATAAATATGAAAGATGACTCACATTTTATTATTAAATTATCATGATTATTGTATATCATAATGTAAAATATTATGCTACATGTCAGGTGTATAGAATATTGTGTATCATATTGCAGTGTATTATGATTTACAATAAAAAAAAATCGCGCTTTGATAGAGATTTCACCCCCAGATAACTCCGCTGTTAATAATCACGACCCGTTTAGGTGTTTTTATTCAAATAACAAAAAGGGTGACGTTTTGTCAGCTCATAAATCTGGGATCTGCGACAATAAAACAACATCAGCTCCGTGTTGAAGGCTTATCAGTTTTATGAGGCTGTTATTTCTTATTTGCTTATCCCTTATTTCCCTTTCTTTCAGTGTTAGATGGGGTATTCGCATCCAAGCTTTATAATAAATTAATATGAACATATTTTTGTCAAACAAGTCGTAAATACGGCGACATTTATTTAAAAAAAGTGTTCTGGGGCAAGTTCAATTATCTTGTTTTTGTTTTGCTCATTTTTCTGGTTATTCTTAGGGTAGCTGGATCGGTCCACGCCCGGTATTGAAACATTATTTTAAAAATGCTTTGAAAAGAAAGCTTATTTTATTTACTTAAATATTGATAAATGTATGCGCTTAAATGATAGTTTAAAAAGTTTGGAGATACTGTGCTAAATCCTAGTTTTCAAAATACAACATGAATATTAGGAAACAATAAAGTAATAACATTTCCGATGGGAACTAATCTTTGTTCACTTTTATCGGCGCATGAGTACTGAAATCTGATAAGTTTTTGTAACGACTGACTTTAAAGATAATTGTAAGAATAATTTAAATATTTTTTAATATACATTTAACAAATACAGGGTCATTGGTATGCATGAAAACGGTCGATTATTTCTTAAAGTAAAACAGCCAGCAAAAAATATTTAAGACAAAAGTTTTAGGGTTTTTTGAAGTTTATTAGAATTAGAAAAAAATAAGTATAGAGGATGAGGTGAATAGCCGTAAAGAAACAAAGTTACTTTTTTTTTAATGGAACACCCTATAACTTAAAATATTTTTGGATTCTACATAAAATTACAATTATTTTGTAATAGATGTATTATAAGAATAGACCTTATAGTTTTCGAGATATCGACTTTTGAATAATTAGATTTTTGAAATTTGACAGATTCTAGCGTTCTAATGTTATGTCATAGAGCAAAATGGCTTCTATGTCCCTATCCTACTTTTTTATTATCTTCCCAAAAGTGTGAACTTCCGGTTAAACCAGAAGTACTATATTTCCGGCTTTTGAGTTACATCCGGTTTAACCGGAAGTTGACACCAGTAGGAAGATAATAGAAAAGTAAGACAGGGATATGTAAGCCGTTTTACTCTAAGACGTATCGTTAGAAAGCTAGAGGCTGTCAAAGTTCAAAAATGTAATTTTTCAATAGTCGATATCTCGAAAACTATTATGTTTAGACTTATAATGTATTTATTAAAAAATAATTGCAATTCAATGTTAAATCCAAAAATATTCTAAGACATAGGATGTTCTGTTAAAAAAAAGGTAACTTTGTCTTCCTACAGCTTTCTGACTCATCCTGTATACTTATTCTTTTAAAATTTTTATAGACTTTAAAAAACCCCAAAACTTTATTTTTAATTATTTTTTGCTAGCTATTTTACTTTAAGAAATAATCGACCATTTCCATACATACCAACGACCCTGTATATGGAATAGTTGAAAATAGGCATGCGCGATACTTACTTATTATACAAATAATGTATATATTATAACTGATTCTGGCGATTTGGGCCTATTCCTACAACGTTTATATTTAACCACAACCCAATGCGAGCAATACAGAGAAAAAAAAATTAAATACAAAAGTTTTCGAGGTTTTACCCAGCCATCAGAAGTAAACAAAAGACAATCAAAATATCGGAAAATTTAAACAACATGGCACACTTTGTATATTTTTTTATTAAAATTTTAGATTCTGTTTTTCTTATTCAAAAAATATATAGTTTGTCTATATTAGCTTAACATGCTCTTAATATAGAGTGCTTTCATTTCGAAACGAACCTCCCTGAATATTTTGACCAAAAATACGTCAATTTTAATATCAAAGGGTAAGTTTAATTACACATTTAATAAAATTTTACTATGGACCTTCAAACCTCCAGCCAACTTTACTTTGAGATGTCAAATTGTATCGAGTTATATCTCCTTGCAAAGGGCATGAAGGTGCCAAGAAAAGTGAAATCGGGAATTCGGTTTGCGAGTTAGGTGGAAAAATGTAATAGTAATACAACTAATGTATTTAGTTTGAAATAATTATTTTATTGGGTGTAAATATGCGCAGTTATTGGTAAGACAATAATACAGTCCATTTTGAAAGAGAAGTGAAGTTGGAGATCTTGCTGGCCACTCTATTGCATCTCGTCTGCCAATCCATTTGACTGGGAACCGTTGGTAAGCCATACTCTAACTGGTAATGCGTAGTGGTGAAGAGCTCCATCTTGCTAAAAATGCAAATATTCTTTATTGAGTTCCGGGGTGCCATTCTCATCCACCAGATTCAAAAATAGAAGATATAACACATTCTTTAAAATACTCAAATACAATTGACCATGTTAAATTTTCTTTTAGAAATATTGGGCCAATAATTTTGTCCCCAAAAATGTCTGCCCAAACGTAGATTTTCTGGGGGAATTGAGCCTGGCCTTCCCAATAAGCTCCCGGATTTTCATTATCTCAATATTTTCAATAATTGTGTTTGTTAACAAACCCATTCAAAAAGAAAGTTGACAGAGCGCTAAAGAAAATTATTATATTATTATGGCGCGGTCTTCGTCAGTTTTTTTGGCATATGATTGCTTCTTTCGTGATCGTCTCTGTTGAGTTCGTGTAAAATTTGTATTTTGTAAGGGATAAGTTTATTATTAATTTAACTTTTCTGCACAGAACCAGTAGGAATATTTGTCAGCTTGCCAACTTTCGGAATACAAGCGGAAGTTGAATCTACAACTAACTGGCCAAGTACCTTAACCTGACAAGCTTCATCCAAAACCCTTGCTTGTGTATTTTTTCTTGCTGCATACAGATCTAGTTTCTTTAAACTTATGCACCAATTATCTGACATACATTCTATGCCCGACGTTGGATAGCTCTCATTGATTACTCTTGCGCTTCTACGCGCACAACGATGAAGTAACCAGTAACCATTTTTCGATGTAATTGCAGGGTATCTCGGTAAATAGTAAAGATAGAGAGTTTTAACTTGCGCCCAAGAGTTTCCCTCAAATATCAAAACTGTATCGTCAGCAAGGGATATGATACTACCCCCTAAGTCCAGTTCTTTTAAGAGTGAGTTAATATATGATATAAATAGGATAGGACCCAAGACTGTTCCTTGATGATCTAGGGGTCACTTATTCAATCTTTGATCCTTACAGTATATACTCGATTATTCAGGTAGGACCCAAACACAGTCAAAACAGGATCACGCAAACCATACCAAGAGAGTGTTTCAAGCAAGGCATTATGCGGCACCGTGTCAAACGCCTTCGCCAAATCCAGGAAAACAGCGACGGTTGTTTTATAATTTTCTTTTACTAATTCGTACATTGCTTCATTTGTACCTGTATTTTTTATAAATCCATATTGCTTATTAAAAAAATTTTAATATTTTGATAAAATTTATTGGGTCGAGATTTTAACTTTGACTTTTCAAAAATTTTGCTGAAATTATTAATTAGGCAAATTGGACGAAAATTTGTTAACCATTCTTATTTCCCGATTAATAAATTGGTGTTACTATAGAAGTTTTGAAGTATGTGGGTATGTATTCTGTACTTAAAATCAAGTTAATAATATATGTTAGTGTGCGTTCTATTGTTTTTTAATGAGTGGATATAGGTTACAATTTCATTATTATTCACGGGTGTGAGATACGTAGAAGATAAATTGCTGAAGGTACTTTTAGAAGGGTTAATGGGGGTTTTAACATTTTCAACAATTAGTTTTCCTACGTTCATAAAGAAGTTGTTGCTATAGTTAGACATATGTTTCTTGTTTAAAATTCTATCCTCTCTGCTATCCATCAGATTGTGGTCAACTGAGGGTTTCGCATTCAGCTTAAAAGAAACGACACCTTACGTGGTTCTATTCAATCTCTATTTTTTATATTCAAATATTGCATGTACAAGTTAAAATTGCAACAAAAGCTTTTGTCATCAATATTAAGTAAAATAAACTTAATTGCTAAACCTAAGTATTTTCCGTCAAGTAAGCTGTACCGGATAATGTAATAATTAAACAATACTGAAATTAAAACACAACGTTTGAAAACTTTGGATCACTGAACTTTTAAACCTATTATTCCAGTACAAGATCTATTTTTCTGTTATTTTCATTTCTATCCTCTTTAGTTGCATCTTTCATCAGTTGGTAAACTGTTTTCATATTTTTATAGTTTGAATCAAATTGTTCCGTGTAATAATAATTTTTAGTACTATTTATAATCTTTTTGAATGTATTTCTGTAGGTTTTGTATGTTTGGTCCAGTTCTATGTTGTATTCTTTTAGCAGCATGTTTTTCAATCTGCCTCTATGTTTTATTGAGTTTATTATGCCTCAAATTATCCAAGATTTTATTCTTTAGGGCAGTCTTTATATGATTTAGTGTTTTTTGATAATTTGATGTACTATTAATATAAGTCGATGAAACTGTGTGTAGCTAGAGTTGTATTTTCTAAGAACACCTTGCCAGTTTTATAGAAATTTTGATTACCTGTCATTTTACGGGCCAGCAGTTATTTGAGAGAAAGCAGCTAGAATTCTCGTGGCAAGGATTCTTCGCTAGATTTCAGGCTCAACGATGTGTTTCATTACGGCATTTTTTATATCCAAACATACCTAAATAAACCAACGCAAACCCAATGTAAATTACTCAATTTAAAGTCTATTATTACTGCAAATAACTCGTATCGTATAAATTTCATAACCGAAGCATTCCATAACATTTTGCGGCTTCCGAACTAAAATAAGCCAGGATGATTACGAAAGATTGCAACGAATCGATGATGCTGCTATTAAATTATTTTATTATTTAATAATATGTGCAAGTTTAGTACCTACATCTTGCGATTATAAATGTCTAATGTAAATATACGCTTAAAACATAGAAATATTTAAGTATCTAGTGCACACAGTTATAAAATTCAAAATCTTTTATTCCGAGTTTACCTTATTTTATTTCATTTTTCTTTCCAGACGCGCAGTGGGACGCAGAGATGCACCACAAGTCCCGAAGGTGAAGTTAATCGACTTATTTGCAAAGCCTTAGGTAAGATTAAAACGAAATATAAAATTTAATTTTAATACTTGCTGTTAGGGTGCTTGGATTGGAAAATATATACTATAGATAATTTTTTGGTTTAAAACGGAGTGTATATTAACCATTATTAAAAAATCTTTGTTTTACAACAGTTTGTAGTACATTAATATTCAGTTCAATTGTTTATTTCCAACTAACTATTATAATTGATTACAGGAAATATAATAGAAACTTAGAATATTGATGGGGTGAGGTATTCTGACCTGCCTTCACATTACCTATATTTCTGACAGTTTATGAAATATTTTCCCTGCTTTAATTAAACACATTATTACTTTAACATGTTTCGTTTATGCCACGATTTGGTAAATTTTTGATGTTTACATCAATTTAGTCTTGTATTGTTGAATTTATTATTATGTTCATGTTGACACAGAAGACACTTTTCAACTGAGATAAATTTAAATACCCTAGGGATTTAGTTCTATTTAGCTTAGACAATCATATCAACACGTCTTTGTTTTATGTATAACGAGGAACTGAACGAAAACGTCTATTTCACCTTGATGCTGAACTAAATAATTACTAGTTTACGTTAAAATATAGAATCAACACACTTTTGAATTATTATTTTGGAGAACCAATTTACAATATCTTTCTTTTACTAATATGCCAGACTAACTAATCACTGCCGTCGGGAAAACGCAATTCCCTTTAAGAAACAATTATGATATGCAAGCTCGTTGCATACCCAAACACACCCGACGTAATTGCCCTGTTTGGCTAAAAGAAAACGTTTTCAGAAGAATATCACTTTACTGTGACATCTTGAGTGTGAACTACAATGACACAAGGAAGTGTTAGAAAAACACGTGGATCCCGCTTCCTGACTACGTGAAGCAGCTTATCGCCAAGCTATTATATGCTTATTTCGCGTTGAAGTCGCTGTTATTGGACCAATCAAATCATTTATATATGCTATAGAAGTTGAAATTAGACTGGCAGGCGGGGAAGTTTTTTCTTTTGTTACAGCGTTACCGATTTGCACTTCGGTTTAAATGATCTGTATTATTAAATACATTTTTAATTGATTTTAATGCTTGACGTCTAGATACCTTCTTCGTCGATATAAATTTAATGTTGGTTTTTGAAATGGTAAGTTGTAAATACAATTAATTACTTTATTTTGTACTATTTGTTGCGGTTTTAAATTAGTTCTACACGCTGAGCTCCAGACAAATATTAAATATTGAATTTTTGAATAAATAAGACAAAAATATAAATTCTTTAAATATTTTAAGGAAACAAAATGTCTTATATTTAATACTTTCAACTAAGATCTTTATTTAAATATAATTCTAATAATTTAATTGTTTTTGTAAACTTGATAATTTGGTAGATAAAAATTAATTTTAAAATTAATTTCCTATTTGAATTGATCTTACTTATCAGCAGGTAAGAGGGTTTGTTAAAATTTAGAGTTAATTTATATGATCGAAACCGTTCAAAAATAATATTTCATATCATTTTCCAGATGGAAAATATTATCTTTAATATACAGGGTGTTTCAAAAAACATGTGCCATCGCTCGTGTGGTGATCTCTTACCCAAAAATAAGACAAATAATAACTGTCAACATAGGTCCGCAACCGCTTTATTTTTGAGATACAGTGTTACAATTTTTAGACGGAGCAAAAAATATGTACGCCACTGCCAGTTTCTCTTTCGATAACGCAGTTCTGTAGGCAGTTTAATCTCTAATGCGAAGTACTTTTGATAATTTTTTGATTTTGGCTTTGTTTAGGAGATGAGCGATATGCAAATAAATGTCATTTATTTGTAAAGTCGAAAACCGATGGTCTCACGAAGAAAAGTCTAATTGATAAAGCGCAATTTTGGAAATAATATTTATTTTGAAGAAAAGCAGTGGCATATCATTTAGAAATATCGAAATACAAGTTAGCGCGGACGCCACTGGTAAAAGTAAAGCAAATCTTCTTTATTAAATAAATGTCTAAAATTCAAAATGATATCTAGAGCGGTCTCAAAAATATTAACGAAAAACAGATTTTCTTTTAAATTTTTAACACCCTGTATTTTAAAATTACAGCGTCGGCTGACCTATGTTGATGGAAACTATTTGTCTTATTTTTGGGTAAGGAATTACCTCACAAGCGATAGCACATGTTTTTTGAAACACACTGTATATTACAGTTGTTTCATCTTATGATCACTAAGTTACGAAATAATCATCTTATTATGATTTGTATCCCTCGTTGAAATATCTATGTTGCATATTTTAAAATTACTGGTCATCTAAATATTAGAAAGTTAATTTTTATGATCGTCGTTCCGGTTAGTTCAGGTTAGAATGTTTATAATTATATTACCAATAACAATGCATTCCATTTTCAATTTTGTTAAATTTTCCAATATCCCATGAAACAGGTTTAAGAAACACTTACTATTTACTGAAGGTGGTTTATAAACTCCACATATTACTAGTTGCGGCAACTTTATTTTGATTGAAACATTTTCAAATTTTTTCTATATTATGATAATAATAATAATGTGGCGTTTAAATTTTAAAGTGTCAGCTGGAAATGATGGTTCTTTTGCCTTCTAATGCAGCAAGGGCAGTTGCTTTAGTCCGTACTGGAAGGTCGTAGTATTATGCTGCTAGAGTATTGGGAAGTACAAGATCTAGCGTTAGAGGGCCCTGGAACACTTTAATGATATCCGGCTATTTAGAGAAAAATAGAATCTAGTAGAAAACGATGAATAAATATCCGAAACGATTGTTCTTAAATATGCGCTGTTGTGGCAAGAAATCTTTTGGAAGAGGTACCGCATATAAGTGTGAGATTACTAAAAAGGGTGGGTTTTCTTGCTCAACTATCCGTCACTACTGTTCCAGAGTTGACCAGAAATCATATACGACACGAGGTATCCGATCTGCTCGGAAACATAAAACTTGATTTAAAGTTGAAAAAGTAGTCTATACTTACAGTGGAGTCAATGTAATGTAAATGAAACAATGCAGTCTTCCTCCACATTTTGATGTTAAAGTAAAATTTTAAGTTCCCAACATGTTTCGAATGCTTCAGCATTCATCATCAGGGGATAATAACATCCAGTTTAAAAGCGATGTATGTTGTCTCAAATTAATGAGTACAACTTATAATGTGATACAGTAATATGTGAAAGTTGAAGACTTGGTATGAACTAGTTAGTTGTGTTGAAATTAATAAAAAGTTAAAATTTTGAGTGAAATGTGAAATTTGAATAGATGAAGAAGCATTTTAATGAGATAGTAAATTAATTTAAAGCATATGAAGGAAAAGGTTTTATTTTATATTATATTGAAATTAAATTTGTTAAACTTAGGTGTTCAACCAAATTTGAAAATTAAAAATTTAGAAAATTAAAAAAGAGGGAATTTAAATAATATTAGTGTCTTAGCTGACATGATGGTATGGGGATATACCCCATATTTTAAATTGTATTCGGATTTTTAGCATTCGATTAAATTTTATTTAGAAGTTAGTGAAAAGTTTTAAGTTATAAATAAATTAAATATAACCTGTGCTACAACGGAAGTTTTCACGTTGCAGGCGGGTACTGCGGTCGTGTTGTTTTCACAAATTTCTAAATAAAATTTAATAAGATGCTAAAAATCCAAATACAATTTAAAATATGGGGTATATCCCCATACCATCATGTCAGCTAAGACACTAATATGATTTAAATTTCCTCTTTTTTAATTTTCTAAATTTTGAATTTTCAAATTTGGTTGAACACCTAAGTTTAACAAATTTAATTTCAATATAATATAAAATAAAACATTTTCCTTCATATGCTTTAAATTTATTTACTATCTCATTAAAATGCTTCTTCATCTATTCAAATTTCACATTTCAATCAAAATTTTAACTTTACATTAATTTCAACACAACCAACTAGTTCATACCAAGTCTTTAACTTTCACATATTACTGTATCACATTATAAGTTGTACTCATTAATTTGAGACAACATACATCGCTTTTAAACTGGATGTTATTATCCCCTGATGATGAATGCTTAAGCATTCGAAACATGTTTTGAACTTAAAATTTTACTTTAACATTAAACTGCGGAGGAAGACTGCATTGTTTCATTTACATAAAACTTGATGTTTCAAGGACTGAAGTATGTATCTCAGTGTATGTGTTTTACTTTTTCTTTATGTAAGTCTTCGAAGTTCTAAAATGGTTCACTGTGTTACTGGCTGCATGCCTGTTTAGCCAAATTCCAATAACAATAACAATAAAAAAGGATTGGAGTACAATTTTATTTTCTGACTACGCGTACCCGGTAACAGATGGTACTATTCTCTTAAACGTACAGTAAAAATACCGTGAATTTTGCAGTCAAATAGACTACATTCTTTGTGTTTGGTTAAGACGTGCACAAATTTGCACCTCAGTGTTTTGCAGTTCTCGTAAATACGTGATAGCGGAATATTTTCCGTATCACAGAACATGTCTTTCGAATAACCCTCGTGATATTCAGATGGCCATGAGGCTGTAATTAATTTAAGTTCTGATTTATTGTCTTTGGTGGAAACCAATAAAATCCTAACGGTTTTTCGGTGCAGTGCTTTAGGGTTCTTAAGTTAAGTAAGTCAAGTTATTGACTATTTCTGCATTAACTTTCTTGAAAATGCTCTCAGCGACTGTTCTGTTTTATCCTCAGACTCAGGACTGTCGGACCACAATGCAATTAATGTAAGGATCAATGTTGTAAAAAAAAAGGAGGCGGAGACAGTTTAGGTTTGGCAGAATTTATGGTTCCTCAAACTTTAAAAGGTTTAAAACACATTGCGACAGAGCGGATTGGCAATTAGTGGGAAGCTCAGTTGAACCTTTGCAATGCTTCAGTGACCTGGTCAGGAAATGTTTTATTAAATCTTTTCCTAAAAAAAAAATTAAAATTAAATCAAAAAGACCCTGGATAACATCTGGCATGCGTGTGTATTCAAAAAACCTCAGATCCCTTCACTATATAAGAACGTTTACAACAAACCCTAATTTTCATGCTTATTTTAATAGATATAGAAAAATTTACAGACGGGTGATTAGTTTAGCTAAACAAAAATACTATTAGCGAAGGGTGGAAGAAGCCCATAGTAAGGCAAAGGAAAGCTGGGATATCGTGAATGATCTCAGGGGTGTAACCAAAACAAACAATCCTGTAATCACAACTACAAATGATAACCTAAATGATTATTATTGTTCGATAGCAGACCGACTAACGGAGCATTTGCCATCTTCAGAGAATCCACTCTCTTATATGAGTGCTGCTTCAGTTCCGTATTTTTTCTACTTGCGTTCTACAGATATTTTTGAAATGAAGTCTACCTTGAGGTTGATTAAGAATAATAAATCGTCTGGTTATGATGAGGTATCTATACGAGTCTTGGAGAGCTTGCCGGAGCAGGCACAGCGGGTTTTGGTAGATGCAATCAATGACTTTTTTGACAGGGGTTCATTCCCTTCGTGTTTGAAGATGGCGATGGTGATCCCTTTATATAAGGGGGGAGCTACTGATGATCCCGGCAGCACTCGTCCAGTGTCAATTCTGCCTTCGTTGGCGAAGCTTATTGAGAGGCTTGTTAAGACTCGAATGCAGGATTACATTAAAAAAATATAATATACTCAGCCAGTGTCAGTATGGCTTCCGGGAATCGTTGGGTACTGGGGATGCTGTCTTCAATTTTTAGCAGAGTCTATTTCTGGGCCTGAACGACGGAGAGGTGGCAGCGGCAGTGTTCTATGATTTCTCCAAGGCTTTTGATTGTGTGAATCATAGAATACTGCTAGACAAGTTGGAATATTATGGCTTTAGAAGAGTCCCCTTAAAATGGATAAAATCCTATCTATATGATAGAAAACAATTTGTCAAATGTATTGGCGGTATTTCCCAGACACTTTCCATTAATAGTGGAGTTCCTCAGGGATCCGTTCTGGGTCATATGCTTTTTCCAATTTATATTAATGATCTGGGACATCTTAACATCCGGGGCCGGTTTACTATATTTGCGGACGATACAACGATTCTCTGGACCGGTAATGACCCCGACGCGACGGTCTGGTGAATGTTGTGTCGCGGGATATGGCTGTGGTTACGAAATGGTGTGATAGTAACCTTTTGCACATCAATTTTAACAACACATATATTAAGTTTTAAATTCGACTGTGAATTATTAGAAATATTAGAATAAATAATCGTGATAATATTAAAATAAACGACTGTGATATCCAAAGCAGGCAAAATGCGAAATTCCTGGGTGTTATGATAGACAATAGGCTTAGGTTTCATGATCATGTTCGAGCTTTAAATCAGAGGATTGCCCGGGGCTGTTTTGCCGTTAGGGTTGTGTCAAGTGAGTTGGGATTATCTATGGCTAGGTCTACTTATTTCGCATTGATTGAGAGTCACCTAAGATATGGCATCTCGTTTTGGGGTTTCTGTAGCCGATACCTCTTTGGCACCTTTTTTATAATTCAGAAAAGAGCAGTTCGGTTTATTTCCAGGATTGGTTCGAGGGAACACTGCAGGCCTTTATTTATAAGACTCAAAGTTCTTACATTGCCATGCTTATTTATTTTGGAGACGGTTTGCTTTGTATTTAAAAGGTATAGGCATACTTTGTTGAACCCCTTGGATAGAAGATATCCCACAAGGCAGGTAGATAACCTTCCACTACCTATACCAAAGGGTACTTTGATTAAGAATTCAATAGTCTATGAGAGCATAAAAATGTACAATCATCTACCTGCAAATGTCAAAAAAATAAGTACGTTCGTATCGTTCAGGAGGGCCGTCTCCACTATCTTGGTGGATAGGGCATTTTATTCTCTTGAGGAATACTATGGTGAGGGATTTTAGTGTGATTTGGCTTGGGGTTGCATTTTTATTATCGTTGGAATATTCTGATTTACTGTACTGTCTGCTTGCGATGTGTGATGCTTTCCTTTTTCTTTTCTTTTACGATGATTCTTTACCTTTTTAAAGTTTTCAGAACTAAATTTTAAAATATATTACAGCCTCACTATGCATTTATTCGTATGTTATGTTTTTTTTTTACTTGTTGTATTCACCCGTATTCTTTATATTTTTTGTAATTTTATATTTATTTCAACGTGTTATCAAGTTAAATTAGTTTTTGTCTTGTAATGAATATTTAAATTTTTAGACTATAGAAATAGTTTGTAACACACTGTGTAGGCACTTTACTTTTAATTTAATTTTAAGTTAGCTTTGTCAAAAAATAGTATTTTATTTATGACAATAAAGCATTTTTGATTGATTAAGATGGTGTATTAGTGTTTATCAATGTAAAAATTTTAATATTGTAAGGGTGGTGAAAAGTGGAAGAATAAAAAGACAGCCAAATAAAAAAAACAATATGTTTAAAAATAAAAACTGTTGAAGGTGCCTACCTAAATATTCTTCATTTTTAACTCGCGGTTTGTTTAAATGATTATCAGAAGATTTAACATTCGATAGAAAATGACTTCATTACTAATATTTTTTATAAATTATTTTTTAATTCATAATTCAAGGTTATTTTATATTAAAATGCCAAAACTAATAAATAAACAACGAGAGAAGAATGACAGCGAAACTCAATAAACCACTTGCACTTGACGAACGGACTAATGCGCAAGTCAATCCAAACAGTACATGTGTTGGGGAAACGTGTATCAACGCGCCAAAGAGGTGAATGATGTGTGCGTGCGATTTCAATATCTGTTACTTTTGTTTGTGAACTAGCGCAGTTAATGATATTCAGTCACGTAGCTAGTCAAACGCGCTTAGCGCCGGGACCTGTAAAACGTCATTGGGACGTGAGCTTCCTATTGGGCGAAAAATGGGTCGGGTCGCATAGCGCGCCGGTTGAGAGAGGCAAGAAGCACGCCGCAAGGGTGAAGCTAGCAGTCTGCCAAGACGTCTCGGTGACGCAAGGGTTCTCGCGCACGTTACGCGATTTTAAGGTTTTTGAAGCCTTTTTGGGCAGTTCAGTAATCTTCCATGACGGCTCCGTGACGCAAGGTACTTTTACGCAAGCGGCAGGAATTTAAGGCCTTTCTGAGCAGTTAATGGTTTCTTTTTAAGTAAAGCTAAGCAGATGGCGATTCCGCGTTATCTGACGTACGAAATTGAACTCGCTACGATACCGGATCGGTTTTGTGATGTACCCCCAGGTGATAGTTAGGGAAACGATGTAAAAAAGCAGTTATTAATGTGAACGTTAAGTGTCAAGCAATATATCTGTCATGAATCCTTGTAATATGCTGCCATTACCTGCATTTAGGAATAAAAAGTGTTTAAGCAAACAGTTGTTTTAATCAAAGGTAACAGAAAATTAGCGAACTAGTGAGCATCCCTATTAGCCACGCAGTATAAATTAATGTACCCCCTAGGGAATTAAGCCAGGGTGCCTGCACAGCATGCTTTTAACCAAGTATTGTAATGACCGTATAGAATGGTCCCTGATAATGTTGCAACGGCAACAAGGATCATCCCATAAACCGTCACGGGTTCATTGGAATGCTTTTTTCTTTCTGCGCCTGAACCGAACGGTACAATGTACGGTTTTTAGGTGTGTTAGAACAAACCTACTATGTTACTATGGAAACAACACCTGCTTTTGTGACGAGATTTTTCTAAATAGATCTGATTTGAAGTTAGTGCCAGGGCGTTTTTATTCCTTTGCCTTTTTATAACATAATATAATATTTCTCCTGGTAATGGTCAAAGAAATAATTGCAATTGCATTTCATTGACGAATAAAAAATACGTTGCTTAAATCAACATTGCTAAACAAAATCAATGAAGTTTGGACAAACCTTCCCGAAAATACTGTTCAAAATTGATTGCCTCAATTCCGCGACGTTGTCGGCAAGTAATAAAAATAATGGATATTCTATTAACTATTAACATAATATTTCTAGCTATTGTAATTATTAAATGTGTTTAATGTTTTTTTATTGTAATATGTAAAATAAAATACTGTTGACACAATTTGTTGCTTTACTTTTGTCGCACTTCATTTCGTCGATTTTTATAATAATAAATATTTCTCTACCTTCATTTCGTTTAAAGTGTACCAAAATACTGTGAAATATTACTAATATTGTGGGGATAATATTTCATTAAAATTAGCTGGGGATCACAATCATATAATTAATTTTTTAAATTCAAAGAAATAAAAGCACTTTGTTGCTCTACTTTTGTCCAATAGTGTAGGTGGACTGCATAATCGTTAAAGTGCATAGGTCGTGGGCAACACTTTTATTTAGTTGATACTCTTGTCAATCCTTTCTTCTTGACAACGGTGAATGTGCTCCCAGTGCCGTATTGTTCCAAATCGAGGTAGGAAACACTGAATTGGTAATACAAATTAAAATAATTGTCTAGGAGCTAACAATTCATTTTCCAGCTACCAGATTTTAAAATATTGAATAAAAAACTCCCATGGCATTATCATAATAATATAACAAACATTTGATTGAATATTTGTCCAATAAACATGCTAATTAGTGCAACAGAATATTTACTTTATTTAATAATTATACACATAATAATATACAGTATACAGTGTGTCGGAAATTGGTGATGATAATCTCTCAAATGGGGAAAACTTTAGGTCATTCTATTAGTGCTTTATTCCAGCTTGTGGATAGATTTTGATTTATTTGGTTGTTAAGATGTTTTGAAAAACTACAAGATTGCGTTTTCTTAGATTTGTTGTATTTTTTTCCCTAATATTATTTAAATCTGTAAACACATTGTCACAGCCTATTTGGTCATATTTTGGTTAGTGCTTTTTAATTTTGCAAAGCCATCATTCACTGTACATTTTTATATGACCGCCGTATTGGATCATAGCAAAGTGCTTAATTTTTTCTATAATACGATGCTAAATAGTAGTAGTAGTAGATACGTCCGATTTTTTTTTGCCTAATAATAAAGTTAAATAAATAACCAATATTTTTTGATATTACGTTCACTTAGGTAAGAAATTCTGTTATACTACAAATTAAAAAAAATCTTAAAAATTAATTACGCAAAAAATCGTTTTCATTAATTCGCTTAAGGCACGCTCCAGTCACGTTCCACCCAAAATAAGTTAGCATTCCCACTAACGCTCACGCTCGAGTCACGATACGATTTCCGATGACACGATGATCCGACAGTGTTCTTATTGGTCAAAAATTTTGGCGGCAAGTTTTATCCGAATATTTTTAACAATTTACGATGCATCGTACGAGTTGAATTTAGCTTAACTTTTGTCCGATGTCGGATGTTTTTTAACCCCAATTTTCTCTTTGACATGTTTATTTATTATTATTTTCGGTGGCATAATATTAAAAAAAAGTGTAGCACATACTAATTTTAATAATAAGGAATTTCTTAACAATGAATAGACATTATCTCCAAACATACATTTGTTGTGTCAACAATGTACTACTTTTATTGGTTTTGTTAATTTTACAAAAAATAAACATAAACCTGTTAGAAAAAAACAAAGACCAACAAGAATTTGGATGATGGATTTTCTGTTTCATCCTCGTCGGAAACCTAAAATCAAAATGAACCAATGATTACTTTACCAGGTAATAGTTGGAATCGCGGTTGGTATATACCATTTCTTAACAAAACTAATGTAATTTTAATTTTTTTTTATTCACCTGCTCATTTACCATTACATGAGTTTCTTTAAAGTTGCTTGTATTCAATGTTAAATAAGAAAAACAAGTATTAAATTCAAAAGTTCAAAGCACAGCCAGACCAGAAAAAGGAAAATTTAAGTAAGATTAAGTTACTGAAAAATCTAGAAATTTAAGACACTATAACGGATCCATGGAATACGTAAAATATTTTCGTACAAATACCAAATTGTTCTCGGATATCGGACGTCGGAAATCGTATGCATGGGACGCCGGCTTTAAACGGTCATTGTGAATACAAAAGCTGAATTTTAGTTCGTCAGCCATGGATACGGATGAAGTATTAATTGAGATGGTTGGTAACCACCCGGAACTGTAAGATATGAGTTCGAGAGAGTACAGCGATAATGTATTTAAAAACGAAACCTAATAAGTTTTTTTTTTTTTATTATTTGAAGCTTACATGTAATACCTTTTACATAGATATTACTTACTTTCAATAACATATAAAGTAAACATAAAAAAGTAAAAACAAACTTGGAAATTCGTGAAAACCAGAAGAAACTAAATACACTGCACACAACCAAAAATTTGCCCACCGTTGTTGACCGTGAGCGACCCTCGCTATGTGAACACTGAACAAAATAAAAGGAGTGTGACTTGAGTGTGAGCGTCCCTATAATGCGAATCGGTCTTTTATTAATATACGTATACTTGACATAACATATGAAAGTTTTGAATCTGTTATAAATGTGTCCTGACTTAGCGGACTCGACGCGTGTCCTCGTCACGTGTTTTGAAATCCTGTTGTGACAAAAAGAAATGCAGGAACTCCCTCCTGTTGCCACTAAGTCTAGGTCTAGGAGTTTTTCCTAAAATTTGGAAGTGTACCCAGTTTACTCCTGTGCATTAAGGTGGTAACAGGACGGATATCAAAAATGACTTTTGAAGTGATTGTAACTGAAGAAATCTTCTTTAGCGTTGAACATCGTATTAGTGAGAATCAATATGGTTTCTTTCGTAGTTGATACATCAATACAAATTTAATTCCTTTTGAGCAATACATACCAGAGGCCATGGAAGACAGACAGGCGGTGAATACCGTGTACACTGACTTTTCTAAAGCATTTGATAAGGCTGGAAAATGTTGGTGTGCAGGGCATCCTACTTCACTAGATTGGATCATATCTCGGTGGGCGTAGCCAGTGTATCAAATTTAATAATTTTTCTTCAAGCCATGTCATGATTACATCTGAAGTACCTCAGGGGTCCCACTTGGGACTTTTGTTCTTTCTGATCTTTATTATTGATGTTTATTTCTGTTCCGTAAACTCGAATTATAAAATGTACGCGGATGACCGAAAAATGCATTGACATATCTTGGCACTACAAGACTGTGTCCTGTTGCTAGGCTTATTGAAGACTGTCTCCGGAATATGCTTTCCTCAATGCAAACAAGTGTAGTAATATAAGATTTTCCAGCCTTAAGTCACATTTTAAATTTAATTGTGTTAAATGATAATGTTTTGAAAAATATTGTTTCCATTAAGGATCTGAGAGTTCTCTTGGACAGCATATTGTTTTGATCAACATACCCAGGATGTTGTAAACCAGGCTAATCGGAATTAAGGTTCTACTTTAGGGGCCTCAAATAATATTCAAGAGCTTCTTTGATTCTCTTATCTAATGCGTTGATTAGGTCTCGTTTGAAATTTGGTTGCCTAATTTGGAATCCGCTTTATTATAAGTACATTGCTAAGTTGGAGTATGTAAAACAAAAAAACAAATTTCATTTAAATTATCGCTTTAATCGTCACATGTGTGCGGTGGGTTATGAGGTCAGTTTAGGACAATACAATTTATTCAATCTGAGTTCTAGAGGGAGCGTCATGTGTATCACCTTTTTGCATAGGTTTCTTTCTGGAGTTATAAATAATTATTGAATTAGATTATTAAAATGTTTAGGTTTTTGGTATATTTATTTGGTGTCTATTCTCGTCTAAAATCGAAAAAATCAAGTAGTATATCCAAATCAAAAACAAAAATGTGAAGATTATTTAACAACTAAACTGCAATAACGTAAAGTTACTTATATTTTTAAAATTCTAGGACACGAATCGCAATTTAAATCGTATGTTTTAAACAAAAATAAAATAATTTTATGCTATTTGTAAAGTAATTTTTTAATTAACATTTCAATGACAATATTTATTTGAACCGTTTAAGGAACCAATTGCCGCCCCTATTAGAAGAGGTTCCATTAGTAATGAGAATGGATAATATGTGGTTTCAGCATGATGCATGTGTGTCCTGCACACTTTTCTCTGATAGTTCGTGACTTCTTCAACCAAAAATACCCGTACCGCTGGATCGGATGAGTAAGTTTGTTTTCATGGCCGCCTAGATCCCCAGACCTCACTGTACTTGATTTTTATTTATGGGGCAGAGCTAAAAGACATTATCTTTCAAAGTCGTCCTACTACTGCTGTAAACATGAAACAACGGAACGCATCCATGATGCTATTGCCAGAATTCCAAAAGCTGAAATTGAAGCAGTATTAGGCACGCAATACAGATTAAAACGTTGTATTGAAAATAATGGAATGCGTTTTGAACATTCATAAAGACTTTTTGTTCTTTTCATTTTTTCGTTTCGTTTTGCCTTTTTAAACGTTTTTTTCGTGGTTTCAAATAGTTTTTGTTTTATTGTCGTTGTTCTCTTGAATTTTAAGCATAAAAGTAACTGTAAGCTATTACAGTTTAGTTTTTAAATAATCTTTATATTTGTGTTTTTGTCTTTGGATCAACTTATTTTTTTTTTGGGATTTTAGAATAGACACAAAATAAATGCCCAAAAAGGCTAAACATTTTAATAATTTACTTTATCAATTATTTTGATATTAGACTGATGAAAAATTATTACAACACAATCTTTACATTCCTTTCGTTTAATGGTAAACGTTAATTTTTTTAACTAACATAGTAATTTGTAAATAACTTAAAATCGAAGCTTAAGCGGATTAAATTTGGGTAAACCATATGGAAGATACAGCAATTTAAAAAGTATTTTTTCCACAAGCTTCTCTCGCCCACATTTTGGAAGATACAAAAAAAGTCTTAGAAACAAGTTTCTGCTAAAATTAATGAGCTTTTTATTTCTGTCATTAAAACAGTACCTCAACATAGTGATTATCTGATAAAATTTTACTTTTTAGGTATTTCCTGGTAACTGTGCCCCCCTAGCGGTCATTTTGTAAACTTGAAAATATTTTCCAGCATTTTCATTTGGTCGATTTAGTCAATTAAATCGTTTTCCCGAAGCCGTAAGGTTTTCATGGCCTCCATAATATTGTACCTTGCCGACCTTAATGGAACACCCTATATATACAGGGTGGGGACTTTAAATGGAACGCTGCTTATAGCTGATCTGAGAATAAGATTTCACTAAAATACAAAAATACGTCCTCAAAGATTTTTTATGGGCTTCGTTTTTGTCCTGTAAAAAAAAAATTGGGCCCCAAAGAGGGGGCGCAGCCCTAACCAACTTTTTTTATAAGATTGGAAGACACAACTTGTGACACCTTTTTGGAAAGCTCATTAAAAATGGAGTTTGTCAATCAATTTTTTTTGACATCTGTCAAACAATGTGCCAGAAATTTAATAAAATCTAATTTTAAACAATTATATTAACCGTAACATTAAAGCTGTAATGTCATCTTTTTAACTTTATAATAATTGTTGAAAATGTGCCCCATTAACCAGTTGGCACAAACCTAACCGATGGTAAAACTCTTCCCAAAACTTCTGGCGTGATTAAACGTATCTCTTCCCGAATCCTTCCCTTCAACTCTTCCAAATTGTTAGGTCTGGTAACATATACCATTCTTATTAAATCCCCCCACAAATAAAAGTCTAAGGGTGTAATATCCGGTGATCTGGGCGGCCACTCTAAAAATCCTCGCCGCCCTATCCACCTATTTGGAAATGCAGTGTTTAAAAATTCTCTTACAATCCTTGCAAAGTGGGGAGGGGCTCCATCCTGTTGAAAAAATATCCTTCGATCTAGATTTCCATAATTTGGGAATATTCTTTGGAGTTCTGGTATTAAAAATGTTTGAAGAAAATTTAAATACACGTCTCCTTTTAAATTATGTTAAAAAAAGAATAGATCAATTATTCTGTCGCCTATTATTCCAGCCCAAATATTCACTTTCCCTTGGCGTTGAGAGTGACATTCAACAATCCAATGAGGACTTTCGTCTGCATAATACCGGCAATTTTGACGATTAACCTAAAATGGAAATTAATTAATAATCGGCTTAGAAAGTAAGACTTTGCCCAGTGATTGTCAAGAACAATGGTTAATTCCCGTTAACTTTCAAACTTACCTGGCCCTCTAAAGTAAATGTTGCTTCATCAGAAAAAAGTATCCACTCTAAATCAATGTGTCGGTTGTCCAATGCGGTCATCATAACTTCGCAAAATTCTACCCTTCTATCTAAGTCATCCTCCAATAACTCTTGCACTGGCTGCATTTTGAATGGCTTTATGCCAGCAGATTTTGTGATCTTCAACACCGTTTTATGATCAATATTGTGGTCACGAGATAATTGCCTTGCTGCAGTAATTGGGTTTCCTTGATAACCCAATAGGACATTTCATTTGGTTTCATCTGATACTCTTGGGGGTCTTCGTCTCGGAACATGACTTACATGACCTAATTCCCTAAATTGCTTTTCAATTTTGCTGACTTTACTTCGCGACAGAGGTAGCCAATCGGGATGAATTTCATGAAACAACTCACGAACTTCTTCTTGACTTCGTTTTCTTTCTCCAAACCCGACCATCATCAGTATTTCAATCTTTAAGGTTTCAGTTAAATACATTCTTAAAATTTTTAAATGTAAGCGTCAAAAATAAAATTTTCATTAGTACCTGCTTGTCAAACGTAACAAAATTGGCGGCATTACCAAGGAAACAAAACAATAATTGACTTACGGTTGACTCTATGCCAAGAGGTTATTGGGGCATATTTCTAGCTAAAAAGATGACATTACAGTTTTAATGGTATTTTAACATAATTGTTTACCAAATTGTTTAAAATTAGATTTTATTAAAGTTCTGGCACATGGTTTGACAGATGTCAAAACAAATTGATTGACAAACTCCTTTTTCAATGAGCTTTCCAAAAAGGTGTCACAAGTGGTGTCTTCCAATCTTATAAAAAAAGTTGGTTAGGGCTGCGCCCCCCCCCCCTTTGGGGCCTAAATTTTTTTTTACATGACAAAAACGAAGCCCATAAAAAATCTTTGATTACGTATTTTTGTATTTTAGTGAAATCTTATTCTCAGATCAGCTATAAGCAGCGTTCCATTTAAAGTCCCCACCCTGTATACAGGGTGTCCAGTAACTTATGGGCCATAGAGCAACTGGAGAAAGTAGATATAAAAATATGTCTTTTGAGCCAAATTTGCCCAAGTAAAATGTTAGAGGTTAAAGAGATACAGGGTGTTGAAAGTGAAAATTAATTTTCGAAAAATGATGATAATTTTGAAACGGTTTAAGATATCGAATTCAAAATCGGTATAACTAGGTTTTCGAGAGTGAGAAATTCGAATTTGGTGTTAATTTCAAGATACTCCCTAGAGGGCGCTTGCTACGTGCTTCATGGTGAACTTATTCATCCATATTTTTTTTAACCGTGCAGTTACTAGTATTTATACTTTAAACTATAAAAGAACCTACCTTTTTACGTAAAAAAGGTACTCTTGGTCGATCTCGATATCTCAAGCCGTTACCCAGATTCTAGCGTCTGAATGTTCCATTGCACATTCTGTTGATTGCTGAGAAATATTTAATTCACAAAATGTGCCTTGCATTTTGACAAAATTTGTTGCGGTGAAAACTGTCATTATTTTCTTCTTTTTCCCGTCAAAGGTACGTAAATAAAAAGTTTTTGCAATATCCAAGTACTGTAATCTTTTCAAATAAAAATGCCCAGGCTTAATAAGTTTTCTAACCGTGATTTACGTGATATGGTCTGCGTTTATGCACAAGAGAATTATAATAGTCGTGCTGCACTTAGAAGGTATGTAGAACTCTACCCAACCAGAATCATTCCAGACAAAAAATATTTCAAAGAATATTCAATCAGTTAGGTGAAACAGGTTCGTTTTATGTCAAAAATCCTGGTGGACGACCGAAAACTATAACGGTCGAACAAGAAGAAGAGATCTTGGTTCGTATCGCGGAAAATCCTGAATTAAGCACTAGGCGTTTGGAAGCTTCTACAGGAATAGGTAAATCGACCGTCTCAGAAGTCATCAATGCAGAAAATTTATTTCCTTACCATTTCACGCCTGTTCAAAATTTACTGCCAGGAGATTTGCCAGTCAGATCAGAATTCTGTCAAAATCTACTAAATAAGAATAACGAAGATCCCATGTTCCTGAGAAAAATATTATTTACTGACGAGGCAACTTTTACAAGACGCGGAATTTTTAACTGGAAAAATAATCATCACTATGCTTTGGAAAATCCACGACTACCCAAAGAAAGACATTTTCAGCACGAGTTTTCGATAAATATTTGGTGCGGCATTATCGACAATTTCTTGATCGGCCCATATCAGCTTCCGCAGAGACTTAATGGAGAACAATATTTGCAGTTTTTAGAAAACGATTTACCTTACCTTCTGGATGATATACCTCTGAACATAAGACACAATATGTGGTACATGCAAGATGGTGCCCCAGCACACTTTGCAGTTCCTGTTCGAAATCATTTAAATCAGCGTTTTCCACATCGGTGGATTGGTCGCGGTAGCGAATTTCCTTGGCCACCGCGTAGCCCAGATATTAACCCGTTAGATTTTTATCTGTGGGGTCACATGAAGGATTTGGTATATGGTGATGAATCCAATACACGGGAAGAACTTGAAAAAAAAAATTCAAGAAGCCGCCATTGTTATAGGAGATAATCAAAATATCTTCCTGAATGTGAGACGTCATTTGTTAAAAAGCTTAAGAAAATGTATTGAAGTAAACGGTGGACACTTTCAACATTTACTAAAGTGAATTAAAACAAATTTTTAATAGTTTTCAATATTTTCATTTTGTTTTTTTTTCTGCCTTTTTATCATCAAGTCCTAGAATCTGGGTAACGGCTTGAGATATCGAGATCGACCAAGAGTACCTTTTTTACGTAAAAAGGTAGGTTCTTTTATAGTTTAAAGTATAAATACTAGTAACTGCACGGTTAAAAAAAATATGGATGAATTAGTTCAACATGAAGCACGTAGCAAGCGCCCTCTAGGGAGTATCTTGAAATTAACACCAAATTCGAATTTCTCACTCTCGAAAACCTAGTCATACCGATTTTGAATTCGATATCTTAAACCGTTTCAAAATTATTAATTAATTTTCACTTTCAACACCCTGTATCTCTTTAACCTCTAACATTCTACTTGGGCAAATTTGGCTCAAAAGACATATTTTTATATCTACTATCTCCAGTTGCTCTATGGCCCATAAGTTACCGGACACCCTGTATATCATAAAAAATTATAGAGTGCGTTAGGTTTAGCGGAGCGTTTGAGCTTGCGTTGCGGGGATATTTTTCTCTCAGTTAAGTTGTATAATATATGTATATCTTTTTTTAAAGTAGGAATAAAATATAAAGTTTTTTTAAATTTTCTTGGACTGGTTCAAAAAATGTTCGCATGCGGCGCTTTTTTTTTATGTGTGAAGCACATCCACTAATAGATTTTACGAGCAGCCACTAATAAGCGCTAACGCAATGTCCGCCATTTTATTAAAAACATATTGAGAAATAAAATCAGTCACTATAAATCTAAGAAAATGCAACATTCTAGTTTTCTCAACATCTTAAAAGACTCAGGGACGCGCTCAAAGCATAAACAGCCTATAGATACTAAAATATTTATAATAATAACTAAACATTTTTCCCATTTAAAGTCGCCTTTCTACCACTTATAGTTTCAGAGATCACAATATTGCCGTTACTCGGTTTCGGACACACTGTATATTCACATGCATGTATTTGCTCTTAAATTAATGCATTCTTCGCAGCACAACAAAACGTTTAAACCTATTTAAATTTGCATAATTTCCTATTATATATTTGTTTATTTCTATAAATGATGATGAAATGTTTTATTGGTTAAAATGGACGTTTTGGTTTCGAGTATATAATGGAATTTTCAGAGTTATTTGACATGAGATAAACCGATTTACATTACGTAATAAAATATGGTAGGTTAAAAGGATGTTTTAGTCAAAAGCATGTGCGTGCGGTTTAAATAAGTAATAAAGACAATACAACCTTAAAATAAGAACGACCAAGAGCAACAAATAAATTTTTGTGGAGTTTTTATAAAATTACGAGATTTTATTAAAAATTTAGAATTATTAAATACAGAGCTCACATACCACAGACCCATTACAAGAAAGTCTGATATGAACTATAATATAATTGACCCAATTTATCCTGTGTTCTATGCCGTTTAATCAAATTAGCTCATAATTAACACCTAAAATTGTAAAAGGCTACTGTTCGGGTGTACAAACAAGGTTAAAGTTGGGTGTAAAGAAAAGGTGACCTTAAGCTAGCTTGTACTGTGGTCTAATGATGGCGAATTATACAATCGAAAATAAAATTTAAAAAATATTTCCGAAAATCGAGATACTTCAATGCATTTATTTTCAGGACATAGGTATACGTTTTCATGAAGATCGAGTTCGATTTAAATACTTTTACGCTTCTGTAATGCGTTTTCACTGCAGTTTTGAAATCGAATTTAAATTGATTTTGATACTATTCTGAGCTGTCATGTTCCGTTTTGATTACTTATTTGGTTTATTTTATATTCCTCTCCATTAACTAACTTAATTATATTGTGCTCCATAAAAATTCCCAGTTATACTATCCGCCAATAAACATCAGTTTAAAATGGAAATGTTAAAACCTAAACCTCAAATATACGTTAGTTTTAGTAATTAGTAGGAAACTAACTCAATAGTCACGTTAGTTTGCCGGAAAAAAAAACTTTGTGACAATAACCAAAAAGATAATAAAAGTAACTATATTTTATAGTTCTATATAGGACAACTATATGATTTATTAAGAAAGGCTATAAAATTATAGTAAAAACAAATTCATTTTTTTAATAGTTACTACAAATATATATGTATAGTAACAAAAAAAATTCATTACAGTAAAAATTATTAAACAGAAGTGCAAAAAATATAATAATGTGTTGTAGTTATTTCTAGCTTCTATTGTTACGATTGCAATAATTGTTTGTGAAAACTACCAACCAACTATCACCATTTTACTAATGAATATTGTAAAATTTGTAGTATTTTTTCGTAAATTCTATTATTTTAGTTGCTTTTTTTACCACCAACTTTTGTTATTCTATAGTCTATCTTTAAATGACGCAAAGTAATAAATCAACCGGCTTCTCCGTGAGCGTGCAAGATTTTTTGACATGTATAGATTTAAATATGCCTGAATTTTTAAATTTGTGGAGAATTAGTACAAGTATCGACATTAATTTAAGTTTTGTCTTCAAATATATTATTTAATATTAAATTTTTTTTAGCTTAAAGTTATGTACCATTTACTTGGAATTTTAGAAAGCAATTTTATCAAAACTAATTAAAGTCTAGGTACTTATTCTGCTTTAGTCATTTTATTCCGTTTTTTTTTTGTACCTAATTCTGGTTACCTGTTTGCTAATTATGTGGTTATTATGCCTTTATGAGTGCCTCTATTGGAATAATACACCTATTTATATCTATACATACCTACCTTGGGTGTTTGTTTCTCAGTGAAACTAGTCAAAGTGTGAAGTGTTAGTGTTTTTTTAATTAAATATGGAGAACTTTCCACAATTGCCTAAATGCCCTAGAGGCGGTTCATGAAGGCACAGTAAATGAATAAAAATTAATTTTTAACTGCTACAATTCTATTAAAAGTAAGAATGCGGATTTTGGTGTTGACAATGCAGTGCAATAGATCTTCTTAACGTTGGGAAAACAACAATATATATACTTTTAAAAGAAGAAAAAAGTGCGTCAAACCTCCAAAAACTTCTCCAGGACGACCAAAACTTGAGCTGGATGACGTTTTAATGCAGAGAATAAGGCAAAAAGTTCATAGTTTCCTTTTAAAAAAAGAAATTTCCACACTGGACAAAATTTTGTTCTCAATCCGAGAAGACCAGGACCATCCATTTATAAGCAGAAATACGCATTGAAAATTATTTAAAAAAAATGGGTTTTCGGTGGGAAAATATAATAGGCAATCAATTTTAATAGACAGAAGCGATATCGTCTGTTGGAGAAGAAATTACTTGAAAAGGATCCGAAAAGCCAGAGAAGAAAACAAAAAAATAAATTTACCTAGACGAAACATGGCTAAATGAAGGCACACTGTGACTAAATTTTGGCAGGATGAAAATATTAAAAGTTCAAGGCAAAGAAGGATTGTCCACAGGATTAAGACCGCCATCTGAAAAAGGACATCGACTTGCCATAACCCATATTGGAAGTTCTAAAGGCTTCCTTAAAGGTTGTTAAAATTTCCTGATGTTCTTATCTAAAAATACAGGAGACTATCACGAAGATATGAATGCCGATGTCTTTGAAGAATGGTTCGAGCAAATGTTGGATCTTATACTAAAAGATGCAATAATTCTATTAGATAATGCAAGTTATCACTCTAGGCTGACGGAAAAATTACCGACAAGTGCGTGGCGTAAAAGTGAAATAACAGAATTTTCACAACAATAACAATAATATGAAATCAAATCAATTTTACACTTGTATTATGCAATTTTCTTAAATAACAATTATAATTTTCAAATTATTATAAAAAGATACAAATATATTTCTATAGGTTTCAAAATTAATTTAAAATGACACTACACTTCCCGCCTAGAAAATGGAAACTTCAAAACGAAACGGAAAAAAGCAAAAGTAATGCGCATAATTTAGGGTTGCTGCAAGATATCCTTTTGTAGACTAGTGCGAAAATAAAACAAAGAAAGCAGAAAGTTCATCACTAATTTTATTATAAATGGAAGGAACATTGTAAGAAAAAGAGTTTTTAAAATGTGCGATATAAAATCTAAGTAAAGCCAATTGGTGGATACACCTTAAACTTACTTACTTTATGAATGTTAGTCCTAAACTTAAGGTTGTAGCGCAAGTAAAGAGGTGAGAAGAACTACAGCAAACGGTGTACAAATATAAAAGGTTGTATTCGTAAGACTTTAATCCTAAGCCATTCTAGGTGAGAAACATGACTAAGCTTTCCGAGACGACATTACAATAAATATTTATCATTTTATGCGATAAAATTTCACTTTTAACGTTTTCTCTTATATGATCAAGACAAAGACATTTTATAATGTCTTTGGATCAATACTATAATAATATTCCTCCAGTTACCGGTTTAGTTTACTATGGCTTAAACTTTAAAGCATAATGAACACCATGTAGAAGCATATCGATTCCGAAAACGGAGCACTTTGCATGTCTGTTTTTATCTAATAGTAAGTACGACGGGAAAATTGAGCTAAATTTACTTTGGAAATTGCCATTCTAGAAATTTAAATGGAAAATGAAGCGGAAATTTATAATAGTGCGCCACTTTTTGTTTTAGAAATAAAGGTCTGTCTTTACCACCAAATAACTTTATTTGCCCCTCTAGGGTAGAAAACAAGGGTTATAAAAATACATAAAATGACGATGAATTAAAATAAATTTCTTAATGAATGTGTTGTACTAGTTTCGACTTTAGAGAAAGTCATCCTCAGCAACTAACCATTTAAGAGATTTTTATATGTAAAGAAGTTAAAACAGTTGGGGGAACAGAGAGATGATTCAATAATACAATACAATATAATGCAGATTATGCAACCTTTGGAATCGACAGGAGTTTAGTATGAGAACGATGTATCTCCATGTGAAGGTAGGGGTTGATTTATACGCAAGTAGAATTAAGGATCCTAATCATAGTCGAGTAATTTAAGTAATGTTGAAGCAAAAACGTGTTGAAAAGTAAGAATTGTAACATATCAATTCGTTCTCTTTTAAGTGAAACTAAATTAGCGAGGGTCTGGCATATATAGTCCGACAGTTTAAGAATGAACATCTTCGACGAAAAAACAAGTTGGCGGACATTTGGTTCAATAATGAATGCTTACGAAGAGGAATCACCCCTAACTACATCTCCATCTACACTAAGAACAACTCCACATCCGCTAGGAGGGCTATCCAAGTGGCTAAAACAACATGGATTAGACATGAAGTAAAAAGGTGCTATCTTGCTCTTAACTTGATTGAAGTCAAACTTAAGTCACTACATCTCAAATTATCAACATTATTACATCAAATAGAATTTGATACCCTATATAATTATATATTACAATATGTGGATGATATCAACACTACTAAAATTGATAGATTACATAATAAAATCTCCACACTCGCTCAAAAACAATTACTTGAATGTGATACTGTTAATCACACCAAACCAAACAAATTTTATAATAAAAATGACACTAGAATTGACTTTAACCAGGTTGAGAATATATCTGATAGTTCTTTGTATAATGCTAGCTTTAGTAATGACGTGTTTGAGCATGAATTTAACCTAGGACACTTGCCCAATGGCACATTTGGTAACATTGATTTTAATTTCCACCCTAGATTTATAAATTTGTCTACAATTGAACTCAATAATAATGACATTGAAATTTTAAACTTGGGCTTCAAATTTAATTTTCACAATAATCTTAATAAGAATAATTTAGCTCTTCTGGCTGTTGAAACCGAAAGAATACTTGAATCATTTCAAGACCTTTCTAACACTGACTTAATCAGAACCAATGTAGCAAATACTATTAATCAGTACCTTAAAACAAAAAACAACCACAATAATTTTACAATGAATACAAAACTTAAACAACTAATTAATAAGATTAAAGACAATAAATTAATTATCACCAAGGCAGACAAGAGCAGCTGCATTACTATACTAAATGAAGACGATTATATTCACAGGGTGGAGAACTTCCTTGGGGATGGTTTTAGTCTCTTAACAAATAACCCTACTAACAAATTTTTCTCATACGTTAAATCAAACCTTGATATAACATCAAATACACTCAAACATTTAAATACTAATAAATATAGACTATATCCTATGAATCCAACTGTGCCACTCTTGTATGGCTTGATAAAAACCCACAAACCCCCACCTTTCCCTGTAAGACCAGTAGTTAGCTATACTCAATCACCAGCATCTTGTCTATCTAAATGGCTTAACAACATTATTTTGTCTCATACTAATTTCTCTAACCCTACTTCTATAAAAAACAGTAAACATCTTACTGATCAATTATTACACTTAAAAGTCCCTGCTGACACTAGATTAATCTCATTTGATATTAAAAACTTATTCCCTAGCATACCTCCAGAGGATTGCATTGAAGGTGTTAGAACCTTATTATTTGAAAATTCTAATCTTAACACTTTTCATATACTGAATATATGCTTACTGGTTGATACAGTACTCAAACAAAATTTCTTTCAGTTCAATGAAAAAATATACTGTCAAAATATCGGGGTCGCAATGGGATCTAACCTTTCACCTTTGCTTGCTGAAATATTTTTGTTTTTCCTGGAAAAGAACATTAAATTACATCCTTTATATGATAAATTTGTATTTTACTATAGATATGTAGATGACATATTAGCTTGCTTTAGTGGCACAGAGGAAGAATTGAATAGTTTCCTTAACTTTATGAACACAATACACCCTTCAATAGAATTCACTATAGAACATGAAAAAGACAATAGTATCAATTTTCTTGATTTAACAATTAGTAAATACAACCAAGAACTGCAATTCTCAATCTTTCATAAACCTTCAACGACCGATAATATCATACCATTCAACTCTAACCATCCAATAGGCCAAAAGTTAAGTGCCTTTCATTCCTTTTTTCACAGACTTTTCTCCATTCCTATGAATAATTACAACTTCAACAAAGAACTCTCCTTCATTATCCAACTTGCTACAAATAATAAATACCCTGTGCACATCATTAATAAAATATATTATAAGAATCTAAATAAACATATCAATAGACATTTATTATCTAATCAAAATATTATAAAACCTAAATTTTATACTAGCTTACCCTATATGGGAACGATATCACATAACATCAAAAACATATTCCTTAAATTTAATGACAACATTCATATATCTTTCAAAACTCAAAACAATTTAAAAAAATATATAAATAACAATAAAGATACTATTGAAGTACTACATAAATCGGGTGTTTACAAACTGAGTTGCACTTATAGTGATGAATCCTCCACTTGTAACTGTTGTTACGTAGGACGTACTGGTCGAAAGTTTTGCATAAGGATAAAGGATCATGTCTCTCTTATTGAAAGAAATAAAAATAAACAGTTGCCGGCTGACACTAAATCAAATTTCTCTGACCATATTCTTAATGCTAAACATACATTCGATCCAGAAAGCGGAGTTGAAGTATTGCATGTGGTACCCAATGGTAAACAATCTGCTTTATGGGAGATATTTGAGATTAATCAGGCCTTTAAAAATCCTGAAGTCCAAGTTTTGAATGAACAAATTACCTTCGACTGTCTCCCATTCTTCAATTCTCTGCAAATTTAAACACTATTATATCATTTCAATCAGGTTCTTGTTTTATCGTTCGCCTAAGGATATAATATAATAATAAACAATATATTAACTAATTTTACTTATTAACCTATAAAAAAGAATTTTAATTTCAAGTGTTAAACTCAACGGTGACATAACCAATGTTACAGCTGAGTCCGGATTGTTGCCTATGCAAGGATTTGGCTTTCCATTTACGATTTGTAGTGCTGCCATCTAGGGTTATTCACTTTGGTCCGCATGCTGCTATAGGCCCGGTGACTTCAAGAATACCTGGTTGCAGTTTTTAATTTATTGTTATGACAAATTAAATACCATAGGTTCTTTGTTTTGTGCTTTACTCACGTCATTGCTCAGGCTTTAATTAAGATGAAGCTAATTTGTACACACCCTAATAAGGGAAGTAAACCCCCCCCCTTTTTTGTAACTAAGTGACAATATTGTTGTATATCTTATTCCTCCTTGGATATCTGTCCAAACCCATTTAAATTTGCCGCTTTTGGAGTTAACAGTTGATTACCGGAAACTTGATTTAAATTACGCATATAAAAAAGAAAAAAGGGTGTAACTAATAGTACCAATTCTGGGTACCCACCATTTAACGACGCCATTTCCTTCGAATAGCATGCTGAGGCTAAGATTTAAATTAATTTCTTCACCTGGCAACAAAATGAAACACAAAAAGTCGACAATCTAATGTCCTAACAATAATAATTTAGTTTTATTTTTATTTCATTTTTAACAAGTGAATGGTGACCACTTGGTGAGTACATGATTAATGATATTATTACAAATATAATTAACAAACCGTTAAGTTGTGAAACAAATTAAAACCTTATTGCTATCTATTAGTTCCTAAAATTCGAACATTTTTTTCTCTTTTCAGATGCATTCCCATTTTATTTGAAATGACATAGTCTCATTTTGACAACCCCCTTTTTAGAATAATAAGTTCATTTAATTTCATTAACAAATATTCAATCCACCATAACATTAATCATGTCCCCTCGCTAATTTAGTTTCACTTAAAAGAGAACGAATTGATATGTTACAATTCTTACTTTTCAACACGTTTTTGCTTCAACATTACTTAAATTACTCGACTATGATTAGGATCCTTAATTCTACTTGCGTATAAATCAACCCCTACCTTCACATGGAGATACATCGTTCTCATACTAAACTCCTGTCGATTCCAAAGGTTGCATAATCTGCATTATATTGTATTGTATTATTGAATCACCTCTCTGTTCCCCCAACTGTTTTAACTTCTTTACATATAAAAATCTCTTAAATGGTTAGTTGCTGAGGATGACTTTCTCTAAAGTCGAAACTAGTACAACACATTCATTAAGAAATTTATTTTAATTCATCGTCATTTTATGTATTTTTATAACCCTTGTTTTCTACCCTAGAGGGGCAAATAAAGTTATTTGGTGGTAAAGACAGACCTTTATTTCTATTTACAATCTCGCCACAGAATATGGACTACTTCTTAAAACTTTTTGTTTTGTTTATGCCTTACTTCTAAAAATAATCTCAATTATATACAAGGAAAATGTGCTAAAATTGCTATAAAATGGTAACTATGTAATAATAGTAAATTCGAAGGTTGCTATTATAGAGGTAGTACCGGCAAGACCGCTTTTTTTCAAATTGTTTTAAACATTAGTTTATTCGGTTTTACGATTAAAGTCAAAATTTCAAAAATGTATTTTTATTCGTTTTCTAGATACTTCTTTGTTGTACAATACCAGTTTGGAATACACTATATAATAAACTTCTAAACAACGTCGGTTTTTAAAATTTCCCCTTTGAAGTTTTCGCTTCAATAAAATTCAGCGTGTTTGCCTGATTTGATTGGAAAAGCATTAAATTTGCGAAAACTGGAAAAATACATATTGACATTTAATGGAGGCGAAAAAATGGCTTTGCCTTCGCCTTTGTAAGGAGAACCTGTCCGACGTTGTTAGTATTTTTTCTTTTCACGAGGAAAAGCAATTTTAAAACTAACCTAAATAAATCAAGCACATAAGAAAATTTTAAAGCTGACAGAAATAAAACTTAGCATTTTGTGCGTTATTCGTAGAAATAATGTAAACTAATTAAAACAGAGCTTTATTCATTTCATTATAAAATTTACAATTTCAGGACTTACTTGCTTTCAAGTTAAACTATGCATACAATATGACATATATATATGGATGTATGTGAGAAACTTTGTTCTCTAGCCACTTGCTGAGACCTTTATAAAATAAGGATTTAACAAATCATGCTAAAACAGCTATTCTCCGAGCTATATGCCCCAACGGGCGCTGAATTACAAAGCAAAATCTGTCGTATCTTGCCTAACACAGACAGTTAACAAAATACAAACTCAGATTGTAGAAACTACCGGAAAAGGAAGGAATCTTTATTACTCATGGCAGAAGAATGTTAGAGTTTGTTAAAGTTCGAAAATTGCATTTCATAAGTTTGATTATCTATGTTAAGTTTTCGCTTTTAAATTGTTAAAATACATATGTAGACTCTCACCTTCAACATTAATTACTAATTAAGTTACCTGTAATAGCCAAAATTTTCATTATGTTTAGTTTCAAACCTTTGTTGATGTTTATATTCCAGGAATGTTTTGTATCTTGCAAGACATAGCCAAGTGGATTGATTTCTCTGTTTCTTGTTTGATACTACTTGCAGACAGGTTTGATTTCAAATCTTTGTTCTAATTGATTGGTAATTGATAAACTTTTCAAGTTATCAATATAAATAACTTCTTGTATTTGAGATATTGGTTAAATGTCTCGACTGTTGTAAATCAGCTGTTTTTAAGAAAATCGATAATAGGTCAGTGTCAGACTGACAGTTTCTGTGCATTTTCAAAGCCACGTCTGGTTAATTTTTGCTTGGTCGTGTGGGTTGACTTCGGTCGCCGTTAGTTTTCTATGTTATCAAAAGAGGTTAGTTTCCGTAGATAGGGTTGACTAATTATTGTCATTGTTCTGTTTTGGTAACTATGTACGTGAGAGAAAAATAAGAATCGGCCCTTTCGACCATGGACACTGGAAGTTAAAGCACGTTTGTGGAAATAGCTCCCCAAGTTTAGTTTTTTTGGGCCGGGCAGGCTAATGGATGCCGATAAAGCATCCACAAATGTTTTAAAAATGGTATGGCTTTGTAGTTTGCCTATTTCTTTGGGCGAAATGCCGATTTAAAATGATTTAATTAACTTTAACAGCTGTCATAGACGCCATTTGGTAAATTGGAACCCTCGTTAGTTATTTGAGGTAGGTTTAAACTTTAGTATCTGAATTACCCTCGATGGGTGTTATGAAAGATTTCTCTTTCATGTTGTATATCTAAAATTCGACTTTAGGATTTTTTTTTGGTAGGAGCTAAAAGTCCGAGTACAAACTGGAGTACTAGTTTACTTTTGTTGGAAATGCCTGTACGCGGGACGTTCCAGTTGCCATGTACCATTTAAATTCTTGGAGACTAGCTGTGTAGCAGTATCCACGTTAGCTGTTTGAGAGACCATGGGTAGCACGTAAAGTTGCAACTTAGTATCATTACCCTGTGTTCATTTTTCTTTAAAAAGTAGTCAACTTAAAATCTTAATATTCTGCATTTGCGTATTGTTTGATATACAGTGTTTTGATAAAGTTTTGCGCCCATGTTATGTACAGAGCTCGTGCAATGTAAACGTGTAGCGTATGTCGACATAGCGTTAAGACGTCACTAAAATATTTCTAGTAGTTCAGAACGTTAGGTAGTCTGTTACAGCTACTTTTGTTGTAAATATAGTTACAATTTATGATTATAAGGTAAATATTTGTCTAGTAATACTAGACAATTGCCTTTGTTTAAATACACAAGTCAATCTAAACAGAAGTTACATTCCTTTACACAGGCGCCTTCTTAATTAAAATAAAATAAAATAAATTTCAATATTCTCTATCCTTGACAATTTCAAATTACCCGCTTTTTACTCTCAACAACGTCAACAATGTCATTTCAATGACAAGACAAATTTAGTCTTACAATTTAGATAACCATCAAATTTCGACTCAAGAACACGTTCCAAAATTTAATTATGGAAAAGAAAATAAAAAACGATGGTTAATTAACTAAATTTAAAAGTGGTTCGTCCCAGTAGTTCGTCTTTTTACAATTTTACATGTTATTTGTTTTTACTAATTAGTTTTTTACATTGTGCTGATGATGGCCCACTTATTTAATTGTGTCAATGAAGTTTCCTGTTTCCTGACAAAGTGAGTAAAAACCAAAAAATACACTTGTTATTACTTCTCAGAACAAATTTTCAACAAATAAAATAGGTAAATAACTCGAATTTACATAAACTTTCTAACAACGACATCTTAAATTAATTTTATAAATAAATTTTTTACAAATTGGATTTTCCTCGCTTTTAGGAAGCACTGAAGATAGCCTAAGGCCGAAAGCGCTCTGCAAATTTAAAAATAATTTCAAGATTATACACTTAATACACAAAAAAATACTTTCCTTCCTTCTACTTATATAAGTGCTAAACCTCTCAATCTAGAGACAAAATAGCGAACCTACCCTAAGTTGAGCTAGCTAAGGGGTGTCTGAAGAACATCTTCCAGGGCGTAGAGTTGCCAGAGTAAGGGTGGATAGGTTGCCTTGTCGCAGTTTATTTTAGGTTATCCTAAGGTGAATACTGGCACCCGATTATTGTTTAGGGCGTAATTTTTTTTTATAACACTTAATTGTTTTTTTTTTTTTTTAATAACAAGTGGGCCCAAGGTGCGGCATTTACATGCTGCAAGTTTTGCTTGCGCAAGTACTTGATTTAAGCCCTTGTAAGTTGCCATCTTCAAAAATTGATGTTTACACTATCCAAGCATTTGTGAAACAGGTTTGTCATGTTTGGTTAAATTCCGTGCCAGGAGTCAGTTTGTGTTAGTAGAAGTTTAATAAACTATCTGTGATAAAGTCGATAACGTTACGTATGTCTGCCAGGTGGTGGAATTCTGCGATGAGTGTATCTATCTATTTGATGACGCCACACATTACAGAAGTTTATTTTCAAGTCTGAGGAGTCTGTGAAGTCGTGTCTGTGATGTCGAGCCGCACACTGGCGCAGCGTATGTTAGTATTGGCCTAATTGTTTGTATGTCAATTAAACATTTTTTAGGAGTGAAAAGAAGGAAGTAGAGACTATGCATTGCTGCAAAGCCATTTTTAAGGATATGTGTAAAATGAGGTTTAAAGGAGAGTATGTCGTCAATTAAAACTCCTAGGTAATTTAACTATTTTTGTGTTTGCATGTTGATATTGTCTATTTTAATCGAAATAAAGATTTTATTAGTAAATTTCTTAGTCAGAGTTACGTACTTTCTTTTTTCCAGTGGCGTACATATGAAATGATCATATTAGCATGTGTTTGAATTTTTCTTTATGCTTCTTCCGCATAGAAGGAGTGCGCATAGAATAGCGCATCATCCGCATAGAAGTTCCAGTTTAGTAAGGGTGTACCTCGGTATGTCAGCCGTGTAAAGTTTATACCGTGTGACTGTGATAAAAATCATTAATTTTACAGATGTGCTTTTAGTAGTATCACCAAATGTAAAGGGAATTCATGGAAGTGAACGAGTTTATGTACTAATCCTTTATGTCATACAGTGTCAAAGGCTCTTGATATGTCTAAAGATAAAAGTACGGTTTTCATTTGAATGCTAAATTTGTCGACGGCGTCTTATAGAACCGTTGACACCAGCATCATTGTCCCATGTCCTGGTCAAGAGTTTTATACGGTGTTTTATAGTTTTGTTGGAATATTTTTAAACATAATTAGTGTAAAAGGGGAACTCTTTAATAGTCATGCAAAAGTAACAGTCATCCACGTCGTTACAAGGTTCCTTCAGAACCATTGGAACTGCGAAGGGCATACTTATTAGCACCTTTTAACCATCAATCATCAAATCAATGTTTTCGAACACGAACTGCAACAAATTTTTGGGAGCCCATGACTTGTCTTGATCACCAAGCTTACAGTATAGTATACAAAGTATAGTTCATGAGCATTTTCCATCACCAGAGATAAAGGTTTTTGTGCGCTCTCGCAGTAATTTTACCACAAACAGAAGATATCGGTTTTATTCACACAAGCACGCAACGACATGCTTGTTAAATTAAATGCGTTAAACAATTGAGGCTAATTTAACAATTTCCAGGTCATTTGTATATCAATTTAGGTGCAAATTTTACAAAATACTCACTAATTTTAGCGGGAACATTTTTATGTTGAACAGTGCAATTATAATAAAAAGTAAAAACTCTAAAACTGGAGCTTCTGATTTTGAAATAGTAGCAGTATTAAGGCTAACTTTCGATGATCGCGGCCAATGCGCCCCTTGCGATTGATGCGGCTATGAGGTCGGTCGTATGTGTACCACTTTAATGTATCATTAAAGGTATCCGACCGCGACGAGTGCGACAGATACGACCAACGCGGTCGTACGACTCAACTGCTCTAGAAGCAGTCAGGTCGTGCTTGTCGTAGTAAACCCACATATTTTTATACTACTTATATATTTTTGTAATAAAAACAGTCCGTATTCTTGCAATGAGAGTTTCCTTAACGGATATACAGAGATATCAAATCCTATTTCTAATATATCTAAATCGTATTACTTTAGGCAGCCATCGGGAAACCTATTACCACAAAATTAAAGCGATTGTCTGCAAAAATTTGAAGATCAACTGAAAGATTTTCATTCCAGACTACCAGTTTAAATTACAACATAATAATTCTATATTTATTATAATTACCAAATTTTGTAAAGCTTTTTCTCTTTTCCTTACAGTACCTATATGATTTTAAGTCCACACTGACCAACCTGAGCACAAAATTAAATCGATCATAATTTAGTCTGCAGTATTTTCTTGGACCTTAACGTGTATGTGATTTGTATAGTTCCTCGCAGTCGCGTCCATCTCTACCTTTACCTAAAAAATAACCTTATAAGAGTATATTTCTGACGATAGAAACTTGAGTACTTTCGAGCTAATAGGTTTGGATTTATTGTTTGCAGTACAAAAGTTATGGATGAGGAATAATAAATTCTTTTATCGCTAAATGCAAAGCAACAATGTAAATCTAAAATAATTCGTTTTATAATATTTTCTATTAAATTCATAAATTAAAATAATTAATATCTAAATCGAATGATAGTGAATGGAACCAATTCACTTTTTCCGGACACAAAAAATGCTGAAAACCCCTATTTTAAAACGACTGGAAATGACGTACCTACTTTTATTTTAAAACTTCTTCATGGCTTTGTTTTGGTCGCAACACATCGTTTTGAAATTATTTCCTGTAAAAACATGTCAGAAACATAAAAATACTTAGTGCACGTATTCTATGGTTTTTCCGACAAAATACGGCTGTAGTGTTTTGTTACGGATTCAGAGAAAAAGTGGTTATAAAGGATAATTGAATGAAAAAATAACGAAAAAGTAAACAAAAAGGGGTATTTTTACATTCTTTTACCATGCTAAGGCTGCTTTCACACGCTGACAATATTGCTTGTGCATACCTAAACTCTACGCCAGCTACCAGTTTAATAAATTGCCGATGATATATTATGTCATTTTTGGTCTACGCAAACCATAAATTTCTATAAAATTAATTAATTTTTAGGTAATATTTGTGTCGTACATAATGGTTAATCAAAGTATGTTTACTTACTTTTTAATAAAAAGTTCACAAAGTTTAATAATATGTTAGTAAAATGTCTAATAAGCACAAAATAAATGATATAATGGAAAAAGACTATCTCCAACACACAGAAACTACACAAGAATATTCCTAAAAACAAAACTTTTATTTTAACTTGATAAGTCAAAATCGGAACGGGCGGTGACGGGACGTGTGTGTGTACTGTAAATCAGCTGTAAATTTCTAATGTGATCAAATAAAAAAGGAATAGATAGACGGATTGTAGACTGACGGCGAGAGATATGGGTGCAAAAGCGTAAGAAAAAGGTGCATATCTGCACGACACTCTAAGACTTAGAGTGTCGTGCAGATATGCATCTTTTTACCTGTTGATGCTTTTCCGACAGAACGGATTGTGTGCGGTGTATATAACTTGTAATTATATGGTCACTCACATATCCATCTCTCATCAACGCAGCGATTGCCAGTGTCCGCAAGATGATTTTTGAATTAAGGGATTTTTTGGTTGGCAAATATGTTTGAAGTATGGCGTCGGCCGCATACATGCTTTAGAATCAGCCTTTGTACACGAAGACACAAATATGTCTATTGCAAAAGCATACTTCTACTTTTTTATGATCAGACACAAGCGCTGTACGAGAAAACGATGTAAGAAGAAAGCGATTCACGGGGCTCTTGAATCTATGGTAAATATATTCGTTGAGGAACATGACTTCAGGAAGGTTGTTTAAGAGTCATGACGTTCTCCAAATGGAAGAAGATTTAAGCGGTGGCATGGGAGGACTACTAAGCCGAACCACTACTAATAGGTGACCTTGGTTCGTCGTTCATATCTGCCATTGCGGCGGTTATGTGGTATATGAAGGCTACAATAAGGACGGTACAAAATCGGCTCAAATACATCACCGCCCGCCGTTCGCAAGAAATGCAATAACTGATTTTAAATTTGAACAAGGCATTCCTCTAAAAATTGAGCAAGGCAAATTTCTTGATAATAGTAGAAATAAAAGTATACTTTTATATTGAGAAAAAAACTTTCTGATAAACGGAAGTACGTATTTATTTTTTCATGTCGAGAAATTGTCATTGTATAGTTTCGGAGGGTATATTCTCACGTTTAAAAATTGATATTAGTTAAAAAGGGGGCTTTAAAAGTCAAAAAACAAAGCTATTTATTCTTACCTCAAATACAAAGCGAGACACTTAACTCTACACAAAAATTTCATCGCTGACTGACCGTCAGAGGGGCGTTAGTGGCGATGTACGGATTTCTTTCAGGTAAATTTAACATCAACGCCGTCTCTTAAGGTTCTATGTTATCGCCCACCCTCTTTTTACTATACATTAACGATCTTTTGAAAAAAACTCAAAATCCTATATATAGCTTCGTTGATGACAGCATACTTGTTTCATCTTTTACTTTGGATGCTCGGACATCGGCTGCCAATGCACGTCTCAAGAAAGACCTGGAAGAAATTCTGTCTTGGGGTGACAGTAACCAAGTAGAACTTATCGCTAAAAGAACCCAGGCGACAGTTTTCTCTATAAAACTTATGTTGAAGAACCGGATATAGTCATGGCGGGACACTCGATTTCCTTGGGTTCATCAATTTGATAGTCATACGTCTTGGCATAGTCATATTGCGGCCATTGCTAAGTCAGCCTCGAAGAAGTTTGGAATACTTTTCCGAAGTAAGAACTTTTATACACCCCAACAACTTTTAATGTTCCATAAAGCCTAATTTTGATTATCGCTGGAGTACTGTTCCCATATTTGGGACTCTGCTCCTAAACATTCCCTGAGATTGCCCTTGAATGCGTTGAACATCGAAGGCATGTTGGCGACATGAGTCTATTTTATAAATATTTTTATGGCATGTGCTCAACTGAGGTTGCCCGCTTGATTCCACCCAGAGCGGTACATGGTAAAAATATACGACAAACCACTACAGCCCATCGATACGTGGTTCGGCATAGTGCCCCTCAAACGACACTGTTTAAAGATTTTTTTATCTGAAGAACGTCATCACTCTGGAACGACCTCCCTGAGGCTGTGTTCCCCAACGATTATCATCTCCAAAGATTCAAGACCAACGTATTCCTGCAGTGCTGTGTCTTATCATAAAAAAAAACTATAGTGACCGAAAGACCCAGCGACTCATGCTTATCGCACTTAAAATTTATATAAAGAACTTTGTATTTTATTATGACAGAGCTTGTTATGTAAAATTGGTGTGTATTTTTTCGCTTTTTAGAAACATGGAAATCAGTAGTGAAAGTGAGGCCGAAATGATTCCACATGAGATTATTGAATCTGCTAAAGCGGCTACCTATGAATTATTGCCGGTAAAGTCAAGAGAGAGGTATGAATTGGTCTACAATTTATTTCAGAAATGAAGCAATAATAAAAATGTGCATACTATAAATGAACAGGTGATTCTTGCATATTTATTGGAAAAATCTAAAATCTTAAAGCCATCAAGCCTCTGGAGCAATTACTCCATGCTTAAGTCCACAATTAATATTAAAAATAATATAGATATAAGCCGCTATCCCAAAGTTATTGCTTTCGTTAAAAGAAAATCTATTGGCTATAAGTATTGAATAAACAAGAATTAAATTACTTCTTATCAGAAGCTGAAGATAGTGTCTACCTAATGACAAAGGTAATATAATGAAATCTAATTCCTCTTCTTTCTTGTGATTATTTTTTTTTTATTTTAGGTTTCATTAATAATTGGTTTGGCAGGCGCTTATCGTTCTGAAGAGCTTTGTAAAATGAATTTGGATGATAAAGAAGATAAGACAACCATGTCAGTGATTAAAATTCCTAATTCTAAAACGAATATGGAAAGAACCTTTGTCGTCATTGGACAAAATTATATTTCTTTATACAGAAAATATTTGTCATTGCGTTAAGCAAACACACCACATCGTAGATTATTTGATTATTATAAAAGCGGAAAATGTACTATACAACCTATTAGTATTTACACTTTTGGAAAAATCGCCTGCACAATTGCTGAATTTCTTAAATTACCGAATCCCAAGGAATACACCGGACACTGTTTACGAAGGAGCTCAGCCACTTTACTCGCTGAAAGTGGTGGTAGTATGACCAACTTAAAGGAGATACGGAGGATGTATATCAACCAATGTAGCAGAGGGATACACAGAAAATTCTTTAAGGAACAAAATCCACATTGCTTCACAGATTGAAAAGGGCCGTAACGAAATTAATATCTCGAAAACTGGTACAATTACTGATGCGTCTAATTCTAATTTCAATACTGCCACTTCTTTTATTACCCCTAATAATACTAATATAAGTAGTTGTCATAATTGTGTCATTAATATTCATTAGTAGTGTATATATAGCGGTGCAGCCTGCTTTTACAAACGAGGCTCTGACGACCGAGTCACGGCGGTATAACCGTATTATCGAGGCTAAGAAAATGAAGTCCTCCAGAATAAGACTCTCTACCAACCCGCAATGGCCAGCGTGGTAGAAGTAAGGCTAAAAAACCCCTTATGTATGGATGACGACAAGGAACCTACGGCCCTCAGTCCCCGGCAGTTCACCGACTCCCGGTTACGATAGCGGCCGGCAAGGGCGGAGAACGGAGGGTGCGAAGAATCACCGGGTACGACCAGGCTATCAAAAAAGACGACTGCAGGTTGCTACACTGAATACAAGGACTCTGTCAACAGACGAAAGATTGCTGGAGCTGGAGGAGGAGCTCAGGCACATAAACTGGGATGTTGTGGGGTTGAGCGAAGTCAGAAGGAAGGGAGAACAACAGATAAGTTTGAAGTCAGGACACCTGTTCTACCACAAGGGAGACAACGACTCGACAGAAGGAGGAGTAGGTTTCATAATAAACAAGAAACACGCAGAAAAAGTTTTTCAGATAGAAAGTATAGGCTCCAGAGTGGCATTTCTTGTGTTAAGACTGAGCTCAAAATATAGACTAAAAGTTATTCAGGTTTATGCCCCAACAACTACACATCCGGACGAAGAAGTAGAAGGCTTCTATGAGGACATTGCGACAGCGATGGCTAAGACACCAACCCACTACAACCTGATTATAGGAGATCTGAATGCAAAACTTGGATATAAAGAGGATGATGCTGAGTCAGCCATGGGTGAACACGGATATGGCCAGAGGAACGAAAGAGGAAACACACTCCTTGACTTCCTGGCACACCATGGACTGTATGCAATGAACTCATTTTTTAAGAAGAGTAAACAAAGGCGCTGGACGTGGGCAAGCCCAGACGGAATTACCAAAAATAAGATCGATTATGTGATCACCGACAGGAAAAATATTGTGCAAGATGTCAACGTACTAAACCATTTTTCGTTCAATACTGACCATAGAATGGTAAGAGCAAGGGTGACTATCAATGTAGAAATGGAGAGGACAAATATGATTATGAAACGAACGCTTCAAAAGTGGTCTGATGTTGAGGACCTGGGTGAATATCAAAAGGAGATAAACTATGAACTGGAGAACTCTGAGATTGCGAAGAACGAGGAAGTAAATATAGAGGCGGCGAACAGCGAAATTAACAAAATTTTAAAAAACGCAGAAAAACGGTGGAGCTCAAAAAATAAGAAGCCAAAAGATAAGCTTAGTGAAAACACAAAGAGTCTTATGAAGCAGAGAAGGGAACTAAATCTCAAGCACACCACGAATGCAGACCAACTGCGAAACCTAAATAGAGACATCTCAAAGGGCGTTCGGAGAGACATAAGGAAGTTTAAATCCGAGGAAATAGAAAGGGTTATTGAAAACAACAAAAGTTTGAAGGTCCTCCGAAGAAACTTCTCCTCTGGTACCAAAAACATTTGTAAGCTGGAAAATGGGGCAGGCCGTACTACCTCAAATAAGGAAGAAATCCTAAAGTTGGTTGAGGACTTTTATACAGAGCTATATAAAGAAAAGGAACAAAATCCACCAGAGAACTTGCCCCATGTACAGAACCAAGGTTCAGAAGATATCCCCGACATTACCCTGGATGAGATAAGAGCATCGCTGAAAGAAATGAAGGACAATAAAGCTCCGGGCGAAGATGAAATTGTTATTGAATCTATTAAAGCAGGAGGAAACACACTGCTTAAGAATATATGCAAGCTTTTCAATGCATGTCTCCTGAAGGGAACAACACCTTCCCAGTGGGACAATGCAATAATAATAATAATGCACAAAAAGGGAGACATCGCAAAACTAGAAAACTATAGACCGATAAGCTTATTGTCACATGCCTACAAGCTCTTTATGAAGATCATAACTAAGCGTCTGATATCTAAGTTAGATTTATACCAGCCACGCGAACAGGCGGGATTCAGAGCAGGGTATGGAACAAACGACCACCTCCAAACTATTAAGACCTTAATAGAAAAAAGCATCGAATATAACAAACCACTCGTCCTGGTATTCATAGATTTTGAAAAAGCTTTCGACCTCGTAAACCAACACAAAATGCTGCTAGCGCTGGCGGACTGTCGTATTGACCACCGATACACTTCCCTATTGAAAAACGTATACAAGCGGGCAACGGCATGCGTAAGATTACATGCAGACACAAATAAATTCCAAATCGAAAGAGGAGTTCGCCAGGGCGACACAATATCTCCGAAACTGTTCACCACCGTATTGGAATATGCCTTCAAAAGAGTAAACTGGGAAGAGATGGGCATAAACATCGACGGAGAGCGGCTGAGCCACATGAGATTCGCTGATGACATTGTCATAACTGCCGACAGTATTGATCAGGCACAGACTATGCTAAAGAGCCTTCATGAAGCGTGCAAAGAAGTCGGTTTGAAAATAAATTTTAAGAAGACGCAATGTATGACCAACCTTGTCATGAGCGAGAATATCTCAGTTGACGGTCGGAATATTGAGCAGGTTGCCACCTATAGATATTTGGGACACGAGATTAGGTTAGGCCGATACAATCAAACCTGCGAGCTGAACAGGAGAATAGGCTTGGCATGGGCGGCATTTGGAAAGCTTAGGGATGTTTTCAAATCAAACATTCCTATATGTCTCAAACGGAAAACATACAACCAATGTATACTGCCAGTATTAACCTATGGGGCAGAAACGCTAACTCTTACCAGAAAAACGGCGCACAAGCTGCGAGTAGCCCAGAGATCTATGGAGCGGTCGATGCTTGGACTGTCACTGAGAGACAGAATACCCAATACGACTATACGACAGAGGACGGGTATATTTGATGTCGTGGAGAGAGTAGCAACCTTGAAGTGGAACTGGGCAGGCCATTTGGCACGAACAATGGATGGAAGATGGTCAAAGCGTATTCTGGAGTGGAGGCCAAGGCACGAAGCCTACAGGAACAGAGGTAGACCACCAACAAGATGGACGGACGACATTAAGAGAGTCCGGGGAGACTGGATGCAGAGCGCACAAGACAGAGAGCGGTGGCAGACACTAAGGGAGGCCTATGTCCAGCAGTGGACGCGAACGGCTGTTTGATGATGATGATGAGTGTATTCATAAGGGTGATTTTTATATGTAATTGTCTATATAAAGTTCATACGTTATTATCCATCGATATCCTTTTTAACATACAAAACGGCTACATAAAGTATATTGTACGTAACACGATCCAAAAGTGATTTTACGGGGCTCGCAGGATTCCAGGAGCCGCCTAGTTCCTACTCATCCCGTAAAATATCAAGTTCTGTGAAGAAAATACCGAGGATGTTCCCATAGAAACTGCCAATACAGCATTTTTAACTTAGCTTATAAATATATGTAAAACTTGTTTAATTGTCATTCTTCTCTTTATACCTTAAACCTGTAACACTGAATAAATTGTTTTTTAAAAACGGGTTTTCGACTTTGTAAAATTTAACTGGCGCAGTCTGTAGGATTAGTGCAGTTTTCGGTTCGAATTAATTCACGGCATCGGGTCCGGTTCGATCGCAGAGAACGTGAATTTTAATCCTTTGGCATTGATCCTCAAAGAACCTCAACGCAGAGTCAGCAGTGTCCATCAGGCCAAGACGAGATGAGAGTCATCGTGCAAACAGGAGGACATTGGTAAGCCAAGTGTTTATCCTGTTTTTCACATTTTTCCCTGTTTAGGAAAACCTCGTAGGTTAGTTTTTAGGATCGTCCCCGAATAGGCCGTATCCTGTAGTTTTAAGTGAAAATAAAGAAAAATTTTGAATCAAAGAGAAATTGCAAAAATAATTTTTCAAATATTATTATTGATAAACTATCGTTTTACTATTATTTAAGTGAAATTATTTTAAGAAAAAGTATTTATATTTATATCTACTTTCTTTATTATTTACAGCCGCAGGCTATATTAGAGTTTTATGAGCGAAAATAACGAAATAGACGTAGATCAACTCGTTTGTGATTTTTGCAGGTTGTTGCCACTCAAACTTCTAATTTAAGTATGTTGAAAATGTACGTAGATATTATCCCCAACTATGACGGTGATGCAATCACCTTATCAAGTTTTATTTCTGCTTGTGACTTTATACAAACGACCTATGGTCAAACTAACGATCCGATTTTAAAATATTATCTAATACGCGTAATCCAAACCAAATTAATTGGTAGAGCTCAATTGTTAGTAGGTTGTCGTAATGAATTAAATACTTGGAACTTGATTAAATATGCTCTTCAAAATTGTTTCGGATATAATAGAAGCTTAGAATGTTTAGAGCAGGATCTCTTTTTGGCCAGACCAAACAAAGGTGAAAGCATTTTAGATTTCGCTCGACGTTTACAAATTTTAAGGAGTCAACTTGCCCAAAATTTAACATTAATACCCGAGGCTACTATTCCAAGCCAAACCAAAATAATTTATCTAACTCAATACGAAAAAATTACTTTACGCACTTTTATTCGTAGCCTTAACGGGCCATTACAAAGCATAATACGTTTACGAAATCCCACAAATTTAGAGACCGCAATAACACTAATCACCGAAGAAGAAAATTTTCAGTATACGCAAAATTTATTTAGGGCTCCGCCACAAAGTGAGCATAAGAATTCACAACAAACCTATGTATCTAACCAAAACTTTACGCGTAGACCTCAAAATCAGATGAACTACAGAGCAGTAGCACCAAACTTCAATCAACCGATTAATAACCGATATCAAAATAATTATTTTCCAAATAATCAATATCATGGTAATAACTATCAAAATCATAGATTTCCCAGTCAGCCAATAAATATACAACCCAGAGATTTGCCACCGAGACGCTTTCCTACTAATAGAGATGTATTTGGACCACAAAAAAAAGTTTTTAAGCCTACAGGGCAAGTGCCAAATACTAAACCCGAACCTATGTCAGCAACTTCTAGAAATCCAACAGTAAGACAACCCTATCAAGGAAATAACCAAAACAATCAGTTTAGAGCAAACGGTCCTCGTAATTTCGTATCACAAGAATTATTTCAAATCGAAAATCAATGCGATAATTCAGAAAATATAGAAATCGAACAAAATAATGAGGCCGCAGGCCAAACCTCACAAATATTAGTTGAAACTGAAGAACCCGAATTTTACGAATACCACGGAGAAGACTATTCTAATGCGAAACCTAATAATGAACCTTACGATGGTTTTGGCGACCCAATCGATCATTACGAAAATTTTCAGAACACGGGCCTAAACAACGATCGGATATGACCTTTACCGAAATGCATACAGAAATAAATAGCAATTTACCATATATTCAAATCCAAAATCCACCTATGAAACTTCTTATTGACACCGGTTGTTCTCAATCCATGTTGCGACCAATAATTGCCGAAAAATACTTCCCCGAAAAAATATTCACTTTCCCAAGTAAAATAAGAACAGGAATAGGCGAAAAAATTGTACGTTTCAAGGCAAATATTCCTGCACCAAAAGAATTAAGAACTAACGAAAATTTCATTTTTACTTTGTTTGATTTTCATACATTTTTCGATGGCATATTAGGTCTAAGTGAAATTCAAAAACTTAACTTTATTATTGATTTTAAAAATAATTGTTTAATAAATCAACAAACTAAAATTCCCATACTGTACCTCAATTCGCAGAACAAAACATTTACAAATTCTCACGAAGTAGCCTCAGTTTCAATTATCGTATCTACTTACAACAGCGATGTTATAAATCCTGAATGTAATAGGAATAATCTTTATTTCCCCGAAACCTTGACCGTGGCAAAACAAGGTATTGCGAAAACGGAAATTAATAATCTTTCTGACGAAACTGTAACTTTAAACCTCTCAGAACCTATACATGTTACTTCGTTCCCAGACATGAAAAAGGAGAACTTTCAATTTTTTCACATAGAAAACTTCTCACCTAATCATAAAAGAACCACAAGAAACAATAAAACCTCTATTCCCAAACTAAACCATATAGATCATACGAATGCAGACGCTCTGTCTCGCGTTGAAATCCATATGACTGAAAACGAATCGGTAATAGTTAACCCAGGCGAAATTGATACAAAGATCGAACAATATCTGCAAACCAATACTGATCCACCAGTGACAGTTGAAGATTTAGATAAATTAGATCAAATCTTTAACGTTAACCAACCACCATTAAATGATTATAATGAAATATTACAACTACCCGACGCGCGAGAACCTGACGAAAACGAAACGGTTCATTCTGCTTTTGAAAATCCCATACTTGACATACCCTACACAGAAAATGCAGTAAATTACTATACCAATTAAATAGTTATTAGCTATAAAAAAGCCAATACCTATCATGTAATTAATTCAAATCCTTTCGAAATAAAACACCGAAAAGTTGTTAACCTAACCCAAAATTTTGAACGTGAAATAATCAAATTTTTCAAGGAACGCGTTGATCCGAAAAAACTACATTGTATATATCTACAAAACTCGGATATTGATTTGTTGCCTAAATTAAGTACTATACTCTCCAAGACGTTCAAAAACCATTCATATAGTTTACTAATTTCCAAGAAAATAATGACTGACGTCACCGACGAACAACGCAGAAAAGAGGTAATTACACATTATTACGAAAAAACGTGTCACCGAGGAATCAAGGAAGTTTTAGCCGATCTTAAAATATTATACTTTTGGCCAGGTATGAAGACCGATATTACCGAATATAAACTCCTGGACAAAATTAACGCAACATCATAAATTTTACACTTATTTGACGCCATTTTTTTTTCTGAACCCATAATCCGATTTGAATGATTTTTTTTTTGAATTGTAGGTTGGTTCCTTAGCAATGTCATAGTTTTCGCTATTTGTGATAAAAAGTGGGTTTTCATATTATACCGGGTGTAATAAAAATGTTATGTTTTTTTCCGAAAATTTAAAACACCCTAGTAGAATAGCAGAGCCGCTTTCAACCCAAAACTCCATAAGAAATAACATTGCCCTGAAATCTGCAGTTTTGGTGCCATTTTAGGGGCGCGGCACTTTTCCTGGAAGTCGCCATCCTCTCTTCACCTAACCTGAACCCAGCTACTATCGCCACCTAGTGAGTGACGTCATAACTGTTCGATGCCGGTAATATAGGGCCCTATTGACCTGTGTGGAACCCTCCACTGCTGTCACCTAACCCCCCACACATTATTCTAACCTAACTTTTGTCCCAACGGAACCCAGATCACGTGTTACCCCGATTATATAGTAACATCATTGTAGGGGTGCCACCTAACGGGGGAGATGTACGTACCTGTAATCTTGAGACCTGTAGCGCCACCTGCTTTTCATATCTTGTTTACCGCGATGGTAGGTATGACGTTGTAAATCACTTAAAATATTTTAAAATATAATAATACCATAAAAAAGTTCTTGTCCTCGGTGGGATTTGAACCATAATCCTCTGGGGCCGAACCTCAAAGCCTTGCAAAATACACTACGAGAGCATATACATTAAAAGAGTTGATCAATGTTGACAAGCTAAAAATATGGGGAACCCGTCAATTATAACGTATAGGTGGAACAAAGGACCCAAGTGTGGAGACGATGGGCAAATGGCGGCAACATGTTTTTGTCTACATAATATTGCTACATCTGTTGCAGTATGCATGCGCCCTAACATGTCATCAATGAACATTGTTAGAGACCGCGTGGCACGTAATTAGACAACTGGGGATCTAGTATGTCCTTTCGGCAAGCAGCATTTTCAGGCGTCATCTATAATTACGTTCGCGCATACCCCCACCATCTGGGTACTACCTGAACTTATGCAACCAGAAGCCCCTATCAGCAAATATTGCCTTCACCAATTTATTAATAAACCTAAGTGTGGTGATGACGAAATGGCGGTAAACCTAGCTTTTATAATGCATTCACCATTTTATCGACAAACCAGTACTAATGGCGTTGCCAAACCAATATTTCCCCTTATTCAACATAAAAATTGTCGAAGCGGCAACACCGCCGTTCCAATACTGAAAATTTAAGAAAATACGCTTAGGCCATCTTGCAATACCCGTTCGCAACAGTAACTAGGTAAAACAAAGAACCTTAAGTGTGGTTATAGGGATATATTATTATCGATGTCAATTTATTAACAAATCTTAAACCTTCCAACAGCATTCACCCCACATCGCATTGATAAAAATACCCATATAAATACCCTATCGGAATGCCATTCAGGATTGCATAATTAAATGAAAATCAATCAATTTTAAAACTTTTTTATTTATAACATAAAAATATCACTTACTACCGCCCTGGTATATTACATTAAAGGAATAAAAAATCAGCGTAAAATAAAAAGACATCTGTAATCATTTAGCAACGTTTTATTTCAGAAATATATGCAGTTTTCAAGTCAAATACACCATTACAGCACTAGTTAGCAAAAATATTTAAATAAGACAAGTATCTTGCATCAAAAATAATACCTGAACGAAACAAAAATTTGGCACTTATCGCCAATCTTGTATATAGGTACAATATATTATAAGTTCAAAATTTAGTGAAAAATATTTACAGTTAAAACTAAGGATTAGAAACATTTACCGTGCAAGAATAGACATATCTACATACAATTAAAAAACTAGGACTAGAAACATTTATATTAGGAACATTACCGCACAAGAAGGCACATCTATATACAAACTTAAAAACTAACAAAAAAAAAATGAATGGAAAAAGACATTGGCGGGTATGGGTATTTGAACAGAGTAGGAGTAATGTGCAATATTCGCTTATAGATAGAATATTATCCTTAACTTATACATACAACTTGAAACGAGGGCAAGAGCAAAAATACCTGAACAACACTACACTTACCAGAGGGCACTCAGTTTAAACAGGGACACGACGTGAACGTGGCCCATATTGTCCCCATTCGATTTTTATGGAAAAACGAATTTTCAAAGCAAAACCAAACGAAAAAAATTATACCACAAATGATTTGAAATCAGAAAACAGTTCTATAGATAACATAATATACGGCTCTTTTTTAAGTTATACAGGGGGAATGTTTGCCTTCTTTTACTGTATAACCAATATGGGCTCTTTTTAAAGTTATACAGGGGGAATTTTGACCTTCTTTTACTGTACAACCAATATGGGCTCTTTTTAAAGTTATACAGGTTAGGATATAATATGTGTGCGTTAGTATTTTGGCCTTCTTTTTACTGTACAACCAATATGGGCTCTTTTTAAAGTTATACAGGTTAGGATATAATATGTGTGCGTTAGTATTTTGGCCTTCTTTTTACTGTACAACCAATATGGGCTCTTTTTAAAGTTATACAGGTTAGGATATAATATGTGTGCGTTAGTATTTTGGCCTTCTTTTTACTGTACAACCAATATGGGCTCTTTTGAAAGTTATACAGGTTAGGATATAATATGTGTGCGTTAGTAGATTATTCTAGTAATAAAAATGATTTTAATGTTAATAATAATATGAGTGCTAATGTTATAATAATATGAATAATTATAATACTAATAATGAACAACTGAACAGACCCTATTGAACAGACCCTGTTGAACTGAACAGGCCCTGATCAACAGACCCTGTTGAACTGCCCTGTTGGCCTGTTGACCTGAACAGACCCTGTTGGTCTGTTGACCTGTTGAACAGACCCTGATCAACTTAGACATCCACATGCATAAGTGAGCAATGCCCCCATGGTAATGTGCCGGGTGAAGATTTCGATATTTGCCGCTTATCATCATAAGGGCTGAGACCGATTTTAGTTTGTTTTATAGTATGTAGCTCATGTTTTTGGGACCTAATTAGACGCTGTGAAATAGGCTTTTCCAACCAAGTTTCAAGGCAGGTGACGTAATCTTCAAATGTGATTTTATTTTTAATAACAGACCTTTTAATGCCCTTTATCTTTTTGGTAACGCCCAAGTTAGATAAAACCTTATCAATTTCAGCCCGCTCTTTGTTTAAATTCTCTAGTTTTACCCGTTCTTGCTCAATCTCGTCTGGAGTATAAAGCAGTTTAATAGCATACATTTTAGACCTAAGACCAACAAAATGGGTCATAATGCGGCCATTGTTCTCATCTTTCATCATTCCCAGCACCTTTTTGTTCACTTGTGGAATCGTATAAACGTTATCACGGGCATAATCTGAGGTATCAAAATAATCGTTACAGTCTCGTTTCATTATCTGATACACATCATGGTTTTTAATTTCGTAAATGAGACTATCAGTGTCTGTATACAATACACTACAGGTGTCAAAACGTGGAACCATGTACTCGTAGTGAAAGCCATAAATCGTAGTCTTTGCCAAATCAAGAATACACATACCGACATAAATCGGCTTATTAAAATAAATTTGTGTTTTTGCAAGCTCGACAATTACTAAATTTTCGGAAACAATTGTGCTGCTTTTAAATTCTGGCCGGGATATTAAGGCTTCTGCGCCATAGCGGCCATCCCATTTCGTTATAAGTTTGACGTCAGAGTGGTTCCGGATATTCTCCATTGTCTTTCCAAATACGGCATTGTTCATAAGTTTAAAAAAATTCTTTTCAAACTCATTCTTGGCATTTTGGCGCAGCCCCGTGTTGAGGTCGATATATGATTTTAGCCATGGAGATTGTTTAAAGGCTAATATTCGGTGTATTTTACCCAATTTTGCACCCAAAGTTAGAGCTTGCTTTAAGTTTCTATAGTGTATTACGTATTCTGTTTTATTGTGTAGCGTAGCCAAAAGTTTCTCATTCTTTGCCCCGGGCGGTTTTTCATGGTCAGGGCATAATGGAAAATCGGAAAACTTATCATGCAAATTTTCAGGTATTTCCAGGTCCACTTCCAAAATAAACCCTTCGGCAGATTTATCTGAAATTTCACTAATGTTTAAGTAAGATATCTCGTTTTCTGAAAGCCATCTAAAGCCGCCATAAGGTAGATATTGCGACATTGCCCAGCCGTATTGATTATTGACATCAAAGTACATGAGATAGGAGTCTTCTTTAGTTGGATCATAATTTGACATGTACTTGTTGTTGGCTTCTGCATACCTCTTTGAACACTGACTTAGCCCCCCGCGAACTCCCTTTTCTATGAATGTTAGCATCTCTAAATCAGTAAGCAGCTCAAGTTTTATCATATCTTCTCGATGAATTAAGAGGGATAAACATTGCCACGCATAACCAGGTAGGGTATACGACCATGCAGGATCAAGGCCATATGTCCTATGCGATATATCCCTAAATGCTTCAAATACATCCGTTAAAAGCATTACATCCGTTTTAAGATATAAGTCAGAGTAGTCTTGCATGGTACGGCAATTAAAAGTTTGCCAAACTTTCTGTGCATTTAAATATTGCGCGTCACTTATAGCTACATCTTCTAAGCTGTTATAAAACGCCTCTTTAGGAGGGAGTTCAGTCTCATTCAATCTTTCCCAAGCGTTCATATAATCATAAGGGAAAACGCCCTTTCGGGTAAGTAAGTTCAGTTCTTCCCCCAGGTATTTAAACTCTGCTTTTAGGTTAGGATATTCGCATAAGTATGATGCGAGCTTATCCAGACCGCTAGCAAGAAAGCGAAAACTATCTATAAATCGAAAATGAACAGTACTATCCATTATATGCTTCGTAAATGAGATGTAATTTTCTTTATTTACAGGTAATATATCAATCTTCCCCTCTATTTCAGATAGCGCCCGTATTATCATGTGCCCATCATAGCAACTCAAGTTATGGAATAGGACAGGTATTGTGTGCGAATCCTGGTACTGTAGATTGCAGTGCTCGTGTGCAGCGTTTCGATACTTTCCGGTAAAGTGTGAGTGATCTCTAACACGCTTATCGTCTTCCGTAAATGGCTTCTCACATATATAGCAGTGAGTAGCGGCCAAAAAACTTTGTTGTTGGGCAGGCGTAAGCGGTTCCATGGGCAAATCACATAAAAAGATCGTCTCGACGTCTTCAGCAAATTGTTGAAGCTCGCGCATAAACCACTGCATACAGTCTTGGCCTGTGTAACTTTTATAAAATGATAGAGAATCGTCATAATTACATTTTACATAATAACCGACGCTATAAGGGACATGCTCTTGTTCCTTTTGAGTGTTTTTTTCTATATCATCGACTACAGGTATTAGCAAGCTTTCCGAGTCTGCGAATATAACAAACGGGGCTTTTTCCTTATGTTTAAAATTATTAAATTCCAAAATATTATTGCCTTCTACAGGCATCCGAGGTATTGCTAAGGTCTTGTTTTTAGAGCATTCGGACGTGTGCTTATCTAGTGTTATCTGCGTGTGGAAAAAATGAAGGCAGCGATCACAAAAAAATTTTCGATGCGTATTAAGACTCAATTGCCTTGATAGTAAGCGTGAAAGGTCTTTAATCCAAACAAAATGGTATTTTATAGGGCTTAAATCAATATCATCATCTGAGGAAAAGTAGCCGTCTTGTAAAAGTAGTAAGTTTATATGGTTAGGATGCTTATTTTCAGGTATATAATATGGCACAACCAGATAATTTTTTCCAATTTTTTGCAGTCGATATACGTTAACGGATATTAAGTTTTGCTTTTCAAACTTTGAAATTTGATTAATTGTCATGGGAAACTTAATACCTTCCAAGTTTAGAACTGACTGAGGGTTTGGATAGCACGATATTCGTTCAGAATGCTTGAACGCGGGATATAAAGCGGAAACGATGGACCACGCAAAACACATTTCATCACTGTTTTTTACATTGATGCATGCCCTTCTTTTAGCTATTTGTTTTGGAAGTTCGATGTAAGTTCCGACCCGAAGAGGATTATAATGATTAATAGATACCATTAAATGCATAATTTTGCGTAGTGCCCACCCAGAATTTCTTTCCTGGAACGTGTCTAATTCAACTAAAATAGGGTTCTTAACATGATCGGTAAACCACTCATTTAAGTTTGTGTTACCTAAAATAGGGGCATTCGGAGTAGTAATGTACTTTGTATCCTTTAAAATTTCATCTGCTTTACTAATTTCAAAATCCCCACAAAGAGTGGTGTTTACTTTGAGTGCAGTAGTTTTTTTTAGTGCGTTTTGAATTCGCCGCTTAAAAATTGCCAAACAGTCCTCTAAAAATGATCGTACATCAGTATGACGCTTGTTAATAATAACACCCGTCCTGATTCTCGATTGGAATGCCGAATGTAAATCTTCCCACTTTACTCTACAAGAAGCTGTTTCTGCACGACGTGTCCCACTACCCCCACCCACTTTACGGTCCTTTAGTAAGGACTGAAACCCCTTAATTTGGGCTAAACACGCTATTATATGAGACTTTTCAGCCACAGACTCAGCGCGTTTCAAAAGTTTATTTAAATTGCGAATTGCACGAGTACAGTCCTGCAATATCTTACCACAGGTAATCGTTGTTAAGTTAGGGGTATCCATCTGGACCCTAATTAACTCGACGTACTCACTTAGGATCGGCATTTTTTTTACTCTGTAACAAAATAAATATGGCTCAAAATACGTATGCTCTCTCTAACGTACAAAGATAGAATGGGCTCTGGAGCTCCTGCGTCCTGCCTATAATGCACCCCTATTTATAACCCCGGTTGGGGTGCGTTCAGAAAAGTAGCATACCTTTGAAAAAATAAGGTGCGTTCAGAATTAATATTCGAGGTTTAGTATGCAGTAGATGTACATACAACAAGCAGTTTTACACGTTTTTAAAATATATTACTTGCCGAAAACATTAATATTTTACGGGCTGAAAGTGAAACCTGCGATAAGTTTAATCGCCGTAAAAATGTTTACCAAAACAGACTCTAAAAATTTTATTCCCTCCACGTCACAACCCTCCCAAACTACTATATTATTAAATTATTATTATTATTATTATTATTATTTACCGCTAAAGGTTTTGCTGTACCCAACGAGTCCGTTAAAAGGCTGCAGCTAGGATAATGGATTCATTGCATAGTCGACAGCGTGGTGTTAAACATGGTAGAAACATTAAACATTATTCTCGACAATGTTGAAAGAGTATTTATACAGAACAAATATTACGCATCCTGTCTACCGGCTACCTTAATAGTTTGGGAGCTTGCTAAAAAATATAAAGTCAATGTTGAACCGAAATGTGGACAACTCTTGTATGATGAAATGGGAAGCAACATTCATTTTTGGAACGTGTTTAAAGAAAAACCTTATGATCCTACCCTTAAAGTGATGAAACATATGATGCCTTCTATCGACGTTAGCAAGTTCCAATATAAAGAATATAAATTGGGTGCAGACCTGGATTCAATAGAAATGTTAAATATTTTCAATCGGTTCCTAGAAACAAAATCAACTCACTTTTATTTTTCAAAAGCTCCAGATAAACTTAAAACGATTAGGAACATTATTCATAGAAGTGTATCTAGATGTATTTAATAAAGATTATGCGTATTTACAATCGTATTAATATTATTACATACGTATCATTTTTTACCTAAAAGAAACAGTGTTTTACTAGAAAATATATTAGGGCTTCTCAGAACTACACCCTGTTTATGGGTATACAGCGTCATCATTATGATTGACGTATCAGTGTTATATTAGTGTTTTTGTTTGTGTTCAAATGATCTGAAACAATATTATAGGTATATAAGACCTGTTTTGTTTTTTCAGTGTTGACGTTGTGATTGATATATAAGCGTTATATGTTTGTTTTGTTTCCGTTAAGACACTGTTTTGTTTCAGTTAAGATATTGTTATGTTAGTGTTGTGTTTTAGGTAGTGTTTTAAACACCCGTTCCGTTGATGAGTACGTCATTCGAATGTCAGAGTTCTGCGAGATAAGATGGCGAACCGAAAAATTAAATTAGCGCTTTTGTCTTTACCGAACGGCCTAGATTTTGGTTTTAAAATGGTTGAAAATGGGTGCTTTATTGGGAATAAGCCCGTAGAATTTGAAAATAACACCCTAGTGATTGATAATGAGAAATATACTTTAACTGTAGGACTTCTGAATTTATTGACAAAAGAACGCCCTATAGGCTATTCCAATACAGAGCTGGATAAATATAAAGAAATCCTTCTTTTATCAAGCGCACACCGAAGGGGGTTTAATAGTAAAAATCACATAAATTCTAGCAGAAGCTGGAAGTATACAAACATTATTTCTAAGCTTTTTCCACCAAAAAGGACTTATTTAAAGAAAAGCAGAGTGAGCATGATAAAGAAAAACCTTAAATTGAACAGTACTATTCCTCCTACTTTGAATGATTTAGAACTTGATTACGATAATGATGTTAACAAGCTAGTGGAAATGTTTAAACAGTTAGAGAGCGACAATTTTAATCATAAAAACGACGATAAAATATGGTCTATATTACTAGAACTGGAAAAACTTGGTGTAATCGAATTTTTAAAATAAATACACTACCCCTTATTTATGATTTCAGTATATATCTACCCCTCGAGCAGAATGGGTGTGTTAATTTACCTCATTTTATTTCTCACTGTTACTTCTACAGCTGTACAGGCAACAGACGAAACAGCTGCCCGCCAATATTTAACAGACTATGGTTACTTGGAAGAAAATGCTACAGATAATGCCTTAGTGTCGATATCAGATGGGTTACGGGCATTTCAAGAAACTTATGGTCTCCCTGAAGATGGAACCTTAAATAACGAAACTATTGCTCTAATGCAAAGACCACGCTGTGGCGTCAAAGATATTGCAGATTGGGGAAGAGGCTCTAACTACTTATGGAAAGATTTAAAGCTGGTCTATCTACCCCCCAAATTATTCAGTATATCCATATAGAGCAGTTGCTGAAAGAGCTTTTCAAGCATAGGAGGATGTTTCTAATTTCCGCTTTAAATATGATAGAAACATCCATAATATTACAATTTCGTTTGCCGACCAACGGCATAAAATGAAAAATGACCTCACCTGGTGTCCCTACAAATTAGATAAACCTACTTTAGCGCACGCATTTTTTCCAGATGGAAGTTTCAATGTAGAGATTCACATGCATTCAAAAGAGCCATGGAGTCTTTCCTCCAAAAATGGTGGGACAAATTTACTAAGCGTTTTAATACATGAGATTGGGCATACTCTAGGTTTAGCCCACACAGCTGACGAGAGCGCGATCATGTACCCGTATTACAAAGCGGAAAATGTGAAAATAACTCAGGACGATATTTATGGTATCGAGTACCTTTATGGCAAAAAATCTTTGGCCACAACAAAAATACCCACGTCACCGAATACAACCCCACAGACAAAAACCACGACAATACCTACAAAAGTTACAACCACTCCACAGATAAAAACCACAACTATGCCAATAAAAGTTACAACCACCCCACAGACAAGAACCACAACTATACAGACAAAAGCTGCAACAACAATCCCCAGCGTACACCCGACCCCTGACGCACCCTCGGTACCCGATGCGGCACAGTTTCCGACTCTATGCGACTTGGACTCGAAAACAAATAAAGCTTATTTAATCGTTAAAAACAAATTATTTATTTTTTATGAGAGATTTGTTTGGATGTTGAATTTAGAGACAAAGCAAATTTCTAATACCCCGTTTCTATTAACAGATTATTTTAAATTTTTGCCAAAAAATTTTAGGAAAATAACTGCTATATATGAACGTCCTAATGGAGACATTGTATTGTTTGCCGGTGATCTGATTTACTTTGTAGAATACAGCACGTTCGCGTTAATAAAAACGGAATCAATAGATAGTCTCGCTGCCACAAATGTAAAAACCAGAGTTCAAGCTGTCGTGAACACAAACAAGGGAAAAACCTATTTATTTTTCAATGATATTCTAGTATGGGGCATAAATGAGTGCATGTTTAGGCCCGACAATTATCATATAACGTCTGAATTATTTAACGGGATTCCCGCAAAGATAGACAGTGTATTTCGTTACACCGACGGCCGCCTTTATTTTATTCAAAACGACATGTTTTTTGAATATAATGAATTTACCATGAGCTTAATTCGCATCGGTAAAATGGATCTTTCATTTTTTGGTATATCTTGCCCTAATGTAGGCGTTTTGGCGCAGCTTAAAGATTTATTACATAAGATTATATCTCGTAATATAAAATTTTAGTTATGTAAAAATAAATAAAATGTATATTATTATAAGCCTAATAAAAATATATTATCATTAGAGCTCTCGTTTTCTTTAATCAACCTATGCCCAACCCGTTTTCTTTAATCGACCTATGTTCCAAGTCCTATACAAGTTGTAAAATAAATTACTTTCCCTATATCTTTTTCGATGTATACGGAGTGTTATGGTCATTGTAATTTACTAGCTTGCTATCACTTGTTAAATTAACTTTTACGACACAGTGGCGTAGAACGGCTGTTTTAAAATTAATTATATTTGCAGGATTATTTGGTCTATGACCCTATTAAATAATGCCTTATTTAACTGCTAGTTTGATTGCACAGATATTGTGTCGTACATACTCAAGCTACAAGAATTGAGTTATAATATTTAAAAAAGATATAAAAAACAATATAATATTAAATGTGTCTTATATTATACTGATAAAAACCCACATGTAGATAAAATGTTAAAACAAACTATTATACAGGTATGAAAAAAAAAAAAAAAAAAAAACTAAAAACAATTTTCATTTCTTTATGGCTGTTTTGAAAAACTAATACCCAAACTACTTGGTGCAAATGCCTATATAAAGTAGTTGTATTCTACATAATAACGAAGAAGGGTTCGTGAATTCGTAATAAAAACAATGGCTTATGTGGGTGCGTGTCCATATGAGACGCATTTTAAAAAATTACCTAGGTATACTGATATCGTTTTAGGGAAATATTATAAAAAATTTTATTCAAAATAAAAAAGATTACCTTAACTTTCGAGCGTTTTAATACATATTTTACATATAGGCGCACAATTTTGAGCATCACGCTTTAAACGTATGCACTTTTCAAAGCAGATGTTTAAATTTCTTATAAACGAAATATTTAAGAAAAAGTTGTCTGTAGAAAACCCTTGCGATAATTTGTTTAGACCCTCTGGTATAGAATCATTATAAATAAATGAAATTTCAAAAAGTTCTATATAATTTTCAAAATCAATCTCGGGTACTGATAATAATGTCTCATTTTTAAGGTTATATGTAAAAATTTTTTCGCATAAATGACAATTAAACATTTTAAAATTGTTCATATAAATTCAATTTTCATAAAACTATAAAAGGACCTATTGTTGTCTTGTTAATACGCTCTATCATAGGGATACAAACACTTTGAATAAAAATACCAAGTCAGTTTAAAAACCCCCCCGACACCATAATAAATTCAAAAACTTACCTGTTGCAAACTTATAACAGAAACAATTAAGTGCTCTCACCATTTCTGCACTATTTATAAGCCCCTTCTAGAGTGACGCTAAATCCTTGAGCGTTTTGTTGGAGTGGGGCTACTTGAATTTTTACTTCTCGATCGTTCTAGAATATTATCTGTTATGGTAAGGTATAGCTATAAATACCAGAAACCACTGCAGGAAAGCTAGTTCACCGATTTCTTCTTTTCTCGAATTAAGGGCCTGAAAAACTAAAAATGGGTGCTAAAATTGCTGTTGTAAACGGTCTAGACCTGGAAGAGGGTAAACTTTACCGTATTCTTGACATCGAGAACAAGGACGGACCCTTTGGCATTTCCACAATTGTCTATCTAGAAGACGATAAAATGGTATATCTCCCTAAAAGGATGACCAAAACCGAGGCAGAAGTGGCTACCATACGTTGCAGTCAATTAGGCCTTGTCCGTACTGGCAAACATTTTGTAGAGAAATACAGATGCACTACCCCTATTTTAGAGATTTTGAAGTTCTGGTAAGTTTTTTTATATTATATCAATTCACTATTCATTAGCCCATTCTTTTTTCAGATGCAAACTGCCTTTTATTATAATCGCTATTTTATCGGCCCTATATCTTTAGTTTTTATTATAAATTGATATAACGTTTTAAATTGTAAACTTATTTTTGTTAATATACCTTGGGATTTCAAAATGTTTTTTTTTTAATTTTCCCACAGCCCCATTTGAAATGAAACACAAAAATTAATTTTGAATATTTAATTAAAAAATATAGATATAAACTATTTTTTCGTTTGGGTCCGCCCAGACGATCACCCCCCTCCCATGGAGGGGGCCATGCCACAGTTCTATATGGTTCTCTGGCATGGCATACTCCGGGTGGTAGTTATGGAAAATATAGATCATCTGAAAATGCCGTAATTAGGCATATAAAAATAATTGTATTTTTTAAAATCATACCGCCTCGCCGGGAAACATCTCCCCCACCATAAATTCAATGAAATTGATGATTTGTACTGCTATAAAAGAAAACCCCGAATTAAAAAATTAAAAAATTTATAATAAAAAGAACTTACCAGACATATTTTCACGTTTGCAAGTAAACGGGTGTTCAATCTATATTTATATAAGTTTTTCCTACTATTAAAGAAATAATTTTTATGATGCATAAATATATGTCGATTTGAGTACGTACTAATTTTTCCTACTAGTAAAGAATTAATTTTTATGATGCATAAATATATGTCGATTGGAGTACGTACTAATTAATTCAAACACTAATATAATATCATCATATACGGGGCATTTTGAAAATGTAGATAATGGGCTTGTTTATTCTTTACACTGATTTTAAATACATATACGAGGCTGGTAATAACTACTCTGTTGGGATATTTTAAACGGGGTTAATGGTGGATTAGACAGCTTAACGGGGTTTTGATCCGCCTAGCCGGGGCTTGAGGGAAACGAAAAATAATTATTATATGTTCTCTTCCAAGATTAATTTTAAATATATCCCCCAAATACGTACAATCAGTTAAAATGTAGTTGGTCTTCAGCTACGTCATTGTACTAAAATATACCATTTAGGTCGAGTGTTATGGCTGTTTATAGATATAATTTGTAATTTAAAGGCGTAATTTAACGGTTAAAAGTGTTTCATACCCCCTGTATACAGATCCCATTAGTAGTAATATATGCTTGCTTTTATTCGCCCACATTATACATTAATTATTTATTAAAAGGATAATTACTTTCAATGCAAAATTGCATATGTAATAGACCAACAATGTTGATGAAATTTGCATATAAAACCACTTCTACCTCGCGTTGTGACTCGATTTTATATGATCATTTTATTGAAAGATAATTAATTATGTATTCTGTTTTTATTGCGCGATTCGGTAAACATATCCTTAAACATAATAAAATTCGAAAAAGATCTTATTTTCTCCGATATGACCTTTATATATTACCATAATAGTGCATTTGACTTGAAAACTGCATATATTTCTGAAATAAAACGTTGCTAAATGATTACAGATGTCTTTTTATTTTACGCTGATTTTTTATTCCTTTAATGTAATATACCAGGGCGGTAGTAAGTGATATTTTTATGTTATAAATAAAAAAATTTTAAAATTGATTGATTTTCATTTAATTATGCAATCCTGAATGGCATTCCGATAGGGTATTTATATGGGTATTTTTATCAATGCGATGTGGGGTGAATGCTGTTGGAAGGTTTAAGATTTGTTAATAAATTGACATCGATAATAATATATCCCTATAACCACACTTAAGGTTCTTTGTTTTACCTAGTTACTGTTGCGAACGGGTATTGCAAGATGGCCTAAGCGTATTTTCTTAAATTTTCAGTATTGGAACGGCGGTGTTGCCGCTTCGACAATTTTTATGTTGAATAAGGGGAAATATTGGTTTGGCAACGCCATTAGTACTGGTTTGTCGATAAAATGGTGAATGCATTATAAAAGCTAGGTTTACCGCCATTTCGTCATCACCACACTTAGGTTTATTAATAAATTGGTGAAGGCAATATTTGCTGATAGGGGCTTCTGGTTGCATAAGTTCAGGTAGTACCCAGATGGTGGGGGTATGCGCGAACGTAATTATAGATGACGCCTGAAAATGCTGCTTGCCGAAAGGACATACTAGATCCCCAGTTGTCTAATTACGTGCCACGCGGTCTCTAACAATGTTCATTGATGACATGTTAGGGCGCATGCATACTGCAACAGATGTAGCAATATTATGTAGACAAAAACATGTTGCCGCCATTTGCCCATCGTCTCCACACTTGGGTCCTTTGTTCCACCTATACGTTATAATTGACGGGTTCCCCATATTTTTAGCTTGTCAACATTGATCAACTCTTTTAATGTATATGCTCTCGTAGTGTATTTTGCAAGGCTTTGAGGTTCGGCCCCAGAGGATTATGGTTCAAATCCCACCGAGGACAAGAACTTTTTTATGGTATTATTATATTTTAAAATATTTTAAGTGATTTACAACGTCATACCTACCATCGCGGTAAACAAGATATGAAAAGCAGGTGGCGCTACAGGTCTCAAGATTACAGGTACGTACATCTCCCCCGTTAGGTGGCACCCCTACAATGATGTTACTATATAATCGGGGTAACACGTGATCTGGGTTCCGTTGGGACAAAAGTTAGGTTAGAATAATGTGTGGGGGGTTAGGTGACAGCAGTGGAGGGTTCCACACAGGTCAATAGGGCCCTATATTACCGGCATCGAACAGTTATGACGTCACTCACTAGGTGGCGATAGTAGCTGGGTTCAGGTTAGGTGAAGAGAGGATGGCGACTTCCAGGAAAAGTGCCGCGCCCCTAAAATGGCACCAAAACTGCAGATTTCAGGGCAATGTTATTTCTTATGGAGTTTTGGGTTGAAAGCGGCTCTGCTATTCTACTCACCCTGTGGAGAATACTAGCAACAGTAACACATAGCAGTTACAATTACACTGTAGGTCCATCTTTTCCTAATATTCTCTTTTTTGGTTTATTCAATTTTCTCTGTTATTAGAGGAGATATACCGTTTTATAGCTCAACATGTTTTTAAAACCTTTATTATTCCATACGTTCATTGTTAACTGTTTTGCAAGCAGGCCGTGGACCTCCTGTGACGTTTCAAAGAATATGTCAACAAAATGTTGTGTTTTAAAGTTACAAAGGTGAAATAAAGTTTGCCCCACTCACAAAAATCTGTTCGAAAACTGCTTATTTATCATTTGTTTAGTGTACCCAGTTGCGATTGCCTGCATACGAGTATTTCAAATTGAAAAATGAATCGACCAAAAAATTTGTCGGTAGAAGAAGCAGTAAGAGCATTAACTTTGGTGGATGAGGGCTATTCAATGTGTCATGTTGCTAATGTGATCGGAAGACATCGTTCCACTATAAGTCGTCTGGTTGAACGATTTAACTCACCAGACAGCACAGAGTTAACAGATTGCGTTTTGCCAGGAACCATCAACATTGGACTGTTAATGATTGGAAGAAGGTTTTATTTTCTGATGAAACAAGAGTTAGTCTCAGTTCTCCTGATGGGCGCGAACGTGTTTGGCGAAGGGCTGGAGAGAGATTTGCAAGTTGCAATATCTCTCCAAAAATCCCGTTTGGTGGAGGCTCTGTTATGTTTTGGGGGGGAATTTGTTTCAACGGGCGCACAGAACTAGTCCCTATACGTGTAAGATCAATGGATGCAAATTTTTATTTAGAAAACATTGTAATTGAACATGTAATGCCTTTTGTTCCTTTTTTGGAACCGAATAGTGTATTTATGCAGGATAATGCTCGTCCCCACGTGGCTAGGCAAGTCATAGACTACTTAAACCGTGTAGCTATTCCGTTAATGGAATGGCCACCTCTTAGTCCCGATTTAAATCCCATAGAGCATCTATGGGATGCTCTTAAGAGAAATGTTCGAAGCCGTAATCCCGCACCGGTTAACCACAATCAATTGGTGGATGCAGTAATTGAAGAATGGGAGGATATGCACCAGGATACAATTAAAAATTTAATTTCCAGTATGCCGAGGCGTATGAATGCTGTGATTCGAAGTAGAGGTGGACATACACGATATTAATGTCACATTTAAATGACCAATTTTATGTTTTCGATGATTTTTTTTTTCGTGTTTTCGTTTCCAAAAAAAAAGTTTGTATTTCATACATGTAATTTCAATTACAATTTTACCGTTTACAATTCAATTCATTTGTTATTAAGTTATCGTTATTAAATAAAGTTACTCGTTAATTTTATTTTTATTTATCAAAGCAAACAAAATATAAATAAAGGTTTTAAGAACATGTTGAGCTACAAAACGGTATATCTCCTCTAATAACAGAGAAAATTGAATAAACCAAAAAAGAGAATATTAGGAAAAGATGGACCTACAGTGTAATTGTAACTGCTATGTGTTACTGTTGCTAGTATACTCCACAGGGTGTTTTAAATTTTCGGAAAAAAACATAACATTTTTATTACACCCGGTATAATATGAAAACCCATTTTTTATCACAAATAGCGAAAACTATGATATTGCTAAGGAACCAACCTACAATTTAAAAAAAAAATCATTCAAATCGGATTATAGGTTCAGAAAAAAAATGGCGTCAAATAAGTGTAAAATTTATGATGTTGCGTTAATTTTGTCCAGGAGTTTATTAACAATTGCGAAATTTGCCAACAAGCAAAATATGATTGACACCCACCAAGAATTAAATTTGCTTTAACGTCAACTCCTTCAGAGCCACTAGAATCTATTCACGCAGACACATTCCAAATCTTAAATACAAAATTTCTCACAATAATTGATGTTTTTTCTCGATACGCACAAGCGTACCCCCTTGAACCCGCTTGTACCGCCGAAGTTGTCTTCGATAGACTTATAAATTTCATAACACATTTTGGTGTACCACATCAGATTACTTGCGATAATGGACCAGAGTTTAAAACATCATTTCTAACAGACTTTTGTAAGTTACACAAAATTAATTTACATTTTACCACCCACAGAAATTCCAATAGCAACAGCCCTGTCGAACGTCTTCATTCTACCCTTTTAGATAACTTCAGAGTAATGAAGCTAAAAGACCCAAAATTAAGTATAAAAAAAACTATGCAGTATGCAGTTCTTGGATATAATAATTCTGTTCATAGTGTCACCAAACAAAAACCATTTGACGTAATTAACGGACGCTTAAAATCAATCGATCCATTCGATTTAACCGATGAATTGATTCTAAATCAATTTATAATAGATAGGCGCAAAAGACTTAAACATTTTTAGATAATCTAGAAAACTCACTTATGTTTGCAAAAATAAATACCTTACATAGTGCAGTAATTTCAGCTTCAGAGTTAAGTAATATAGTTAATTACATATCTGGACTATATAATGATGACAAAATTGTTAGGTTTAAAAATACTATTTCTTACTATCACTTATGCGGTCTTCAAGTAAGTTATTCAAACGATAGAATTATTTTTGCAATTCAATTTCCAATATTAATTAACGATGTTTTCGACAACTTTCACCTTCTCCCAATTCCCGTTAACCACTCAATAATTATTCCAAATTATCCTTACCTAATACTTGGCACCAATCAACTACAAGAAGACTATGAGGACTGCCCTAGCATCGAAGACATCTACGTATGCCAAAATCGATTAAAACCACTGTTCAATGATTGCATCGTATCGATGATCCGTGACGCTGAAAATCGAAACTGTCATACAGCAAACGTCCACCTACCAAAACCAATCATAAAAACCGTTTCAAGCAAACATATGGTTATTATTCCCACCGAAAAACCACTAAAAATATTTAAAAAATGCCGATCCAATGGAGAATATATATTTATTAAGAAGCCCAGCTTAATCGAACTTCCAATCAATTGTGAAATTAAAGCAATGGATCTCCTACTCTACAACAAAGAAGAGAAAATAAAAGGAAATCCACTTAACCTGCCCGAAATAAGAATCCAAGAGGACAAGACGCCATATTTGCAACACAACCCAATCAATATTCAATCAATCGACATTGACGAAATCCACAGGCTGCAAGAAAAATCATTACTGATTAAAGCCCCGGAGAAGTACAAAATTCACCCTATCGGTTGGAGTTTTATCAGCATCGTCGCTACGCTAGCACTAATAGCTTTTACGTGCTTTATATTGGTGAAGATTTATTACAAGAAATACTTTAAGTCAGAAACCAATCAAATCAATCAGCCCAATCAATCATAAATAGAAAACATACCATCCCTTATGTTTTCTTCCTAAGGAGGGAGGAGTTATGTGAAGAGAATACCGAGGATGTTCCCATAGAAACTGCCAACACAGCATTTTTAACTTAGCTTATAAATATATGTAAAACTTGTTTAATTGTCATTCTTCTCTTTATACCTTAAACCTGTAACACTGAATAAATTGTTTTTTAAAAACGGTTTTTCGACTTTGTAAAATTTAACTTGTTACGTAAATTACTATTATGGTTCGCCAGGCTAAGAAACTTAAATTAATTATTTTTAAATAGAGTATGAAATAATAACTGGGAGAAGGCCTCTTTTCATGACAATACTATTATGGTGATGTACTGGTGTTATTATAGCCTTAACACTAAATGATCGATACATTTGTTTTCGAAAAGCAGCAAGAGATAGAGTTCTGTTAACAGTTTTTCCTTCTAAGGCCCGGTACTTTAACGTCCGAATATCTCTATTTTCAAAATAATTGCTATAGTTTCAATTGTGTCGACAATAATTGTTTCCATAGACATTATTCGACGAATAGCGCTATCCGTAGATGAAAATATCTATTGTAAGAGCGGTAACATTAATCCGAAACATTATGTTTAATTTTAATATAATAGTTCGGTAAAACTTGGGATCAAAGTTCCCGATACCGGCTAGACCGTGGCTGGTTTAAAACTGCATTTAAATATTTTAAATTGTAGTCAAAGCGTATTTGTTTTGTCGATGTAATTCTTAATGAACTAATTAATTGTGGTGATTTTTATTAGAAAAAGTGCAAGCAAATCAGTAGGATAAAAATTATTTTAAGTCTTGTAATAGTTTTAGCGTTTAGTGGCACTTATCCATATTCGCTATAAACTTTGTGCGAACTCACGTTTGTAACAATGAGGTACACAAAACTTTAATCTGTATCTCCACAAATCGACTGGTTCAAATTTGTTGAAAAATTGGAAAATCAAATCCTTTTTGAATTTTACTGCATTATTTCTTTATTAAGCGATTAATAACACTCCTTCTCTCTTTACCCTAGTATGGGCTACAACATTAGTAACAAGACATGTCAGATAAACCACTTTTGTAAACACTTAACAACTTTTACCAACTTTTAACAACTTTTAACGTGATGGCTTTATCCACTCACGGAGCGGCGACTTATCTTTCTAGATGTTTGCCTGACACTCTTTAACCACAACTAATAACTTTATAACGTGAAGGCTTTTCTCTCCACGGAGCGGTGAACTATCTTTGTGGAATTCCACTTGACACTTTACTAACAATAACTACTTTTTAACGTGAAGGCTTTATCCAGTCATGGAGCGGCGGCGACTTATCTCTTTAGATTTCTGCATGACACTGATTTGTTTACAAACAACAAAATATAATATAACCCTATTCAAACACTTTGACCAATCAAATCTTAACACGTCAAAACCAAGATGGCAACGTCTATATCAGGCCACTGTCGATCGGCCAATCAAATAGCTTCTCCTTGTTACTACGCACGTGGCTTGTGTCGTACTTAGAATTGCGTTTTAGAGAATATTATAAAGTAGCAGACAGTTTTTTACATTATAGGATTTTGTTTCAACGTATATTTTTATAGATTTGTACAACGTTGCCACCACTTTGATATGCGGTGTTGCCATTTATATTGCCTTTGAAATTAATGTGTTTTTCTACTTAATAGCATTTGGTTGTTGAAGAAAAACATAGTACTTTAGCACGAATGTGACGTTGCCGCTTGGCTTAGTATTACATTACATTATATCCCTTAAGATTGATTTCAACCTTGTTACTTTATTGTCATACTGGGTCACGACAGAAATATGAAGTGTGTCCCAAACAAACTTATATTTGCATCTTAAAGTATATTTTGCTTTAAGTATTATATTTACGTTTATCAAAAGTCCACAATTTCTGTCAGTGACTCATTTAATAGCAATCACCAAATCTGGAAAGCGGCCGAATAAAAATATTGTGCAAGTGAATGTATTTTCGTTTTTCTGACTGCCGCTACAATAGACAGTAAACTTAAGGGGCGGCGATGTTGTCATACTAGCCGCAATCAACTGAATTTATTATAGTACGGCAATTCCGATTAGCCCGCACTGCGATTCTGATCCCGGAGAACATAAATGTGACAACACACGGCCGAATTTACAACTTTAAAGATTTGAAAATAGGCGTGCCGGCAGGGTTTTCGCAATGCTTGATTAATTTGTATTTTTATTATTAACTTATTCATAGATTTTAATTTTTTTTCAGTTTTCGTAGTATGCGGGTCGTTCACATATTGTTATGTGTAAATATAATGTTATTAAACTTTATTTAGTGTTGTTAACTGCTTTTAATTAAGTTAACTATGGCTAGTAACGAACCTTTAACTAGTTGTCCGCAGGGCCGTAGCTAGGCGTTACCCATGGGGGGGGGGGGGGGGGTTAGGTAAGAAAACCCTGGCAATTTATTAGAATTATTATTAAAATTTACGGTGGTTAACAAGGTAGAACTGAACATTCGTTGTTATGGGGGGGGGGGGGGTTTGAACCCCCTAAACCCCCCCCCTTATCTACGGCCCTGGTTGTCCGCCTAGAAAAAAATTTTTCAACTAACAATAAAAGAACGAATAATAGTTAAAAACGTATATCATGAAATTTGGAAACGAAATCCTGAAATAACCACATTGGATGCTGCAGAAATATGTGTCACTTTAACGAAACTTTTCTTGTGCACTGTTTTCAAGTGTTTAAATAACCCTTGTTAAAAAAATGACGAAAGAGAAAATATTCGAGGGTCCCAGACAAGAGGACGAAAAAAAATAATCCCGGATGATGCACAAAATACGCCATTCATCGTAAAATCCATGATTTTTTTTCCCAAAATGAAATACCCACAATAAAAAAATGTTATGGCTAAAATTAAGAAGGACACAATATCTTTACATAAAATCATTAAGGCTTCTTAAATCAACTTTAAAAATGAATTTTAGGTATATTAAACGAAATCGAAAAAGCCTACTAATTGAAAAAAATGAAATTATTGTATGGCGACCAAAATATTTTAAGAAAATACGCGAGTTTTGGGAAAAAATTGTACTACACCGACGAAACAGGGCTTAATGAAGAGCACACTGTTGAGAAAGTATGGCAAGATCTAAATATTAAAAGTTCAAGGCACGCATTTATGGATGGATTTTCGCAACGAATAGGAGATTCTAGTCAAAAAGGTCGTCGTTTTATAGGTTCAGGTTTTAAGGGTTGACGAAATAAATTTAATTTATGGGAGGCCTTACCAATAAATAAAATGTTAAGTAAAGAATGGTTGTTATATGCTACTGTATACAGAAACCACCTACTAAAATCAAACCTAGGCTGAAAATCATGGCGAAGCAGAGCTTGCACACGTTGAGTATGGTATGGGTATAGTTGATAAAGATGCAAAACCCTCCAAACAGTTGATGCACTTGTTCGAAGTAGCATTGCTACCTTTCTGGCACTAGTTGAAGCATCACCTCTTCTAACTAAGGCGTGGTTACTGTTGCAGGTCTGCCAGGAACTTCCGTACTACGTTAAAAACTCCCAGTCTCACTTAATTTTGTATGAAGCTGTCTAAATGTTTTGGCACAGGGCAGTACTCTGTTTGGATAACGTTCCTGATAAGTTCGGCGAGCTTCTTTAGCAATTCCTCATGCTAGGATATAACTGAAATGCATCTGAGCCGTTTCAGCGTTACTAAAGTTATTCGTTTTTGACTTGTTATTGATAAAACAGGTAAATTAGACACCAAAGCTTGCCTTTACCTCATATTTTAATTAACTTTGAAATACATAGGTATTTTTTTTGTACCGGGTGTCCCACTAAGAATGGCTGTCGGCCGTATCTCAGAAAGTGTTAGTCATATGGCTTGCAGAAAAAAAACTATATGAGGTAAAGTGGTCATGAGAAATTGCTGGAAATTATTTTAAAGTTTCTCAGACTGGCGCTAGAGGGCGCAACAGTAACCGCAAATATGAATAACGAAGTTTCCTCAAAAGTCGCCTAGTTAAGGTATCCCGAAAATAACATATTTGTATATTTCGAAGATTTATTAATAAAATTCACCTATATGACGTGTTCGTCACTTTTCAAATAAAGTGGTGGGGGAAGGTTGAACATTATTTGTAATAAATGCTGATAACTCCGGTCTGGATTAACATAATTTAGTAAACATAGCTTTGTTAAAAAGGGCTTTTCTCACTCTATATATCGTCTTATGCACTACGGCAATATGTGTTTTACACTAGGCGCTAGAGGGCGCTGTCTTACAACTTCACAAAAATTGCGCGTTTTTTCCATAATTGTGAATATAATAGTATATTCAATTGTACCTGATTACAAGGATGATTAAATGTCTAGCAAGTCAGCGAAAACCGCAAGTTAATATCTATTTTCAATCCGGAGATATCAACAACAATAATCATAATTACGGAACATTATGATTTTATTTTCAAGTTGCCATTGTAAAGGTTTTTTTTAAGAGTCAAAAACAAAATATGAAGGTACGTATGTTTCAAGCAAATATATCGTTACGACAATAATTCTCAGTGGCGCCCTAAATGTTCAAATTGTCGGCCATCGTTCTGTATACACGACTCCAATCTCTCCCTGGTTGATAATACTGCAGTTTCTACCTCTGCCATAGGGATACGACGGCTGCTATCCATTATCCTTTCTATCATGTTTTCCCTTGTGGTGGGTCTGGTAACGAAAACAAGATCCTTCAATCTCCCCCATAGATAAAAATCTAGGCATGTTAAGTCAGGTGATCTAAATAGAAATTATCACTTTCATTAACAGTATCACAATATATCCTATAATATTACCTGGCAGGCCACGGAAATATACTCCTTCTTCCTATCCACCTTGCAGGGAATGTGTCGTCAAAAAATTGACGAACGTTTGCCGCAAAATGTGCAGGACATACAAAAATGTAAATATCTTTGCCCAGTAAGCTACTCATTAAATATAAACGGTCCAATTATTCTGCCACTCAAAATACCGCACCAGATATTGACACTCCATCTTCCTTGATGCTGCACCTCCAACATCCAATGGGGATTATCCAGCGACCAATAATGCATATTATGGCGGTTTACTCCTCTATTACTATGCTTACTAGCTTCATCAGTCCACAAAATTCTGGAGACGAGATTTCTCTCTTCCAATATCATATTGTGCAACCAATAGCGATGATCCAATCTTCTATCATAATCTTGCGGAGTCAAAACCTGGTGGAGAACCAAAATATGGTAGGGATGTAGCCTAAAGAAAAACAAAATACTTAGTACATTGACTTGAAAACCATTAAGAGAAATATTGGCATTATTCTAAACTATTTAAGAGTTATAACATATAGATATAATTACCTACCTTTCTTCTAATATAATCCTATGCACAGTAGAGCGAGTAACGCCCAAGTCTCTAACAATTAATCGAATACTAATTTGTGGATTAAATTCCACATATGCCAAACCATTTACAATATTTTCCTCGGTTCGACCTCGGCGGCGTCTGCGATATACAGGGCGACGAATACTTCCAGTTATACGAAAACGGCTAGCTAAACGATTAAACATTCTACTGTCGTATCGGCGCCTTTGAGGGTATCGTACTGCGTAAACCCGTTCAGCAATTGTTGCATTTCCCAATTATTTAAAATACACCGCAATGATGTCAACCGCTTCCTCAAGTAACTGAGGCATTTTGAAAATCAAATACGACACAACACTGGTAGCACGACAAAAATTTTGACGTAATAATGAAAGGTGACACACATGCATAGTTTTAATTTATATTTTGTTTTTCCAAGGCCTATTTGACTCTTAAAAAAACCTTTACAATGGCAACTTGAAAATAAAATCATAATGTTCCGTAATTATGATTATTGTTGTCGATATCTCCGGATTGAAAATAGATATTAACTTGCGGTTTTCGCTGACTTCTTAGACTTTTAATCATTCTTGTAATCAGGTAAAATTGGATACACTTTTATATTTACAATTATGGAAAAAACGCGCAATGTTTGTGAAGTTGTAAGACAGCACCCCCTAGCGCCTAGTGTAAAACACATATTGCCGTAGTTCATAAGATGATATATAGGGTGAGAAAAGCCATTTTTAACAAAACTAAGTTTACTAAATTATGTTAAGCCAGACCGGAGTTATCAGCATGTATTACAAATAATGTTCAACCTTCCCCCACCACTTTATTTGAAAAATGACGAACACGTTCTATAGGTGAATTTTATTAATACATTTTCGAAATATACAAAAATGTTATTTTCGGGATACCTTAACTAGGCGACTTTTGAGGAAACTTCGTGATTCATATTTACCGTTACTGTTGCGCCCTCTAGCGCCAGTCTGAGAAACTTTAAAATAATTTCCAACAATTTCTCATGACCACTTTACCTAATATATTTTTTTTCCGCAAGCCATACGACTAACACTTTCTGAGATACGGCCGACAGCCATTCTTAGTGGGACACCCGCTTATTACTTGCAATAAAGTGGTTTTTATTTTTTCTCTCGAAAACGAAGCAAGATATGAAACAATTACAACAACAACAATTAACGGAACAAAAAGTTGTACTATTAGTTGGTATATTCGCGAAAAATATCAAAATAAGAGAAAGTCAGTGACGTACATTTTTTTGCCAATAATATTCATTTAGGTGCTCCCCGAGATGCCAATGGACTTAATAAATTTAATTAGTTAGAGCTAGATAAGCACCTTATTTATGAATAACGGTACCAAGTATCAATAAAATCGGAAAATAAAATTTCAAAAATTATAAAATTAACCCTGTATATCAAAAACTCCGGATACATGTTCATACGAACTATTTCTCTTAGAAAATCATAGGGAATGAACCCCTTAAGTTAGGTACCGTACTTCTGAAATACCCTGTATATTCATAACTTAGGCTAGAAATAAGATATAAACTTGCGGTTAATACTGAATTCTTTCCTTTTTGACACTCTATATAGCAACGTAAAATAAATATATTATTATCATTCCATTTGAAATGTTTATGGAAAACCGCAAAATATGTCAATATTTCATCGACTTATAAAATAGCACTAAGCAAAAAACGAGACGAAATTCGTTCGAAGCCGAAGTTCTTAATGTTTTACAAATATATGTTTGCCTTCCCCACCACTTTGTTTGGTGAGGTAGAGAAAAAAATTTGAAATTTTAATTATGCAGAATTTTCTAAAGATTAAAATGCAAATATATACCTAAGTTAGACAAGTTGAGCAGAAACTCGGTATGTTTAATTTTTAATTGGTGTATGAATAACGGTTTCTGAGATACAATCGGCATCCATTCTTTGTGGCCCACCCAGTACATATTTCAGTATCAAGATGCTTGTTAAAATACTATACGGCACCTAATATAGGCAGATTTATGTAGGGAGTCCTTTATCGGTCACAAAGGAGCTTAATTTATTTCGCAAACAAAGTCAAATTATATTACCATTTTAAGTCCTTAATAAACCCACTAATGGACGAACAAAGTAAGACGATTTTGATGAATATAAATGTTTAACGGACCTGTGACCCTTGTCTACCCCGGAACATACCCCAAAAATCACTTCGTCCGGTTTTAAAATGCTCTTGAGGGTCGAAATTATAGCAAGAAACAGATTACGTAGAGTAGCGTGAAAATGTAGGATATGATGCCCTAGACATTTGAAAATTACAGAGCAGGAATTAAAATATGTACGAAGGCGTCAAAAGGCCACACGAGACAAAAAAATATTTCGTGTAATTTTGGATTCCGAGTTTAAACACATAACTCCGATTTCAAAGTTGGAATTCGGAGTTTAAGATCAGAATTCTCAGTTCAATTTGTTCTTCTGAGTAGATATGGGTAAATTGACTTAGCTTTGACTAGGAGAGGCCTAGCTAACCCCGGGAATTGAAAGAAACCTTCATAATTGCAACGCACCCCAAAAATAACGTGAATGCACTGCAAAACATTTCCCCTCTCACCATTTTCGCAGGCGGGGAACACGATACCGGCAAAATTACTTTGAGAGGAGCACGGACCTGTTCCTCTCAAATTACCTCTAACTGGCAAAAACACCCGATTTTTCTATTTTTTGTACTGTCGGGAATTCTGACATAAACTTAAAATTTTGATTTAAAAGTCGAAATTCTTACTTAAAGTTCGGAATTCCGACTTTGGACTCGAAATTCTGTTTTGAACTCGGAATTCCGAAATTAAACTCGATATATGGCACACAATATATTTTTGTTACGTGTGGCGTTTCTTTGCCTTCATAAATAGGTGATATTTAATGGATTTTCTTTAGAAAGTTTGAAAACATCACAATCCTATCAAAAATCGATTTAATTAAACTTTAGTGTACGCTGTACCGTAATCAAGGTATTGCCGGATTTAAACGGTAGAAAAATATTTAATCAAGCTGCATCTGTTTTTTCCGGGTCAAAACGTCTGAATCCAGGAAAGAAACGGCAGTTACACAGCTAAACTAAACGAATCGCTTAAGCAAGCGAACATGAGGTAATGAAATAAAATAAAAAACTTAAATACGAAATGTTTTTACACTTTACAAATTTCACATTGTGGGTAGGGCTGGCGCAACAGGAAATCTCGAAAAACGAAGTACCTAGTCGTTCTTGTCTCACAGTGGAGCTAATAAAAATCAAGGAATGAAGCTCGCTCTTACACCACAAGTTATTTATTCTCGAAAGGGAGGAATTAAAAGGTGAATGTTTATCATCAGCTTATAGCTAAGGGTTAAACTTCGGGTTAAATTAAACAAAGGGGAAATAATATAATATGGGTTTGGGTCAGCCTTACATCGCTCCAACCAAAATCGACAGTACCTACTGGTAGATTGATTGTTACATGATATTGATTGTATCATGGTAAAATTCTGGTAAAATTTTTTATTAAATGTTTTGAATAGTTAGAGTTGTCTTTAGTCTTATTTAAACAAAACTTTTCTGAGACGACCTACCGGTTTGGCTAATATAGAATTTTGGACAAGGCCCACAATTTATACTCTGTTGCTTAATGGCAGAAAGTAATAAAATGTAAATCTGCAATGACAGGACCCGTTAAGCAGGGTGATACAGGTTGCATTGTAAATTTCAGGTAAATTGCAATGATAGTTTTTAAAAATTCCGTGTTTAAGATATTTAAGACAAAGTCTTCCATAGATTCTTCTTACCCATGGGTGGAATGAAATCATCCTTTTTCAATTAAGACATTATTTTGTCCAAGGTAGGCATTTCTCTTTTTAAGTAAAACGAGTGTGTGATTCTTCTGATGGCATTTTTTTCATCCTCATTTATTACAGACCGAATGGGGCCGCGTTTATCATCGTGCACAAGTCGGTATATTGTTGACTGTCCGACTCCAGTCAAATAGCGCAAGTTTTTGCACATAGCTTTTTAATTTTTGTTATATTAATGTTGCCATTAGTAGTGTAATGAATTACTTTTGATGACACAGACACAGCTAGTCTGTCTTAATTTATGTTAGCGTTTTAAAGGTTTAGTTTAACTATTTTTAAAGAGGCTACCCAATCTTCAATCAATCAATAACGATACTTCTTTCTCTCAGGTAAGTATGAATTTTTAAGCTCAGTTATAACATTTGATTTACTTAACCAAATCTGTACTCGATTTAATTTGAGGCGTTGGTTAAACTCTCCTAATATTATTAGGTTATGAAGTCCGAGCATATTTGTATATAATAAAACCTCATTTTATGAATTGAGTAGTGAGAAACAACTTCTTTCCTTTGATTTTATAAGTAGTATATAATTATTTAGTTTTCTAGTTGTTCTGGTAACGTTGCAGTGTAACCACTCCAGTCAAAAGTATGTACTACCGTGCGATTGTAACGGAATGTGATCACATTTTGCCGCTGAAAGTATAGACAGTACTTCCTATTCATTGCAATAATTAATAGTAAGTTTCAATTTCGGCTCACTAAACTGAATTGAGCTTATATGTTCTAACTCTAGTTGCAGATACTTGAAAACTGCATGACTTAAATTGTTGATTGTTGAACTACTCAACGCGGTAAAATAATAAGAATAATTTAGTTAACATTTTCTTTAATCTAAAACACATTATCCATACACTTATAACACAATTGGTTTACATTTCCCATATATAAATAAAGAGGCATTATTTATCGAACGAGTCGCACAGAAAATATAACTTGTTTCTTTGTACCCCCATATCGAATTATCTTTTAGTTTCATTTTCATTTAATAGTTTATTGAACAGGTTTTAATCGTGAGTAGACACAATTCGTTGCTTATTGGTAACCTCACTATACCATCAAAATAAACAGGCGTGACGTAATTTAAGTCACGTCGCGCCCTCATAACCCTTTTCACTGTCTAAAAGCTGGTAGAGCTGTCGATGTTCTGGTACTAAATTATTTCAACCCTGTGCTGTGAACTCAGTTAATTACGGTGAATTTTAGTTTCATTTATGGTTGAATTGTTACAATTGTTGACTCGGTAGAGACAAAGATAAATTAAATAAATAAGGTCGCCCCACCTTTGGCTGTCTGGCGCCCAATATTTTCTGGAAGATCGTAAATAATACTATCAAATCTCGAATTACGACCCTGCTCCAAAACCGACACGACTATACCTGAGGAGCCGCGGTTTAATCACTTAAACAATGAAAAGATAATTTATTAAAGAAAGAAAACAAGGTCTGTCTATACCACCAAAATAAAATATAATTGTCCTTTCAGGGTGAAATAAGGGTTAAAGAGTGTACATAATTTAATTTGACATTAGGTTGTACTAGTTTCGACTTTAGTCAAAGTCATCTTCAGCAACCAAGTAATTATTAAGAATTATGTTTTTTAGGATGGGTTATCCAACCAAGACTGGACAAGGCGATTTTTTGACTTTTCCTGTACTTTTATAAAAAAACTGAAATAGCCATCTTAAGTCATTTTCTCCCGCGAATTCGAATATATTCAGCAAAAAACAATTGAACATCAAACAAAAGTACTAGGGGTCACTTTGATATTTTTTTAAATGGGATGCCGTATTTTTAATGAGCTTATCCGATTTCTCATATAAATTTTGATCTAAAATGTTGGATTTTTAATTCAAAAACGCCTTTTTTCTTCAGTTTTAAATTCGGAAAATGTTCGTCTACCGTAAGATTAATACCTGATAGATGGATACCCGTTTCACCTGTTCACCCTTTAACCTGCTTTAAAGCGTCCGTCAGTTAGACAAAATAATCAAGTTTCAAATTTCTAAAATATTCTCTTATAAGGTTTTCTGTGCTCTCTCACATCATTACTTTGCTCTATCTATTATAATACTCATATGCACACACCCCGAATAAGGGATGTTAATATAATCTAACACTTATTGATAGTATATCATAAAATCCACGTCAACCTCCTTCTCCACCCCCCCCCCCCCCTAGGTTATGATGATTCCTGTATAAATTTGCCCCCTGTGGACTTGACAGTTGATACCCGGAAATACGAATTTTAAATAATACAAAAATGAAATTTATAGTACTGATATCAGAGATACCCTCCATTTTATTTCAACATTCGCTTTGAACAGCTTCAATTCTTGAGTCATGTTCCTAATTTGTGCCTCTTTTACCAAAAAGAAAAAAAGAAAATTCGCAACATATGCTTCATTACATTTATATAATTCTAAATAAACACATCGGAAAATTAAGCCTTGAATATGGACAATTTGGTGAGTACATGATTATTTTACCACATACAAAATTAAGTCTATATTATGAGACTATAGATTATGATAACTCCGTAATACAATTTTAAATGGAAATAATTTTCTCCTTTCAGATGACCCCAATTTACTCAATGACGTAAATGGTTTTAACTCATTTTAATTTCCTTCTCCCTCCCCCCCTCTTTTTACTTTATTACTTTTCTTATTAAAATTCTGACCCACCAAAATATAAATCATGTTCCCTCTCGGAGTTGATTCATGAAACGTTGATTTTATTGAATTTTCGTTGTCTATCTATACATCATATCATAACTATAAATGATTCCATTAAGAATTTTGTCCTCTATTACAATTTTTACACCTAATATCCTTTATTGCTAAAAGTAGCATCATGTTAGTGATTATCTTCTATCGAGTTCATTGGCTGCATAAGGTACACGTTATGACCATGTATTGTTGAACCACTTCGTCCCCTCTTTTAATTTGTTTTAGTTTGTTTATTTATGTACATCCTAAAAAAACATAATTCTTAATTACTTGGTTGCTGAAGATGACTTTGACTAAAGTCGAAACTAGTACAACCTAATGTCAAATTAAAGTATGTACACTCTTTAACCCTTATTTCACCCTAAAAGGACAAATATATTTTATTTTGGTGGTATAGACAGACCTTGTTTTCTTTCATAATCTCGCCACAGAAAATGGACTACTTCTTGAATCTAGATAATTTATTTTTCCCAACTGAATCTTCTTCTCCTCTTCCTCCTTCTTTCATTATTACTTTTATTTTCTCATTGTTACACCCGGCGCGGCGTACCAAATGATTAGGTAATAGAGGGACTTAAAAAAAAGATTTATTGTCTCCTTCATTAACACTAATTTTTTTTAATTAACGATTTCGAGACATTTGTTTTTTGCAATCAATTATTTTATACTACTCGATGGTTTACCTCTATTGACTTTTTGAAAATAAAATAATTTAAGGTTTTATGATATATTTTGATTATTTCGGGTTTGTTTAGGTAAAGCGATATATTTCTGGTACCTAGCTAAGATGTATTGTCGATATTTTACACAAAAACGATATCTCACCTATAAAAAACTTCCTATTATGCATAAATAGAAACATAAAACCAAAGTCGCTCTTACAGATGAAAAACATATAAGATATGAACAAAAATAAAAATCTTCACCTAACTATATTTAAAAAATATATTCTTAATTAATTATATTGCTTAAAATAATAATTAAATAAATAGCAAACGTCTATACTTTCAAGAATTATATTACACTAAAACTGTGCGTGGCTGTTAGGTCTCGCACGGTTAAGCAAATACTAAAGCAAAAACAGAATATGTATTTAATTTTAATAAAACAAACATATATTTTAGATACTTAAAAATCTTGATAATCTAAAATATTTAGTTTTTTTTGCTTTTCAGTTAAAAAAATTCGAAAAATAGCCGGTCTAAAGAATAACGTAAAAAGTGCGTGGCCGTAGGGCTCGCACAATTGCGCCAAATAATTAACAGTAGGCGAAGCATTAAAATAGCAATCCTTACTTGACTAAAAACCCGATTCATTCCAAATCACAGTCCGCAGGAGTATAGCAAAAAACCATTACTCTTATCTTAGTAATGTTTTACGAAATTACCAACTTTATTTAATTTAAATTTTGAATTTTTCAATGCACCCCATATTTGGTCACAGAGGAAACCCGATTGCATCTATTAGTTTCTGTAACTTCTTCAATTTTATTTTTATATTGACAGTTTCATATCATTGAAAACTAAACTTTGCCAGGCAGTTGTATTCCAAGGCACTCTACTCAATTGTTATTGTATTGTGCCATTTACAATAAATAATCAAAATTAATTTCATGACGGTTTCTGCAAATAAATATAGATAAACTGGCGGTAGCACTGGACATTCCCAAGGCCTTTGACCGAGTATGGCATGAGGGGATCCTAACTAAAATAAGAGCATACGGAGTGCCGGTTCAATTTTGTTCATGGCTGTCACGCTTTCTTAAAGACCGTTCTCTGCGAGTGGTGATGGATGGATTTCTTTCAGGCACATTTAACATCAACGCCGGAATACCTCAAGATTCTATATTGTTGCCCACCCTCTTTTTACTATACGTTAATGGTCTTTTCGAAAAAACTAAAAACTCTATATATAGCTTTGCTAATGACAGTACACTCATTTCATCTTTTACTTTGGATGCTCGGACATCGGCTGCCAATGCACATCTCTATAGGCAGCAAGAGGTCTTACATCTTAACAAGGATCTGGAAGAAATTCTATCTTGGGGTGACAGTAACCAAGTAGAATTTAACTCTAAAAAAAAACCCAGGAGGCAGTTTTTTCTAAAAAAGTTAATGTTAAAGAACCGGATATAGTCATGGCGGGATACTCGATTCCCTTGGCTTCATCAATTCATTTATTGGGCGTCAATTTGGATAGTCATATATCTTGACATAGTAACGTTGCGACCATTGCTAATGCAGCCTCGTAGGAGCTTGGAATACTAACTAAAAGCCTTTAAACGCCACAACAACTTTTGGTGCCCTATAAAGCCCAAATTCGACCATCGCCACATCAAAGGCAGCTTGGCGACTTAAGTCTATTTTACAAATATTTTCGTGGCAAGTGCTCAACTGAGGTTGCCCGCTTGATTCCACCCAGAGCGGTGCATGGTAGAAATACACGACAAGCCACTACAGCCCACTCGCACGTGGTTCAGCTTAGTATTCCTTCAACGACAATGTTTAAAAATTCTTTCATCTGGAGAACGTCATCACTCTGGAACGACCTACCTGAGGCCGTTTCTCTAACGAGTATAATTTCCAAAGATTCAACACCAAGGTGGATGGTTTTCTGCGTACACGCACCGCTCGTAAAGCGCCATAAAGGATTAAACCTGCAGTGCTGTGCCTTATCATAAAAAAAAATAATATATTTGAGAAATCACTAGGAAAGGTCTTTTATAAAAGTAAAAAATATATAAGGTGTCCCAGCAGAAAAAAAAAATTGTTAATTTTTCTTAGCTTTTAGGTCGTCTTTTACAAATTTTTGAAAAAATTTCTGGCGGTTCGGATAAAACCTCACAACTCCTACATTTTAAGTTTCCTTGTATCCAGTATAGGAAACCCTGTAGATATGACCGAAACTATCTCTGAAAACTCTGTACTACCTGATATACGTACGTATAAATATTAAAAGTGTCAAATTACGGTGTGCAACTGACGGCGAAATTATGTACAATGATAACATGTTTTAAATAGTTTATGAGTTAACCATATTAAAAAGCAGTCGTGTATACTCTAGGGTATAAATAAAGTGACTGTTATTGACTTTATAAATATTTGCTTGTTGATTTATATTTATTTTTTGAAACAGTGCCATTTCATTTTTAAAATTATTTATTAAGGTCGATGAAGTGTATATCGTTTGAACTAAAAAAAATTAATGTGGTTAACGCCATTGTTCCTGTGCAGCCAAAAGTATAAATGTTAGATGTTCTCTTAGATTCAGGATCATAGGTAACGATTTGAACGAAATGTGAAAGGATGCCAAGACAGAGTACGATAATGATTTAGTAAAAGTCCGGTCAATTCTATGAGCAAATTCATATATCGAGAAGCTAATGTGTATACGAAGTCAATTAAAAAGTTTAATCTTTTACTTTGGATGCTCGAACATCGACTGCCAATGCACATCTCTATAGGTAGCACGAGGTCTCATATCTCTACAAAGACCAGAAAGAAATTTTGTCTTGGGGCGACAGTAACCAAGTAGAATTCAATGCTAAAAAACCCAGGTGGCAGTTTCTTCTAGAAAAGTTAATGTTGAAGAACCGGATATGGTCATTGCGAGACACTCGATTTCCTTGACTCTATCAATTCATTTATTGGGCGTCAATTTGGATAGTCATATGTGTTGGCATTGTCACATTTCGGCCATTGCTAAGGCACCCTCGCAGAAGCTTAAAATAATTTTCCGAACTAAAAACCTCTATACACCCCAACAACTTTTGATGCTCTATAAAAATTAAATTTGACCATCGCATCGCTGAAGTACTGCTCGCATATTTGGGGCTCTGATCCTAAACATACCCTGAGATTGCTAGAATCCATTCAAAGAAAAGCTGTTCGCTTGATCGGTGACCACGATCTGACAAACAACCTGAAAAGCCTTGAACATCAAAGGCAGGTTTGCGACTTGAGCCTATTTTACAAATATTTTCATGGGAAGTTCTCAATTAAGGTTGCCCTTGATTCCACCCAGAGCAGTGCATGGTAGAAATACACGACGAGCCACAGTAGCCCAACCGTACGTGGTTCAGCTTAGTGTCCCTCGAATGACACTGTTTAAAAATTCTTTCATCTGGAAAACGTCATCACTCTGGAACGACCTCCCTGAGGCCGTGTTCAACACCGAGTACAATCTCCAAAGATTCAAGACCAACGTTAATCGTTTCCTGCGCAGACGCACCGCTCGCAGAGCCTTATTATAAACAAAAAATAACTAACTCGGCTTATAGGCGGCATATCCTTTATAAAATTATTGGTGCAGTTTAAGAACTAGAGCAACAACCAAGTTAAATAATAAAAACAAAGTAACAGATAACAATAACAAAGTAAAAAGTGAAACAAGTAAACCGAGCTAAGTCTGAACTATACACACACATAATCTTTCTAAGAACGAGATTATTCTCAATATTTGAATCAAGCTAAAGAAGAAAACACGCGATACAGCACTGTCATTCGCATAAAATGCATACTACTTTAATTGTCCTATCTATTAAATTTCGACAGTGACCAATCAAATGCGCTGTGAATTTCTGTATAATTTTGTAATTGTTAGGAGTTTATTATATTTTCTTCAGTTAAAGTGTTGACGTGAATCACCACAGTGCTGAATTTGTGGAACATAAACAGCAACGATAAGCGCAATAATAAAAGTACCAACAAGCTCGGGTTTGGATTGAGATTATTATATATTTTGATTTGCGAACAACGCTTCGAGATAGGCACACACTCGTCCATCATTTTATTGAACACAATAAATAATGATATTACGAATACCGAATTTCAATTTATTTTTAAAAGTAACGCGATCCGTTTGGTCCACTACAACAGCTTTTAATCCTGTCCACAAGTTTCGCAGTGAACTCGTCAAGTCCACGCAGTGACGGCTCGTGCTATTTCAGACTGGTAGTGCCAGAATAGCAAAACATATTAAACGGTGAATCATACTTCGACTTGCTACGAAATGTGCTAGAAAGTCAGCTTGATGATGTGCCTAATGCTCTAAGGACAGGTATGTACTTCATGCAAGAGGGGGCTCCACCACATTTTAGAATTAATGTTAATACAAATCCTTAGTATATAAAGTATCACTTCGCAGCGTTAAAGAATTAGAACAGCTGGTGTTTGCTGGCTGTAAAGGTGTAAGAAATAAACCTGGTACCTTTAGAATAGCTAGAATCCATAAAAATAAAAAAAAGTTCGAAGATGCACTGATATAAACAGAAATCATTTTCAACACTTTAATGACACCATCTTCAAGGGGCTGTAGCTCCGTCTGGAGCATTTGTGGGCATATTATGTTAATATGAACTTTTTTCCATATTATTTTTGTATATTTGTGAGAACTTTGTTCTTTAGCCACTTGCTGAGACCTTATATAATAAGGATTAACCAAATTATGCTAAAACATCTATTTTCTGGGCTACATGCCCCAACGAGCGCTGAATTAAATAGCAAGATTTGGCGTATTTTGACTAACACTGTTAGTACTAAAATACAAACTCAGATTGCAGAAACTACCGGGAAAGAAAATAATGAATCTTCATTTTCAATGATAGGATGCTACGCTGCTGCCACCTGAAGACCGGTTTCGAACTCTTTGGTTCTCATCAGTACAAGGCAAGCATGACAAGCGAGTACACCTACCATTGGAAAATCGAAACACCCTATAGCCACAAAATTGTTCTGCCTAGGCAGTACAATGCAGGTGGCGCCATCCTCCAGAAGATTCTAGCAATCTGATGTGAAAAATACCGCATGGTACTATAAAGACAATAAATAGTAAAATAATACTAATTGGCAAGTGGTAATCATAATATGACATATAAATATGTATGTTTGTGAGAACTTTATTCTCTAGCCACTTGCTGAGACCTTATATAATAAGGATAAGGATTAACCAAATTATGCTAAAACAGCTATTCTCTGGACTATAGACAACATGCGCTGAATTGTAACGCAACAATTTGGCATATTTTGACTAACACTGTTAGAACTAAGATACAAACTCAGATTGCACAAGCTACGGGAAAGAAAGAAACCTCTACTTCCAATGGTAGGACGCTACCCTACTGCTACCTGAAGACCAGTTTCGAACTCTTTGGTCCTCGTCAGCACAGGGCAAGCATGACAAGTGAGCATACCGACCATTGGAACATCGAAACACCTTAAAGCTACAATATTGTTTTGCATAGGCAGTACATTATATGTAGCGCCATCTTCAAGCAGTTTCTACCAATTTGAAGTGAAAAATACCGTATAATAGTACTATAAACACAACTGCAAATGAATACTACTTGACAAGTGGAATTCATATTATGACATAAATATGTATATATTATGTGAGAAACTTTGTCCTTTAGCCTTATACAATAAAAATTAACGAAATTAGGCTAAACAGCTATTCTCTGGGCTATATGCCCCATAAAATTATAAAGCAATAATTTGGTATATTTTGACTAACACTGTTAGTTCTAAAATACAAGCAAAGATTGCAGAGACTACTGGAAAGAAGGGAATCTCTATTACCAATGGTAGAATGTTACCCTACTGCTACCTGTAGACCGGTATGCTCACTTGTCATGCTTGCCCTGTACTGATGAGAACCATTTGAAATAGAGGTTCCTTTCTTTTCGATAGTTTCTGCAATTTGAGCTTGTATTTTAGTATTAACAGTGTTAGTAACAATACGCCAAAGTTGCGGCATATAGCCTAAAGAATAGCTGTTTTAGCATAATTTGGTTAATCCTTATTTGTGGCTAGAGGAGAAAGCTTCTCATATATATACACTATTGGACAAAAGTAGAGCAACAAAGTGCGTTTATTTATTGAAATTTGAAAACTAAATTATAGGATTGTGATCCCTAGCTAGTATTAGTGAAACATTATTACTAAAATATTAGTAACATTTTACGATATTTTGGTACACTTTAAACAAAATGAAAGTAGAAAAATATTTATAATTAGAAAAATCGACGAAACGAAGTGCGACAAGAGTAAAGCAACAAATTGTGGCAACAGTATTTTATTTTATATATTACCACAAAAAACATTGAACACATTTGAGAATTACAGTAGCTAGAAGTAATATGTTAATAGTTAATAGAATATCCATAATTATGTATTACTAGCGGACAACATCGCGGCATTCAGGAATGAAATTTTGAAACGTATTTTCGGGAACATTTGTCCAAACTTTATTGATTTTATGTACCAACGATTGTTTACTTTGAAATATTTGTGTACGAATACCACGTTCCACTTCTTCCCATAGATTTTCAATGGGGTTGAAGTCTGGGGATTGGGCTGGCCACTACAAAACAAAAGCGTTATTTTTCTGAAACCACTCTTGAACAACTTATCAAAAGTGTTTTGGATCGTCATCCTGTTGGAAAATAAAACGCAACGGCATTTCCCACTTTTTCACAAATTTTAAATTAAACACCCTATATTTTTTTCTTTTTGATTACGCTAGAAAGAATCTGTACAGTCATTCACTTTTTTGAATTTGATTGCGACTTTGTCAACTAACTAATTCTTTGTCAAATTTCGCTAATTTGAATATGCATTATTTAATTTTTTTTTAATGGAACATCCTGTATTTTTTTAACTGATAAAGTGTATTTGTGAAATGCCTCTCTATTTTTTTATTAAATATGGCATATACCTGCCTAAACCTTCTACTTTTTAAAATATTTTAATATTTGTGCTGAGTTACACGAAAATGAGTAATTCTATTACTTTAATCAAGAATGCCACGGACAAAATATAAAGATTGACCTTCTTAAGAGCCTCTTTAGATACTTCTAGTTGCAAAACCTTTTTATTTCAGCCTTTCAACTATAAATTTGCGGGACTATTTATGAAATCCAAATAGTCAAAATTGCACTGTATTAGGGAGGATCAATAATTCTGAAGAATAAACAAAGCAAATTCCTACATAAACATGCCAATATATTTGGTAGTAAACATAATTCGCAATGTAAACCTCATTCAAACAGAACAAAACTGAATTGGTCAATTTACATAAAAAATATCCGTAAAATTCTTAATACTATAATCTAAATCTAGAAATGTACAAAAAGTTCATGTCCTTTTAAACCCGAGAAGAAACTTTAACTTATTTTTAATCACTTGAGAACTTTGTCACACTAAACACTTTGTTATGGTTGTTAGGTTAGAATTCATTGTTTACCTAATATTATATGATAAAGTTTAACAACAATGATTGTATATCCCAGTAACTGCTTGCATAAACTATTGTCTAAACTTGATAGATCCTACCTTATTATTTATTCAAGTTCGCTTCTATTGAGAACGAAACAAAAACCATGTAACTTCTTGTTTCACTTTCCAAGAAAAAAATAGGCACAGAACAATATTTAGTCGGCCGTTGACAGTTAATAATTTCACTAAAGTGTTGAATTTTTTAACTGAAACACTCGATCACACCGTCAATTTATACTTGTTCAAACGCAAGTGCGCCGACGGGATATAAGAAAGGAGGAACCTTAATTTAGTACCTACGTAATAAGTTGCTACGAACTTTTTATTATAATAATATGTAATTGCCCAATAGCTTGGTGCAACACAAAAGCAAATGATTTTTGAACTCCGCGAAGAACGCGAATCACCAATAGCTTGGTGCCGAGAAAAAAAACTACGTATTGAAGAGCGCGACTAACTTGCTCGATGAACAACACAACACCAACAACCCTTGTCTCCAATAAATGCGAAACTTTTTTACCTTTTTTGCGCCAGAGAAGCAGCCGGGACCACTGCACGAACCTATGATGACATCAGTCATTCATAATTTTGAATAGACGCCGAGTCTTGACCAATCAGTGAAGATAATTTCTTTTTGAAGAAAAAGAGAGCGTGACAATGGTCGCCAGCCGCTCCGTTTGGCGCTGATATTTTTATTGTGCCCAAGTAAACATCAAATCCAATGAGCGAGAAAGAGAAATGAGAGAGAAAGAATTTATTTTTATTACCCCTATTTGACTAATCTTTATTACGGTCATAAGCAACAACGACCAGCGTTAGCATCTAAGATGATTTCAGACTCTGCTCGCTTTTTTATTTAATTTAAAAAATAAAACACCTAATGTTGTGACTAGTTTCACAACATATTGCCCCCCTTGAAGTTTACTAACTTCAACAAACACAAAAATTCAAACAAAAATAAAACTAGAAGAGAAGCAAACAAAACTTAAAATACTTAATAGTTAACACTTATGATTATTTATTATCTTTTAGTAATGGACAAATTTTAACAATTGATCTTGTATAGATTCCAGTAGATGTTCTCACTTTTACCATTCTAACCTTTCCATCACGTCCGGGAATTGTCTCAACTATTCGAGCCAAAGGCCATCTTAGAGGAGGACTATCTTCATCTTTTAGCAGAACAATATCATTTACCTTCACATCTTCTGTTGAACGATTCCACTTAGGCCGATTTTGTAATCTATTCAGATATTCAGTTGACCACCGTTTCCAGAATACTTGCTGAATTTTACTGCTTTTTTTCCAAAATGTCAATCTATTTTCAGGGACTTGCGAAACATCCTTTTCTGGAAAAGCTGTTAAACTAGTACCTATCAGGAAATGTCCGGGAGTCAAACTTTGCAAATCGGAGGGGTCATTGGATAAAGCACACAGAGGTCTTGAGTTCATGATAGCTTCTATTTGTGCTAGAATTGTACTAAATTCTTCGAATGTAAGGCAAGCATTACCAATCAATCTGCGTATGTGATATTTTGAGCTTTTAATCGCCGATTCCCAAATGCCACCCCAATGTGGCGATCGGGGAGGAATGAATTTCCATTCAGTTTGATTTGAAAGAAGAAAATTTTCTATAGTATCAGAAACGGTTTTATTTTGAAAAAATTTGTAAAGATCATAAAGCATATTTTTTGCCCCGGAGAAATTTGTGGCATTGTCACTGAAAATGACTATCGGGTTGCCTCGTCTAGCAACGAAACGCTTTAAACAAGCCAAAAAATCTTCTGTGGACAGACTAGAAACAAGCTCTATGTGGACTGCCTTTGTGGCCATGCAGACAAAGATTGCAATATAACATTTTGTTATAGGAGCTTTTCGTAGCCGAGATGATTTAATAACAAAAGGACCACCAAAATCTACACCTGTCCGTTCGAAAGGTCGACATTGCTGTACTCTATCTCTTGGGAGATCAGCCATAATTTGTTGTGCGGGCTGTGCACTAAAACGATAACATGTGACGCAATTTCTGATTACACGTTTTATTTCCTTTAAGCCATTTAGAGGCCAAAATCTTAGTCTAAAATTGGATAAAACTGTTTGGGCCCCTGCATGTCCCAAGCGGTTATGTTCAAATTTAAGCATGATAGTTACAACAAATTCATGCGCTGGTAATAAAACAGGATGTTTCTGCTCAAAAGGAACATCTGCATATTCCAACCTTCCTCCGACACGCAACAACGAATCAGTCTCGCTGAGAAAAGGTTTAAGAGGTAATAAGCTTTTATTCGACAAAGGCCTGCCACTTTCCAATTCAAATATTTCTTTGGAAAAATATTTACGTTGTAAAATCTTAATAATGAGGTTTGTCGAACTTTCCAATTCTTGAACTGATAAATTTCCCGATAATTGTTTGACTCGATTTTTTGCATTGGCAGCAAAACGAAGACAGTATGCTATTACACGTTGTAGCTTCACGAAACTAGAGAATTTCGTTAAAATTCGATCCCAAAACTCATTCGGTTTTGTTGTGTTATGGAGAGAAAGAAGAGAAGATTTTTTCTCTTCAGTCAATATTGCGTCTTGAATATTTGTGTCTAATTCTATATCTAAGTTATTCTGCTCATCTAGCAAATCAAAGTTCTCCTGACAAATCAAAAAATTGGGTCCGTTAAACCAAAATGAACTATTTATTAGATCATGTGGCGTACAACCACGTGAGGGCAAATCTGCAGGATTATTTTTCGAATCTACATGTCTCCACATGAATTTGGAAGTCAATTCTTGAATCTGTGCTACCCTATTCGATACAAAGATTGACCACCGCGATGCGTGAGATCGAATCCAACATAAAGCAATGGAGGAGTCAGTCCAGAGGTGTACAGACTCAACACAAATCCTGTTTTCATAAATAGATAGTAAATCTTTTATTAGTTTTGACAATAGAACCATCGCACATAATTCCAATCGGGGAAGAGACACTGTTTTTAACGGTGCCACACGAGACTTAGATGAAAGTAAACTAACAGAAATAGCTCCATCTGCATAAAGGGTGCGAACATAAGCGCATGCAGCATATGCGGACAGACTAGAGTCGGCGAATCCATGTATTTGACTCTTAACTTTAATTTTAGTTAGAAATAAATTTCGAGGAATTTTAATTTGAGACAAAAGAGCAATGTTATTTGTGAAATTCTGCCATAAGGCAATAACCTGAGGGTCTGTAACTTCAATGTCCCAATCTATTTTTAAAAGCCATAATTTTTGTAGAATTATCTTCCCAACAACTACTATACAAGAGACTAAACCAAGAGGATCGTACATCCTTGCTATAGTAGACAACATTTTGCGTTTTGTTAAACAATTTTCCGTGGAGAGATCAGGAGCGGAAAACATAAAAACATCAGAAGTAGGGTTCCATTTTAATCCTAAAATTGAACTAGAGACTTCATCCAAATTGAAATCATATTCAATGGTTTGTTCTTGGGAAATTTTGTTTAGAAATTTTTCAGAATTTGAGCACCATTTATGTAGCTGAAAACCTGCTGAATTTAAAACAGTATTGAGCTCGTTATATACAATATCTAATTCCTCAGGAAAATCACAGCCACAAATTATGTCATCAACATAAGTTTGTTCCAGAAGAGCCTTTGATGCCAGAGGAAAGCTTTTACTGTTTTTTATCGCTATATCCTTTAAAACACGCGTAGCTAAATATGGTGCACAATTTGTACCATATGTAACGGTAGAGAGCTCTATACACTGAAGCGGTCCCTCAGGGTTTTTTCTCCAAAGAATATTCAACAAATAACGATGATCGGGATTAACTTTTATCTGGCGATACATTTTCTCGATATCGGATGTTAACACACAATTAAATGAACGAAATCGACATAGAATGTCATATAGATCAGGTTGCACTCGAAGACCTTTTAAAGTTGTGTCATTTAGAGACAGGCCAGAACTCGTCTTACAACTAGCATCGAAAACCACACGGAGTTTGGTACTTACGCTATTATTACGAATAACCGCGTGATGGGGTAAGAAATATTTATTTCTTTGTTCATTTTCCGTGTACAAAGAGAGAGGGACATAGTTACCGTGGTTTAGTTCTACGTACTCATCAATAAATTTAGTATAATCCGTTTTGAAGGAAGGATTATTTTTGAATTTACTTTCAAGATTCAAGAATCGTTTTTTCGCGATATAGAAGGAGTCGCCTAATTTGTTATCTTCATCGAGAGATTTTAATGGCATATTTACTTCATATACACCATTAGCCAAAACCTTTGTAGTTGCTGTGAATATTTCTTCCGCGTACATATCATCAGGGGAGATAAAATTTTTCTGTGGTATTTCCTCTATACTCCAAAACCTTTCGATCAGACTACTCAAACTAGACTGATCACTTTCAGTCTGAACAAAAAGAGAAACATGCTGATACTCATCGCTCTGCGCAGAGGAAGAACGAGGTAACATAGGGCTCATCATGCTATTAGGAATGCAGCCTGCAACCACCCATCCTAAATATGTTTCCTGAAGAACAGGGAGACTTCTTCCTAGACGGAATATGCCTTGAAGCAAAAGATCATAATATAGATCCGCACCTATTAATAAGTCCACGTCCATAGATTGGTAAAATTCCGGGTCTGCTAACTGCATGTGTTCTGGGATATTGAGCTTAGCAAAATTAATGCCGACTTGGGGAAGTTTAGATGTTATATTGGGAAGTACAGCACAAGACAATCTGAATTTTTTCTTAGAATGAACCTTAGAGTGCAACGTGATATCGATCATTTTTTTTGTGTTCGACCCAATTTGAGAAATTCCAGAAATATTCAAATTTCTATCATAAGTCTTAATTTGTAACCTTTCAACCAAACCTTGTGTTATGAATGAATTCTGAGACCCACTGTCAAGCAAAGCTCTAGCCGAGATCCGACGACCTTGGTCGCTGTACACAAACACTTGCGCAGTAGCTAATAGTATCTGAGAATTGACAGATACCGCCGAAAGAGAATGACTAATCTGTGCATCATTTGTTTGCCTATTTCTTGCAGAATCATTTTGTGTTGAATCTTGAGACTGAGACTGACTCGATACATGGTTACTGTGTGACTGTCCACGGCTCGAAGTAAAAGAATTACCTACACCTTGAGAGTGATTTTGCCGTTGTCCATTTGAAGAAAACCTTCTATTTTCGGGGTTAAGAGAAGATCCATGATTTAAAAAATTATTATTAGAGAAGTGTAGCAATGAATGATGTTTGCGTGTACACACAGAACATGTTTTGTTTGAGGTGCATTGCGCCACGTTATGTCGAGAACTTAAACAGTTGTAACATAACCTCCTAGTTTTAATAAAATTGTGTTTTTCGTTGATCTTTAAATTTTTAAATTTACCGCAGGCATAAATTTTATGTGCTTCCTTACAAAAAACGCATTTATTTTCATAAAAAGTATCACTCGAGCTATTATTTACATGACAATGTACCTTTTGTGTAGATTTTGTCGCTGTGCCTTCTAAACTAGACAAGTTTTCCAAAATAACACATCGTTTATCCAAAAACTTAAAGAATTCGTCCACTGTAGGAACAATATTCAAATTACGCTCTGCTTCAAACGACTTCCTAACTGAAAAATCTAATTTTTTTTCAAGAAAATGGATAATCAGCAAATTCCAAAGTTCCTCAAAATTAAGATTTAAATTTTTCAACGATTCTAAATTTCTTTTAGATTTTGTAAGAAATTGACGTAAATTGTAAGCGTTACATTTTGTAAGCATCGGCGTATCTAACAAGCTAACTAAGAGATTATTTATTATAGAGATTTTATTTTCATATCGCTCCTTTAAAATATCAATAGCCGTGTAGAAATTTTCATTTGTTACTGAAAGTGTGTCAATTAACTTTAAGGGCTCATCCTTTAAAAATGATTTCAAATACATGAATTTCTGTACATCGCTTAAAAAATGATTATCTATTACTATAGCCGTAAACAGCTGATAAAACGAAACCCATTCCGAGATATCACCTTTAAAAGGGTTTATATTAATTTCAGGTAATCTTACATTAGGCCGGTTAGAAGACTGTGCCTGTGACTCTATAAATTGTTCACTAGCAGTAGGGCTTATATCGTGTACCACTGAAAGAGAATGAATTTGGCTTTCCAAATTTGCGGACAAGGTATAATATTTATCTTCGATAATTTCTCGATCTTTATCGTTAGAGTCAATACTTTCAATTTCTCCCTGAACGCGCCTATAATCTGAGAACGCTTCCGATAATGCCTCTAGTCGCGCTTTAAACTGAAAGTGATTTTTTTCCGAGTTTTTATTAGAATCGAACCAGTTGCTAATTCTAGTTATAACGCCTTTATACCCACCGCGTATCCTAACAAGTTCCTCCTTTTCTGTCATATTTATTTACAAAATTATGAGCCCAATGTTCATGCTAGCAGTTTTAGGTTAGTTAGGTATATTTACAATTATTATTATTATTGTAGGTGACAAATCTTAATAACTATTAAAGTCTCATATGAATATACCACTTTTAAGACAAGAGAGAGAACATAATCAATTATTTAGTACTAGAAACAATCGTTATATATCCATTTTTTACTCAGTTATTCTTCAGATCCGGCTCGAAGGACCAACTTTATAGTTGCAAAACCTTTTTATTTCAGCCTTTCAACTATAAATTTGCGGGACTATTTATGAAATCCAAATAGTCAAAATTGCACTGTATTAGGGAGGATCAATAATTCTGAAGAATAAACAAAGCAAATTCCTACATAAACATGCCAATATATTTGGTAGTAAACATAATTCGCAATGTAAACCTCATTCAAACAGAACAAAACTGAATTGGTCAATTTACATAAAAAATATCCGTAAAATTCTTAATACTATAATCTAAATCTAGAAATGTACAAAAAGTTCATGTCCTTTTAAACCCGAGAAGAAACTTTAACTTATTTTTAATCACTTGAGAACTTTGTCACACTAAACACTTTGTTATGGTTGTTAGGTTAGAATTCATTGTTTACCTAATATTATATGATAAAGTTTAACAACAATGATTGTATATCCCAGTAACTGCTTGCATAAACTATTGTCTAAACTTGATAGATCCTACCTTATTATTTATTCAAGTTCGCTTCTATTGCGAACGAAACAAAAACCATGTAACTTCTTGTTTCACTTTCCAAGAAAAAAATAGGCACAGAACAATATTTAGTCGGCCGTTGACAGTTAATAATTTCACTAAAGTGTTGAATTTTTTAACTGAAACACTCGATCACACCGTCAATTTATACTTGTTCAAACGCAAGTGCGCCGACGGGATGTAAGAAAGGAGGAACCTTAATTTAGTACCTACGTAATAAGTTGCTACGAACTTTTTATTATAATAATATGTAATTGCCCAATAGCTTGGTGCAACACAAAAGCAAATGATTTTTGAACTCCGCGAAGAACGCGAATCACCAATAGCTTGGTGCCGAGAAAAAAAACTACGTATTGAAGAGCGCGACTAACTTGCTCGATGAACAACACAACACCAACAACCCTTGTCTCCAATAAATGCGAAACTTTTTTACCTTTTTTGCGCCAGAGAAGCAGCCGGGACCACTGCACGAACCTATGATGACATCAGTCATTCATAATTTTGAATAGACGCCGAGTCTTGACCAATCAGTGAAGATAATTTCTTTTTGAAGAAAAAGAGAGCGTGACAATGGTCGCCAGCCGCTCCGTTTGGCGCTGATATTTTTATTGTGCCCAAGTAAACATCAAATCCAATGAGCGAGAAAGAGAAATGAGAGAGAAAGAATTTATTTTTATTTCCCCTATTTGACTAATCTTTATTACGGTCATAAGCAACAACGACCAGCGTTAGCATCTAAGATGATTTCAGACTCTGCTCGCTTTTTTATTTAATTTAAAAAATAAAACACCTAATGTTGTGACTAGTTTCACAACAACTTCATAAAACGAAAAAAAATACATAGGTATTCGGTTAAACGAAACAATTTCACCTGTTCTTTTTCAAGTAGGTATTAACATTAAATGTAATATAATTAAGACGAACATCTACACATTTATATTATAAATAAAACCAAACTAAAAAGAAATATAAGAGATAAATAAAAAAACCCGCGTGGTTATAAATTTTGTTCAATGTGTGCTTTAAAGTTCAAATTACATTAACGAATTCCTTTTGCAAATGAGTCGTTATACGTCACTTAAGTTATTTGCAGTAATGGTTTGGAATACCTCTCGAATTCGATCCTTCATATTTGCTCTTGTGGCTATTTCCTTTACATACCCCCACAAAAAAAAATCTAGCTTGGTAAGGTCAGAAGACCTTGCTGGCCAAGACACTGGGCTTCTCCTACCGATCCAACGGTCATAGAAACGTCGATTTAAAATTTGTCTCACTAGTAGACTGTTTGAGACACACGTCATATTTCTGTCGTGACCCAGTACAAAGTTAAAGTAAAAGCGTGGAACTCAATTCTATGAAATGTAATGTAACGTAATACTAATCTAAGCGGCAACGCCGCATTTGTGCTCAATTACTATGTTTTTATGTAACTACCAAATGCCAAAACAATGAGGAAAGTACATTATATTTACATGCAATATAATTGGCAATACCGCATATTACAGTAATGGCAACGTTGTGCATCCATAAAAATATAAGTTAAATCAAAACCTTGTGTATAAAAAACACGGTCGGCGATTCTGTATCATTTCCTAACACGTAAATGTAAATATGATAAACGCCGCTTGCATAGTAACAGTGGATGTCTTTCTCATTGGTTGGCAACAGTATGGTGACGTGAAATAAACCATCTTGGATTGTGACGTATCAGTACCTGATTGGTCAAGGTGTCGGTAGACGGTACGAAACGGACAATGTTTTGTCAACGGACTAGTGTCACGCTGATTTCTACAGAGAAAGGTTGCGCTCCGTGGAACGGTAAATCCTCTACGTAAAAATGGTCAAAAGTGATTCAAAGTAAAGTAAAGTGTAGAGTGTCGCGCTGATTTCTACGGAGAAAGGTTGCGCTCCGTGGAACGGTTAATCCTCTACGTAAAAATGGTCAAAAGTGATTCAAAGTAAAGTAAGGTGTAGAGTGTCACGCTGATTTCTACAGAGAAAGGTGGCGCTCCGTGGAACGACAAAACCTCTACGTAAAAATGGTTGGAAAGTATTTCAACGTATTTGAAAGTATTTAAAAGTAGTAAAAAGTATTTAAGAAGAGTTAAGTGGTTGTTTGACGAGTCTAAGTTAGAAATGTGTTAGTATGTCATACCCATGCTAGGGTATAAAATGACAGAGTGATTGATTTATTAGTAAAAACCTGTGCAATAAAATTCAAAAGAAATTTTATTTTCCAGTTAAAGCAAAGTTTTGAACCAGTCGACTTATGGAGATACAGGTTAAAGTATTTGCGCACATAGACTATAAAAAGCCGGCGCTCCATCCTGCTGAAACCACATTCGTTCACGAGTATGTTTCGGTAACCGATTTAAAAGCACATCTACTTCTAACTAATTCTGCAAAAAATCAAGATACATCCCACCAGTAAGGTTTCCATGACAAAAATGTGGCCCAATAATATTATTATTATTACTATTTCCTATTATACCAGCCCAGACATTAAGCGACCACCGATGCTAAAAATGAGTTTAGTTTGAGTGTAAAAGAAGGATTGCTAGTGTCATAATAATGGAAGGTATGTTTGTTCACACATCCGTGTCTATGAAATGTAGCCCTATCACTAAAAATAACATATTAAAAAAAAACGAGGTTGTTTTTGTATCATCCCTTCAGCTCACTGGCAAAACATTACTCTTTTTTCAAAATCTTGAGCCTCTAGTTCTTGCCATAACTGGATATGATACGGATGAAAATGTTTACTACGAAGCATTCTTGGCACTGATGATGCACTAAAAGGTAGTTCTTTGCCTAGTTATCTAGTACTCTTCTGAGGATCTTCAGTTACACTTTAAGCTGTTTCATAATTGATATTTCCTATTCTTTCAAAGCTCTCTTTTAATAGCCAAAACACAGTTGGATGAGGATGTCTTTTTTGTGGATGTTGTTGGGCATATATCCTCGAAGCTAAAAATGCACCTGCTCCCAAAGCATAAGTCATGTCAATAAGTTCTGCATGCGAGAAGTTTATGGCCAAAATACACCAAGATCAAAAATAATGACAAAGGAGATAATTTAAACAAAACTTATAAAACAATACCAGTATAAAAAAGTTTAAAGAGAAATAATAATGATAACTTATGTCAAGGTAAAGATTTCATTTCGTCATGACCATCTTGATATATGTTTCTATTTTCGCAACTCAATTTAATATGCCAATTTTTATATTTGGTCCATAGCTTTCTTGATTAAAATAATGAAATATTTTAAAAAGAAGAAGGCTTGCGGTAAAATTTTTATTCAATTCTATTAATTTCATAGACAACTACGATTTTTTTAATAAGTCCAAAGTCGCAATCAAATTCAAAAAAGTAAATATGACTGTACAGTTTTTTTCCAGCGTAATAAGAAAAAAGGGGGTTAAATTAAATTTTTTTTTTATGTGTAGTTCCAATTTTTTAAGGCTATCCTGTATATCGTAAAATATTTTTACGTTATGCTCCATTGTAAACCCTATAACTTTCATATAACATTTTTTTTTATTAATCTCTTATAGTTTAGGCGCTATCGAAGGAAAACATCTTTTGACACACCCTGTACATCGCAAATCGATTCATGGTGTCATTAACAAAGTGTAAAGGGCCCACCTCGTTTTATGATAAGCAACCCCACAGAAAACACTGTATTTACCATGTTTATGTGTGCGTGTAACGGATTTGGGATTGAACCTTGTATTGATTGGTCTTACACACTATTCCATCAGAATTAAAAATTTTAGAGCGCATTTGATCGCTAAACAGAACTTTTTCCACTCGTCTACTGTCCAATTTAAAGGCCGGCGTGCAAATTTAAGCCTATCAACTCTATTTTTTGCCGAAATAAGCGGCTTTATAGCCGAGCGTCTACTAAACAACTTTGCGTCTACCAACCTCCTTTAAACTGTTGTAACGACCTTTTTTCCCGGTCGTTACAAGTAACTAGAAAACGGTCCGTCACTTTGAACAATCGTAATCTATCATTGAATTTCTCGGTTGCATGAAGTAATTAATTACCTATTGCACGACCCTGGCAATGCAAGCTCCCGACCTAGGCCAAAATATCGATCCGCAAATCTTTGCACATTGAACTCGCGTCGGTGACGAAAGCCGATGAATCTATAAATAGACGTGCAAGGACCGTGGATTCTTTTTAGAACGAGGCAGCAGGTCACTGTTTTCGAGTGTTTAAGTCAATTTTTGGGGCACTAAAGTGTCGCGGGTTTTCCCGGATGTACAAAAAAATTCATAAGAAATGCTTCAAGCCCATTAGGGGATATTTGTGACCTAACGAAAGAGAAACCCGACCAACAGGTAAACAATTAAGTTTGTTTGGTGTAGTATTCCGTGGTATTAATGGCGGCCATTTTGTTCCTTCCAGGTTTCACCTTAGGATTCTATATTTTTACCTTAGATTGCTATTTTTCATGCCTCGCCCTAAATTTTAGCTTTTCTGTTCATGCCCCATTATAAGTTATCTGTTTTACAGCTTAGTTGATCCATTTCATCACATCTGGCAAATTTTAATCCGAAATCTGGCTAAAACGAACGATTTAACCTAAGATTCCGAACTGTCGGCGGATGTGCTGCACCGGGTTTAAATTTTTTAAATCCTCAGTCATCGGACGTCTGACGAACGTTTCATCAGATATAATCAGTAAAATCTCTTCCGGAATGATGAACGCTTAAACCCGGACCAATAATTTCGACACTCTTCAATTATTAATGCAGCAATTTTCCATTCAAAGCCCTTGATGTCATTCTAACCTATAATTTTTTCTACATTTGAGTGAGGTTGCCATGCCCCTCATTTAGGTTTAAATGCTTCATGTTCGTTGAATTTGATCAATGGCAATAAAGAAACTTTAGCCAGCCCCCGCTTGGGACAACGAGCAAAATTATTTTAACCTCAATATCTTTTGTTAGTAATTCCATTTCATACCCTGTACCCCGTTTTATTGTAACCTTGCTGGTGTGTTGTCTGCTCGCTTGGAGAACCGTTACCGAAGCAGTGGAGACCTTGCTTGGTGATCATTTTGGTTGAGGATTCCTACGATTGGTGTTACCTGGCATTAGCCGATTTATGGGGACCGACCATACGAGACTCAGCTGATAACTGTGCCCTGGAGGTTAGCAGCGTTCAGGAGCAGTTCATTGGATAAACCACTGATGGGACGGAACCAAGTGGATCGACGGACAAAAGTTAAGTGTTGCTTTCAATCAGTTATTTGTTTTTATGCAGTCATTTTGGTAAATAGGGTTGCGACTCGAATTCACGATTTTAAAGTAAATATTAGTGACTTTTAGTGAATATTAACTCAGAGCTGTCCGTTTGTCGACCTTGTGTCTCGGGAGTTGGTGTTTTTGTGAATTTTAGTGTAAATTTTGAGTCGGAGCTGTCTGTGATGACAAAGTGTATCTGATGTAATTTAAGCTAAGTGAATTCGAGACCCAGCCCTGTGAATTCTGATGAAGTTTTGATTTTCCTTTAATGCCAGTTAATTTTGGTGCCCCGCACATTTTATTAAATAAAAATACCTACTCTACTGGTATATTTTAATTTTGTTTTTATGGCCACGAGGCTAATAAATGTATACTACATAATCCAGTCGATGAAACGACACTAGAAAGATTCGTCTTAGTACGAAATGTGCAGCGAGGTATTTTTTGTTTAACCCTTGTTCGGTTTTGTTTGTTCCGCTTAATAGCATCCAACCTTTTTCAGGTCCATAGACCAATCCGTTTTAATCTAAACCCTATATAAGCAGAGAGACCAAGGTTCGAAAGAACGAGTTTCCTGCAGTCAATTCTGACACACCCCGTACGTATTTGTTAAATAAATTTCCTTAGTCAGTTCTGGCTATCAGCAAATTTGATAGTTGATAATAGTAAAATCGCCCATGTATATTTGTATATTTAGAGTTTATTTATGTATACAAAAGTTAATGTTTGGAAGTGGTGTTTGTATGTTTAAATTTTTAAAGTTTTCTACAGGAATTGCAAAGGTGTTATATTATGTAATAAATCTACTAAGTTGCCAGTAGAAATAAAAACCAATATAATTGAAATTTTGTCTTAATTATTTGTTTAATTTTTTCAGGGATTAGGGAAGTTTTGCTTCAGTAAGCGCCCTTTAGGCTCTGACCAATATACTTATATCCTTTTCTAACATTTGGCTCTGTAAATTCATCTATTCTGCCCTTGAGGCTTTCTTCCTCTTTATCTTTGGTGGCCTCCTTAAGGCCCCTGGCGCCCACTTTTATCTGGAAAACTGATTAACTGTTACCTAATATATTCTCTTTTCTTATCTGCGACCCATTTGCTCTAAAACCGACTAGACTATAACTGAGAAGCCGTGGTTACCTGGTTGAGTAATGAAAAAGTAAATTCCACATAACCCAACAACAACAACATCAATCAAATTACAGCAAATAATAATCTATTTTAAATTTATTTTATTTTTTTATTTTCTCATTATTACACTGTCTATGGACTTACCAAAATTTCTGGAACTTCAGCAATAATTCTAGGTGCAGACTGCCAAGGATCGTTTTGATAAATCCTTTTAAAGCGTCTGTCGGTCCAAATTGTTGTTTTTCTCGGCCTTCCTGATTTCGGTAGATTCTCTAAATGTCCACTTTCATTATAGCATGAAATTATTTTGAATACGCTGAATCCGGGTAAAACAACCTGTCCTGAAATTGTGGCTTGTTTTGTACCTTCCAAATATGCATTTAATTCTTTCGGAATTGGAATACCTCTTGGCATGATTAATCCAGCACAGAAATATTAATTAAACATTAAATAAACTTAACAAAATTATTTTACCCTTTACTTTTACTAAAACCGTTTTTGTAGAAAAATATTTAAATGTTGCTTTACTTTTCATGCATTACAATTTTGTATTTAAAAGTTTACGTCAATATCAGTTCATTTATTTTGATTGTTGGAAAAAGTTGTTACCGTCAATAACAGCAGCCTACTTTGATATTTTAAAGCACAATGTATTTAAATACGATATCATGCATTTAATATTATAAAATTGAGATTTTCTCATTTTTCGAAAGTTACTTTTGTCTGATAGTTTACATATTTGTGTATCATACTAAATTATTTTTTTAGTTTCTTTATCAAATAAACGGGACTTAGTAACGACAACGGCATATTTTTTTCTACTTAAAATCGGCATAGTCGTTTAAAAGTTATAATTGTTTTCGATGTTAAATAATGCATAGGTGGCAATAAAAGTTTAAATTATTAGGGATGAAATTTTACTCGGTACCTACTAACTTTATTAAAGCCAACTTACATAAAAAAATATTTTGGTCCGCTACCCATCTTTACATTATAAATGACCATTTATACAGTGTGTTATTTAAATACGTGGAAAACTTCAAGGGGTGATTCTTAGACGAAATATTTATGTAATTATAGGTTCGGTAGTGCTTCGTCTTCAAGATACTTAAAAAAAAATCGTTTTCTCGTAAATATCTTAATAATCCTTTAGCCGATTTTCTTTAAATTTGGCAGAGTTATTTAGGGTAGTAAGGGGCTAATTTAGCCATAACGAGATTAAAATTGTTTAGTCCAGTGGCGTCCCGGAACGCATCTTAACTAAGATTTTTGACAAAAGAAATGTGCGCCACTGATTACTTTGCAGTTTTTGTATTTTGTCGCATTGGGCAACTAAAAGTACAACCTTCTATTGTTAACATTTTTTTCGTATCTTGCTTCGTTTTTGTTAAAAAATATAAAAATCACTATATTGCAATCAACAAAAAAAAGTTTTGTGTTTTATTAGCAATTAAAAACTGGTTTTATTGTTGTCCATGGACATAAAGTAAAGTGATTTTTATTTATGATTAAGCAATTAAAATTAAACGAAATTCATCTTTTAAATTTTTTCGCTCAGAGTAACGGTTTTCGATAAAACAAATAACGTTATTTTATACTGCAGCGTTTTAAAAGTAACAAAAAAGTAAGAGTGCCAAACTATTCTTCAAACAAATTTGACTTTGATATAACCGACATAGCTTTTAACGGTGCATACGTAATTATTTAAACTGTTTTTAAAAGTTTTAAGCTATACAATTCGTTACTGATATTACAAAATGGTTCAGTTTATAAACTCAGAAATAGCCGATATGCATTTTGTCTAAGGAATGGCCCAAGGCAATTTCAGAGCGGCTAGACGCATTTATCAGGAAATATTATATCCTCATCGCATTGTATCAACCATTGAGAGGTCGGCTGCTCTTGTTGGGAAACCTGCAACAATAAGAACAGTGGAGATGGAGGAATCAGTTTTACATGAAGTTGAGCGTAACCCTGATACAAGTACCCGCAAAATTGCACAACAATTGAACATTTACTTCACCGTATGACAGATTTTAAGGAAATATGAACTGTATCCTTACCACATACAGCATGTTCAAGCGTTATTACCTGCAGATTTTCCCCAGTGAGTTGTTTATTGTACTTGACTTTTGCAATAACAGGTAGCATGTCCGACATTTCTATTTTATATTATGTTTACCGATGAAGCGTGTTTTTCCCGAAATTCAATTATGAACTTTAATAACAATCATAATAACATCGGTGGGTAATCGGATTTAAATCCCCTAGATTTTTTCCTTTGGGGACATTTAAAGTGCCTCATTTATAAAACTCCAGTTAACACTGAATCAGTATATTATTTGATGAGCATGTAATAGTAGCTATAACTCACGAGGAAGAAGTTTGCGACACGAGCCGAAGGCGAGGATCGTAATCATCTGAGTGAGTTATAGTTATAACATGCGAGTAAAATACTATGCTTTTTCTATGACCAATATACAGGGTTAAACAAAAATATCACACAACTGTTATTTATAGAATTTATTATATTTTATTCACTTAGAGTTAAAAGTACATAGATTTAGATGAAAAATAAAGACAATACATATAATGTGTAACCAATATAGTATTTATTTAAATACCTCTTTACAATTATTAAAATTTATTGTAATATTTGAACAATGAGCAAAACTTAATGTTGGGTTTGTATTTGTACTTAAGCCAAAACTAACTTTTTCTTCTGTGGTTATCGTTTTTTCTACATTAAGTGTTGATGCTGAAAACGACGAAGATGGTACACCATAATTTACAGAATTAGCAATTAGATTGGCTTATTTAATTTGTTTTGCAATGAATCGTCTATATAGCCTTCCGCAACGGCGCCGGCGGTTGACTTCCAACCCCCGTGTCTCTTAAGCGCTGTAATATCACCGCCCGCATCTACCAATAGTGTAGCAAATGACCTTCTGAAACAATGTCCTGTATAAAGGTTCGGATTGTGTAACTTCAAGTATTCAGCCACTTATTCGCCCATTGCTCCAAATTTATTAATTCCGATTCTTTGACTTGTGCATTTGCCTGCTTGGTGATTAATAAAAAATGAGGAAATGGTACATTTTTGGGGCGAAGGCTTATATAATTCTTACAAATATTATATAAATCTCCAGTAATAGTAAAGCGCCGTGTTATTTTTGTTTTTGTATTGGGAATCGTTACCATTAGCGCTGAACCGAAGTCCTGAATATCTTTAATGTTCATTAAATATAATTCCTGAGATCTACAGGCTCCCATTATTCCCATAATTAGTGCTACCTAAAATTAAATTAAAAGTTATTGAATTAAATTCCCATTTCTAATTTGTGTTTAAAATTTTTTTAAAAATCAAATAAATAAATTGTTTAAAATATTCTTACTTCTTATATTCTGTCAACTTAATAAATTTCTTACCTTTGTTGCAAGGTAAATCTTGTCAGGTGCATCCTTTATAAATTTATTTATCTCTTCAGGTGTAAAAACTTTGGCCTTTTTCGGAATGTAACCTTCTGATCTTCGCTTCAAAAATGCGCGCAATTTGCCATACTTGCTAATATCAACATTATTGTTAATTACCAGAGTAGTTTTTAGCATAGAATATTGTGTCCATAGTGTTGAAGCTTTATACTTGTTTGCCAGCTCTCCAAAATAAGCCAGTAAAACGTTTTCGGAGAAAGACTTTACGTTTTTTTCGCATCGCCATCCCATAAACTCATTATACATTATATCATACTTTTTTCGGGATATTTCTGGTAATAACTCTTAAGATGTAGTTTTAGCTGCTTGCAGAATATTTGGTGGTGTGCAAATAATGTCCTCTTCGTCACTTACACTCATTTTTTTATAAGAATAAACTGACTAATATGTAATAATATTATATTATTAACCAAGGTTTACATCATTATTGCCCGAGAGGGATTTAAGACGCGAGGGCTATAAGCTGTCTAAACCGTGGTTAATATAATATTTTTTCCACTACTACAAACTTTTATAAGACATTGATCTTTATAGTATTAATAATTATAAAAAATTATTCGTAGGTATAAGTATATTTTTTAATCAAGTTACCTGCGCTTTGGAAATGGCAAAATATTTTGTGGTTTTGTCAGGTGGCTTTGTCAATGTCAATTTTTGTTAATTAATCTCATCAGATTTCACAAGTTTTCCGTTTTTTTAAATGCGCGAAGAAAATGTTAGTGATATTATTATGTGTACACCTCCAGAATTAAGGATGGAAGCAGAAAAAATGTTGATTATACCTATCGATATTTTACAATATCAGGCGTCTCTAATAATCTAATATGTAGATATTGATAATTATCTGGTTGCCTAACCACAAGAAATGATGTTTATGAATTCATGTTGTACAATCAAAAAATCAAGTTACCTGCGTTCAAATAGATTTTTGAAGATCGGTCAATAATGGATTTCAATGCCTCATTATTGATCATGGTCAGTAATAACTTTTTTTCACTGCTAACCTATAACATCGCCATTATTGACCGATTATTAACGTTAGAAATCGTTTTTCTCTACCTTATAAGTTATTATTGACCATGGTCAATAATAAGGCATTGAAATCCATTATTGACCGATCTTCAAGAATCTATTTGAAGGCAGGTAACTTGATTTTTTGATTCTACAACATGAATTCATAAACATGAGTGTGGTTAGGGAACCAGATAATTATCAATACAAATTAGATTACTTGATATTGTAAAATATCGATACAATCAACATTTTTTCTGCTTCCATCCTTAATTCTGGAGGTGTAGACATAATAATATCACTAACATTTTCTTCGCTCATTTTTAAAAAAAACGGAAAATTCGTGAAATCTGATGACATAAATGAACAAAAATTGACATTGACAAAGCCACCTGACAAAACAACAAAATATTTTGCCAATTCCAAAGCGCAGGTAACTTGATTAAAAAATATTCTTATACCTACCTATCATTTTTTATAATTATTAATACTATAAAGATAAATGTCTTATAAAAGTTTGTAGTAGTGGAAAAAATATTATATTGACCACGGTTTAGACAGCTTATAGCCCTCGCGTCTTAAATCCCTCGTCGCTCCGCTCCTCGTGATTTAAACTTGCCGCTCGGGCAATAATGATGGCTGTCTAAACCTTGGTTAATAATATACTAATTAGGTAGAGAAAAACGATTTCTAACGTTAATAATCGGTCAATAATGGCGATGTTATAGGTTAGTAGTGGAAAAAATATTTACTGTCACAAAAATATTCCTTGACAATTTACCTTTTGACAGAACATTGGTGTTCCATGGCAGCCGCGACCTTTTGTTTAAAAACGCTATTCGCTTAAAACTGTTTGGATATGAATCAATTTAATATTCGATATTATGATTGGTCGAAGACTGACAAGACTGTTGGGTTATGATGACAGGAATGTTGGGTTATGACCTCATATCACAACTGCTATAACTCACTCTGTGGATTATGACTAACATAACTTTATCAAAATTGCATATGTTATACCTGTATTGTTCAATGGTCGTAGAAAAAGAATTAATCCAACGGATACAGATTTCATGCGATAAGATAAAACATACGCCGGGAATATTTTAACGTTTTCGGCAATCGATGCTAAGACGAGGTAATGCTTGCATTGAAGTTGAAGGAGGATTTTTCAGCAACTATTGTATGTTTCGTGATACTTATTGTTAGATGTTTTCTTACTAAAAAAAATGGCGTACCATTTGTTTGAGTGTGGTTTTAATGAAAGTTTTTCTTGCTTGTTTGTTTCTTTAATTTCCGGCATTACAACTGTGCACGCCACTGGCAAGATTAGACAAAAAAAATTTAGCTTAAAAGATTCAAATTAAAAGCTGTCACCAAGTTCCTGCGCCATGTTAGTTTGCATCTTTTTGTTACCTTTTTTTGTTGTATTTTTTTTTTAATAATTGAACACCCTGTAAAAAACAATTTTTTTAAATATGTTGTTCCAGGGCCATGCAATAAAGTGATTTTCATGTCTTTTCTCAAAAACGAAGCAAGATGCGAAAAAATGCTAAAATTGAAAAAGTTGTAGTTTTAGTTGGCTAATGCGAGCAAAATAAAAAAATTGCAAAAAAGTCAGTGGCGCACATTTTCTTTGTCAATAATCATAGTTAAGGTGCCTTCCAGGACGCCACTGGACTTAAAGGGTATATTCTACTTAGGGCTAAATTAGTCCCTTACTACCCTAAATAACACTGCTAAATTGTAACAAAATCGGCCAAAGGATTATAAGGACATTTACGAATAAACGATTTATTTTTATAAGTTTGACACCCTGTATCCTGAAAATGAAGCATTACCGGACCTATGCTTATATACACTGTTCATCTTAAAATCACTTAAAGAATCACCCCTTGAAGTTTGACCACGTTCCTATAAACACCCTGTATAGTTTAGGATGTTTCATTTTCGCAAACATTTTTGATGACGTTTTATTGTAAATATTGTAAAATAAAGATTAAATAAATAAATACTATTCATAAAGAAACGTTTGATTTTATGGTATTGTCTACCAGCTATGTCAACCGATATAAAACCTACAGCCGACTGCCCATCTCTTTATCAGCGTTTTTCTTTCTCTCGCCAATTTCTGCCCTTGATCGTAAAAAGAAATTTCCACAATGGTGTGGAAAACCCATTTGGCTGTCAGATGCCATTGCGGTTTGGCTCGAACGCAGAAATCAATTTGCCGTGGCTTGATTTAATAAATACTTGTCCTTCTATTAACGTAGTTTATGCCCTCACCCTCATTAGGAATTTTGTCGTTTACAAAATGACTTTTTTATGATGTCTTTTTGGTCAGGTTTTGTTATGTTATCAATTGTGTGTGTCGTTGTAGATAATTAAGTTATGCGTAGTTGTTTAATATATTTAAACAAATTTAAGATACAACAGAACAAATACTCCAAATAGATCATCAACTAAGAATTTTTCCAAGGTGGCCCATGTAAGATGATCCTGTACCTTATCCCGGAATTTTGCGAAAAAAGTGCGTTTAAAAAGTTTTAAATGGGTTAGTAGGTATTTTTTATGTATAATAGGGTAGGTCGTCAACTATCTTTTTTTAATAAAAGACAGCATACATTTGTCCCTATTGTTTCTCTTCATATTATAATTATTGTATTAAATTTTGCATAAACTACTTCAAAGTTAAAATATCACTTGTCGCCCATTTGCCGTTGAAAATCGTTTGTTAATAACCACCTCTTTAAGCCCGGCAATGTGGGTTACCACGTTGATTGGAAGTGATAAAACGTACGCGTATCCTGAAGTCTCATGACCAAATTTACTTTTGGGAGATTTTTTACCAAGTAGCCCCTGCCATGTATACGTCATTTTAAACCGTAATTATTGAACACAACAAATACAACCTGATAATAGCAGTTTTTCCGACCGAGCAGGTAAAATTCCAAAGCCCTATTGTTAATTGATCCTTTTTTGCGTTTTTACCATTTCTTTTTTGCTAAAATCTTACATCATCAGACGCTTAAACCGAGATTTAATTTTTAAACCCTACTAATGATATGTTTTTAATTTTTGACCACTAAGTGGATAGAAAAACACAAAATTCAGTTACACGGCCGGCTACAAATATTTAACACCAACATGCAATCAACAAGGATTATCCTAAACACTCTTCATTTTAAAATTTATCGAAATAAAATAATAAAATTTCATGTAGAACTCTTGCTGTAAGAAGAAAACAATTTAACAAAAAAAGAACTAAGAATAAATTCACGCTATTTAACAAACCACAAAATTAAATGGTCTAGAAAACCCATATTCCTCTACATAAGGTAGAAGTTTTTATCGTTACTTTCACCGATTTTTACATATTAATTAAAAGTTAATACAGACTTATAGAGCATAGAACTGTCAAATTCTTACGGTTTTCTTCTTTGCCATAACTTTGATTGAACTGCCCAAATGGAATGATTGATGCAAAAAAATTAAAAGACTCCTCTCTTAATCCCTCCTCCTATTTTAACTTACCTTATAATATCCTAAAGATATTAAATATGTTCCTCACACTATTTATTTAGTTTGTTAAAGCTTTAACTAACCTTCAATTTATTCGTATCCCATATGTCAAGGCTTAATCCCCGAAAAATCTATCATTATTGCTGAAGATGACCTAAATATATTTGTAGTTTCGACACTTTTATTCCTACCATTTTTTATTTGTTTACATTTAAGCACAAATTTGTTAACCATTTAATGTCTCGAAAAGTGCTCAACCAAATTCAACGAGCATGATCCCGTTCGAAAGGCAATTCAATCCCTAAAAAAAAGGTATCACTCGAATACCTTTCCATTTAAAATTTTAAGGGTTCAAGTAGGGGTGGGTGTAAAAATAGCAAAATAATAGGTATCCCTTAAAGAAATCAGATCACAGCCATTACACACGCTTTAAATGATATCTGAAAAGTAATGTTGCACACTATTCATACAATCTAAAAAATGCCAAGGTCTGGTATACTCTGCCTCCTATCTTTCGAGAGCAGCAATATCCGAAAATGAGGCTCAAAATAATTTTAAACTATAAAGCCTATTACAGTCTGGCGGAATTCTTTTCTGATAATCAGATAAAAGATTTAGCATAATAAAACACAACATTACGCATAATAGGATTTTGGAGTAGTAATTTAAATCAATTTAATTTTATTGGGACCTGTGCTGCCTCTTGTGGGGAGCGGGGGAGGCCGAGGGCGCAAAAGAATCTCGGGCTTTTTTGTAAGGTTTTTCGAAGGTTCACTGAATGTTGCGTGTCGTATTGAAATGGAATTTTCATGTATATATTTATTTGTTTTCTGTATTTTTGCATTAATGTATGTACTTATGTATCTGTGACTTACGATTGTCGATCATGTGGTAAAATTTTAGCTGTAATTAGACAGGTTCAACACCTTATGGGTACAAATATAATTTGAAGGCATTGTACCAATTTTTATATTGATCGAATAAAGAGTCATATCTTATCTTATCTTATCTCAACTAACATTTACGTGTCCAAGCGTATTTCGATGATTTATCCATATACAAGACAATAAACCTGAGTGGAAAGTTTTCGATGCGTCACGCTGTATATGGGTTCTTTAATAAAAAAAACTTAATTATCGGGAAATTGAAATAAACTAAATCGCCACTAAATAACCGTATGGTGCAGTCACTTATAGCATTTAATTGCTTTATTGTACATTTTAATTATTTGAATCGACATGTAGAGGGAGCATAATTTGTAAAGTTTCTCATTTGCAAGTAAATCAACTATCATTACTATAGTATGTTGCTTAGTTCAGGTTAGGTAGGGAGTAATAAGTCATTATTGAACTATAAAACACAGTGGTCTTCGACCGTATTCCATAGGTGTAGTCCAATTATTATTATTGTACCTATGCATTCGTTTTACTTACAAAAAAAGAAATACCTTGGACAAAATATGAAAAAATTCAAAACAGAAAATCACTTTTACTAGAGAAAGACGAAATCATTTGCTGGCGACGATGATATTTGAGGGCAGTTAAACAGTTTCGAAGGAAAAACAGGAATATCTATTATTTGGACGAAACTTTGTTAAATAAGGGATATACCGTTGGTAAAATATGGCAGGATAAACATATAAAAGGCGCGAGGTAAGCTTTCATGGAAGGATAGTCCACTGGAATTAAAGCACTTTCAGGAATAGGTAGAAGATTAATAATTACTCACATTGGCAGCAAAAATGGATTTGTCGATGGCGGCTTACCAGCATTCAAATGAAAACGGACTGGAAACTATTATGAAGACATTAACGCTGATGTATTTAGAGAATACTTCCAGCAAATGCTAAATCTTATTCCTCCTAAGTCTGTTATAGTCATGGATATTGCCAGCTACCACTCAACGTCTTCTTGGAAAGAAAATTACATCATTCATTGACTTACTGGAAATAAGAAGTCATTTTATAAAGGTATGCTGAAAAAAGGAGCTACTGGAGATTGTGAAGTTGCATAAACCTCTTTGTACGAAATCTGTTGTCGATGAAATCGCTTCAAAACGAAATATAACGGTACTTCGCCCTCCGCCATATCACTGTGAATTAAACTCCATAGAATTGGTGTGGGCGCAAGCAAAAGGGTTTGTAGCAAGGCATAACACCACCTTTAAAATGAGAGACGTTGGAAACCTTTTGCAAGAGGAAATAAAGACAGTGGATTGTGAAAAATAAAGTAAGTGCCTCGAAAATGTAATTAAAATAGAAAAAAGAATGTGGGAAGCTGATAACATGCTAAAAACACTGTAGAGCCCCTTATTATTTTTCTGGACTCCAACGACGATAGTTCATCCTACTGCTGGAACATGATGACTAAAATTTAAAAATTAAGTTGTTGCATTGTGCATAGTACATTTTTTTATAAATATTAATATTTATTCCAATTTATTTGTTTTCATATTATTCTTACTTCTATATAAGTTTGTATCTACCTACTTAATATTAGAATATTAGACTAATTAATATATCAATTATCTGCCTATCTCTATAATTATAATCAAGTATAATTGTTATTATACTTTTTATTCTAATAAACTACCCGTAGTAACGCTGCTGACACATTATTTCATTCACAAACTCGTCTTCCTATTGTATGCAAATTAGGGTTATCCCAATTTAGGACCGATTCGGGGTGTGTAGGTGTAAAATACGAAATTTTTAAAAACTATCTCTGCGATTTACCTGAAATTTACAATGCAACCTTTAAGTTGTCCACCCTGCTTAATGAGTCCTGTCATTGCAAATTAACATTTTATTACTCTCTGGCATTGAGCAACAGAGTATTTAATTTTTATTTTAATAACAAGTATCGTCAGGTTAGTTAGCCAATGTATATGTAGCTAATACAAGTTATATACACTCAGTAGTTCTAGACGATCCAATGCATACTCTCCATCTATCTTTCTTTTGTCATCTGCTTAATCGCTTTTCTGTAATAGCCTTTACCTGTTTCTGACAGGTTTTCAGAGTTTCGCAATACGAATTAAATGTGTTTATAAAAAATAAATACGATAAACCAAAATACTGTTAGTATATTATACGGGTAGTATAGCACAGTGGCGTGTCCAGACTTTAATACAATGGAAGCTGTAACCAGGGCCACCGAAAGTGTTGCGCCGCGGGCGAAAATTTTTGGGGTGCCACGCCCTTTTTGGGTAAATCTTGACAAATTATTACGCATATGAAGTGCATCAATTTAAAATATATTTTTAAATATTTAAATAACAAAAAATTCGAAATTTTTTCTTCATCGGGGATGATATTTCGAATTTTTTACTACTTCCTGGTTATGTTTTTCAGAAGCAATTTTTAGTTGGTTGTCTAATGCGCGTTCTATTCTTATATTACCGTGAAGTAGAACTAGATAGCATATGGAGTTCTCTGATCAAGGGTGCTTTATGAAAATGCGGTCGAATTCGCCCGATTTACAAATAAAATTTAGGAAAATTTTAAAAATTAATTGTAAGTTTTAGTAGGATTGTATTGGATTATTTCTTTTTTTAAGTAAATCGTTTAGGGGAAGCTGTACAGGGACATTTTTTTAAGTGTCTCACCCGATTGGCGATTTGCCTGCTGACTATCATAAAAAACAAATTACATATTTCTCAATGATTTTCGATAAGGAAGCCGAATTTAATGTCAAAAAATACATAGATTTACAAATTTGACAGATGAGACGCCATTTTGAATTTTCTTAAATGGCAACCCCCATAAGTAACCACACGATTGGATTGCATTTGGCGATCCGATTCCAAAACTATATAGTTGTTGACACTTATTTTCAGCCGTTTCGGAAATACGGGGGTTCATAATTTGCCTCCATCGATTTTGTCTTTTAAGTGTCTCACCCCTTTAATAAATAGACCTTCTAAGCTGAACACCCTAGTTTTTTTCACAGTGACATAATTTCGCGTAAGCAAGCGATCTACGCTATAGTCAAATCCGACAGACGTCAAAAAGTGACAGATACGACGCCATTTTGAATTTTTTTAAATGGCAACCCTCATAAATAACTAGACGATTGGATTGCATTTGGCGATCCGATTATAAAACTATATAGTTGTTGACACTTATTTTCAGCCGTTTCGGAAATACGGGGGTTCATAATTTGCCTCCATCGATTTTGTCTTTTAAGAGTCTCACCCCTTTAATAAATAGACCTTCTAAGCTGAACACCCTAGTTTTTTTCACAGTGACATAATTTCGCGTAAGCAAGCGATCTACGCTATAGTCAAATCCGACAGACGTCAAAAAGTGACAGATACGACGCCATTTTGAATTTTTTTAAATGGCAACCCTCATAAATAACTAGACGATTGGATTGCATTTGGCGATCCGATTCTAAAACTATATAGTTGTTGACACTTATTTTCATCCGTTTCGGAAATACGAAAAAATAAGATGGCGTCGTATGTGTCACTTTTTGACATCTGTTGGATTTGACTATAGCGTAGATCGCTTGCTCACGTGAAGTTATCTTACTGTGAAAAAAATTGAGGTGTTCAGCTTAGAAGGTCTATTTATTAAAGGGGTGAGACACTTAAAAGACAAAATCGATGGAGGCAAATTATGAACCCCCGTATTTCCGAAACGGCTGAAAATAAGTGTCAACAACTATATAGTTTTATAATCGGATCGCCAAATGCAATCCAATCGTCTAGTTATTTATGAGGGTTGCCATTTAATAAAATTCAAGATGGCGTCGTATGTGTCACTTTTTGACATCTGTTGGATTTGACTGTAGCGTAGATCGCTTGCTCACGCGAAGTTATCTTACTGTGAAAAAAATTGAGGTGTTCAGCTTAGAAGGTCTATTTATTAAAGGGGTGAGACACTTAAAAGACAAAATCGATGGAGGCAAATTAGGAACCCCCGTATTTCCGAAACGGATGAAAATAAGTGTCAACAACTATATAGTTTTATAATCGGATCGCCAAATGCAATCCAATCGTCTAGTTATTTATGAGGGTTGCCATTTAATAAAATTCAAGATGGCGTCGTATCTGTCACTTTTTGACGTCTGTCGGATTTGACTATAGCGTAGATCGCTTGCTTACGCGAAATTATGTCACCGTGAAAAAAACTAGGGTGTTCAGCTTAGAAGGTCTATTTATTAAAGGGGTGAGACACTTAAAAGACAAAATCGATGGAGGCAAATTAGGAACCCCCGTATTTCCGAAACGGCTGAAAATAAGTGTCAACAACTATATAGTTTTAGAATCGGATCGCCAAATGCAATCCAATCGTGTGGTTATTTATGGGGGTTGCCATTTAAGAAAATTCAAAATGGCGTCTCATCTGTCAAATTTGTAAATCTATGTATTTTTTGACATTAAATTCGGCTTCCTTATCGAAAATCATTGAGAAATATGTAATTTGTTTTTTATGATAGTCAGCAGGAAAATCGCCAATCGGGTGAGACACTTAAAAAAATGTCCCTGTACTTCCCTAGCTTCCATGGTATACACGCCACTGGTATAGCATAACATACAATGTTACATTTCTTATTTCTGTAAAGTTATCAACATTCCGTCGAGAATATCATTGCCTGAAACATCAGGAATCTGCAACTGTATTAGTCAGCAACTCCAACAACAATAACAACGCCTCTATTGTTTCTAAAAAAAAATATTTTTATTAACAATTGAGCCTGGGTGTGCTAATTGCTGTCAAATTAATTAATATTATTGATACACAAGAGAAATGATAAAAAATAAATGCGATGGCAAAATATAAATATTCAGTAGCATAGTGGAAGTAACTTTATCAACGCAACAAGTTACGAGTGTTATATTTATTCCTTGCTAAAGAAGGCACACATATGATTTTACTCGGTTTATTTAAGCTAATAGTAAACAAGTTTGGATTTTTCCAGTTTATAGGATGCATATATTTATTTAAAGGGTATTCAAATTGAAACTCATGCATTTACAAACCGAACAGAGTTGATCTTGACTAAATACTGACTTGATACTCCTATAAAATAAAATGTTCAATACTATTTGAACTACATGTTATAATCCTAAGCACGTATTGGTAAGAATTATACTGGACACTCAAGAGAGAGGTAATTAGAATTTAACTGCGGCGGTAGATATACACTAAGCTTTATATAAAAAAAAAACAGTGTGATTTATTGGCCATTATATTATCGGATTAAAAACACTAGCCGCGAGAACGAAGAGGGATCGTGTTACAAATTTTCTTGAGTAACCGGTTACGTACAGGGATTTAAAAAACATCGACATTCAGGCACTATATGACTGCTTGCGATCCCTACCTTGGAGAAATATTTTCGATCTTAACAATATCGATGAAAAAATTGCATTTTTCAACCAAAATATAAACGCCTTATTGGACTTGCATGCACCTTTAAAAACATCCATATTTAAAAAAAAACATTTGCCCTGGATCACTGAAAATATAAAACTTTTAATAAAACTTAGAAACAAAGCTAAATTTAAATTCAAAAAAAATAAGACACCAGAAAGTCATGCAGCCTATAAAGACTTAAGAAATTTTGCAAATAACGCAATTCGCCGTGAAAAGAAAGTTTATTTAGAGCAACAACTAAATAATAATAATAGCAAAGTATTTTGGAAATCGCTAAAACGTCTTAATATTATTAATAGTAAACAAAATAAAAATATACCAGCTCATCTTTCAAACCCTGATGATATTAACAATTTCTTCATCAACACCATTCCCCCAACCACTATTTTGCCAGATATTAATAAGTATTATAGGAGTGCTGGTTCTAAAATTCCTAAACAATTTGAATTTTCAACCGTTTCTGAAAACGAAATTTCAAAATATTTGTCACAAATTAAAACCCGAGCGGTTGGATCCGACGGGATTCATGTAAATTTTGTAATTTTTTGCTGTCCTTTTATTCTTAAATATATTTGCCACTTAATTAATTTTTGCATAACTCACTCAGTGTTCCCTCTCGACTGGAAAATTGCTCATATATTGCCCTTGCCTAAAACTGATAACCCAAAAAGATATAGCGACCTTAGACCAATTTCTATTCTTCCTATTTTGTCAAAAGTTATTGAGCGCATTTTAAAAAATCAAATTGTTGATTATGTAGAAACAGAAAAATTAATTGACAGCACTCAGTCGGGCTTTAGGAGGGGACACGGTTGTGCAACGGCTCTTTTGAATGTCACTGACGACATTTTTCGGGCTATTGATGAGGGCAGGTGTACGATATTGGTTCTGCTTGACTATTCGAAAGCCTTTGACACTATAAATCATCAAACCTTGTTAGTCATCTTAAGGTATCTTGGCTTTCACTTAAATTCGGTTAAATTAATACAAAGTTATTTAAAAGATCGCAAGCAGAGGGTTGTTCTGGACGGTGTAAAATCTGGGTATCTAGACATAAACAGTGGTGTTCCGCAAGGGTCTATATTAGGGCCATTATTATTTATTCTTTACACGTCTAAGTTTCCAGAGTTTTTACAAAATTGCAATATCCAGAAATATGCGGATGATACCCAGATTTACCACTCATTTCCGCCTTCCTTAATTAGACAGGGGTGCAAAACTGTGAATGATGACCTAAAAGTTGTTGAAAGAGTTTCGAGAGACCATGCTCTTTGCTTGAATCCTGAAAAGTCAGTTGTAATGCTTTTTGGCAGACCTATAGATATCAAACGCCTGACTCCTATAGTTTCCATTACTGTTGGAGATAAAGTGTTGCCTGTAAAGACAGAAGCAAAAAATTTAGGTTTAATTTTAGATAATCAACTCCGATTTAATAAACATATTGCTTTATGCATCCAAAAATGCATCGGCAGATTAAGAGTTCTATATAATTCGAGGCACATTCTCAACCAAAAAATAAAAAAAGTTTTGTGTGACTCCCTTGTTCTATCTATATTTAATCATTGTGATGTAGTGTATGGTCCGTGTTTAACAGCAAAGTCCGCTGAGCGGATACAAATGATTCAGAAATATTGCTTGAGATTTATATATGGTATTCCCCGTAGACGCCCAATAAGTCACAAACTTGTAGAAGCTGGATGGCTCGATATGAAGACAAGGCGCTATATTCATAGAGGCTCTCTGTATCACAAAATTGTTAAACTCAAATATCCTCAGTACTTATATAAGAGGATTACGTTTAGAACCGATGTAAATACCTTAAACTTGAGGTTTAATGGAATAGTTATCCCTCGTCATCAAACCGGAATATTTGAGCGATCTTTTGCGTATGACCTTGCTAAACTTTTTAATGGCTTACCCCCTCCGCTTCGGTCCTGCTCTGTTCAATCTTTTTCCAAGCGTTTAAAACAGCACCTTACTGGCTAACCTGCTGCTATTATGTACGGCTATAATACATGTCTCTATATATGTATTGTATATATTATATAAATTAAATTTATTTTTTTTTTTTTTTATTTTTTGATGTTCACCTATTTAGAGAAGAAGAAATGTACTATTAGTTGAAATATTTTATTGTAAAGCGTATCTATCTACCTAATAAGGATAAGTGTATAAATCAGCTAGGCAGTCTCTGTTCAGCTGCACTCTTGCCTTTTCAATGTATACCCTATGTATAATTGAATAAAGTTTATTATTATTATTATTATTATTATTATTTATGGGTTAAAAATCCGCAAATCAAGTAGTCCACTTCTATAAATTAATTTCCTTATAATAATTAAAGCAATTATTCAAAAAGCAACACGTGGCCATTTCTTGTATACTCCATTTCACAATAATTCGTTGATTTCCCGACCGCAATAAAATTTAAACCCAGCCATAAATAAGTGCCTTTAAAAGGGTACAGGTCCTGATTACCTACTAATTTCAATAGTTTAGGTTAGCTATTTTCAACAAGACAACAAATATAAAATAATAGGTAAGTATCTTTATTTTAATCATGTAATTAAATAGCTATTAATATTTATACAAAAATACTACAAAATCTACAATATTATAATATCATCTATGCCTAAACTAATTATTAAGGGCCTTACGTTACTATTAATTATGTTATTATATTGGTATATTAGGTAGGTTAATGGCAAATTGCAGGTGTTCAATATAAAGCAGAGTCTTTTCATCTTAGTTCATCAGTCGTTTGGTATTTGTCAAGATGTGCGTTAAAGGTATTTTCGTGTGTGTTATCGAGCATCCAAAATATGTCAGATCTGTGTGAAACTTCAGATAATATTGCTTCCGGAAGTTATGATGTAACGAAGAAAAAACATTTATCACTTGATGCTAAAAACATCATAAAGAACGTTTACTGTACCCTTTTAGAAAAAGGGTATGACCGGAGTGCAAGTTTTAGTGAAACGAGTATTTTGACCAAAGTTGCATTAACGACAATAAAAGATATAGTGACCAAACCCATCCAGCCAAGGAAAAAACGGTGTGACAGCGGAAAATTGAGAAGCATCGAAGAAGCTGATAAAGACTTGATTCGGAGGAAAATTTATGACATGTACAGTAAACAAATAGTCCCAACAATAGATACGCTAAAAAAGGTAATTACAGCAGACGAAACCGACATTTCATGTGGCAGGACAAGCCTTTGGAGAATAGTAAAAGCAACGGGTTTTAAATATCGCACCATTGGCAAACGACAAGTACTAATGGAATCGCAGCGTTTACAAGTATGGCGTAGAGATTATTTGAATCTTATCAGACAATATAGGGAAGAAATTCGTTCAATTATATACTTGGACGAAACTCGGTGTGATACCCACGACACTCCTAAAAAAGGTTGGAGCGATTCAACAATCAAATGTCTAACTAAAGCTCCCTCGAACAAAGGGCAAAGAATTACGATATTACATGCAGGTTCAGAAAATGGATTTATTCCGAAAGCTCTATTATTATCTGCGAAGAAAATTGCCAATTCATCTTTGGATTACCATCAAGACACGGATGTTACATTGTTTGAAGATTGGTTTTAGAATCGTCTGCTTCCGAATGTGCTCAAAAATAGTGTTATTGTGATGGACAACGCTAGTTACCACAGTCGCCAACTAAGTAAAGTGCCGAATTCAAATAATACAAAAGTGGAAATTCGAAACTATGTGATGGAAAATAATATATATTTCGAGGAAACCTATACAAAAAAGGAGCTTTTAAATGTTTTAAAAACATTCAATATTGAAAAAGAATATATCTCTGACAATCTCGCAAGTGCTAATGGTCACACAGTTTTACGCCTCCTTCCGTATTACTGTATTTTTAACCCAATAGAACATATATTAAGCCAGTTAAAGATGATGATTAGAAGAGAAAACACATCCCCTACACTAACTAGTTCTGTTATAGAATTAATTAAAAAATGTGTAAATAATATCCCAGTAGAAAGTTGGAAAAATTCTGCGAGACACGTGATCCAAGTCGAAGATTCCTATAACATAATTAATAGTAACGTAACGCCCTTAATAATTAGTTTAGGCATAGATGAAGACGATAGTGACAGTGAAACAGAGCTAAATATAGAGTAGGTTAAGTTAAATATTGTATTATTATAATATTGTAGATTAGTATTTTTGGATAAATATTAATAGCTATTTAATTACATGATTAAAATAAAGGTACTTACCTATTATTTTATATTTGTTGTTTTGTTGAAAATAGCTAACCTAAACTATTGAAATTAATAGGTAATCAGGACCTGAACCCTTTCGGTAGGTCCGGTACCTACACAATAGATATTTGTCAGGCAACTTATTTATGGCTGGAATTACGACTGAGGGTTGTCATTTAAATTTTATTGCGGTCGAGAAATCAACGAATTATTATGGAATAGAGTTTACCTTTATTGGCAGTATATAAATTTATGTATTGATGGCGCACTGGGTTAATTCCCTAATGGTTACATTAATTTATATTGCGTGGCCAATACGGGTGCTCACTAGTTTGTTAATTCTCTGTTACCTTTGATTGAAACAATTGTTTACTTAACACTGGTGTTTTTATTCCTTGATGCAGGTTATGGTATCATGTTACAACGATTCAAGACAAATACACTGGTTGACACTTAACGTTCACATTAATAACTGCTTTTACATTGTTTCCCCAACTATCACTTGAAGGTACAATACAAAACTGCCCCGGTATCGTAGGGAGTTCAACATCGTACGTTAGATATCGCTGAATCGCTAACTACTTAGTTTTACTTAAAAGGAAACCATCAACTGCCCAAAAATACCTTAAATTCGTGCCACGAGCATAAAAGCACAGTTGCGTCACGGAGCCGTCTTGGCAGACTGCTGGCTTCACCTTTGCGCGGTGCTTCCTGCCTCTCTTAACCGGCACGCTATGGGGCGGCGGAACTTTCGGCCCCATATTGGGTAAGGTACCTGCTAAAAATTTTAGGTCAAGTAATCTTGCAAGAAATTTCGGCCCCAAACATTGCAGGTTAGTTCAGGTTAGTTAGTAACAGTGAAACAGAGCAAAATATAGAGTAGGTTAAGTTAAATATTGTATTATTATAATATTGTAGATTAGTATTTTTGTATAAATATTAATAGCTATTTAATTACATGATTAAAATAAAGGTACTTACCTATTATTTTATATTTGTTGTTTTGTTGAAAATAGCTAACCTAAACTATTGAAATTAATAGGTAATCAGGACCTGAACCCTTTCAGTAGGTCCGGTACCTACACAATAGATATTTGTCAGGCAACTTATTTATGGCTGGAATTACGACTGAGGGTTGTCATTTAAATTTTATTGCGGTCGAGAAATCAACGAATTATTATGGAATAGAGTTTACCTTTATTGGCAGTATATAAATTTAGGTATTGATGGCGCACTGGGTTAATTTCCTAATGGTTACATTAATTTATACTGCGTGGCCAATACGGGTGCTCACTAGTTTGTTAATTCTCTGTTACCTTTGATTGAAACAATTGTTTACTTAACACTGGTGTTTTTATTCCTTGATGCAGGTTATGGTATCATGTTACAACGATTCAAGACAAATACACTGGTTGACACTTAACGTTCACATTAATAACTGCTTTTACATTGTTTCCCCAACTATCACTTGAAGGTACAATACAAAACTGCTCCGGTATCGTAGGGAGTTCAACATCGTACGTTAGATATCGCTGAATCGCTAACTACTTAGTTTTACTTAAAAGGAAACCATCAACTGCCCAAAAATACCTTAAATTCGTGCCACGAGCATAAGAGCACACTTGCATCACCGAACTATTTTGGCAGACTCTTAATTACCAAAAAAGGCATTAAAAAAGTGTAGCTCACGCGACAGCACTAGCGTCACGGGGCCATCTTGGCAGACTGCTTAACTGCCCGAAAAGGCCTTAAGACGAAGCGCGTGTAAAAGCACAGTTGCGTCACGGAGCCGTCTTGGCAGACTGCTGGCTTCACCTTTGCGCGGTGCTTCCTGCCTCTCTTAACCGGCACGCTATGCGACTCAACCTATTTTTCGGTCAGTAGGAAGCTTGTGTCCCAATGACATTTTACAAGTACCGTTGAGGCGCGCCTTTTGGCAGCTACGTGATTAAATGCCAATAACTGCACTATACTCCTTTTGTAACTTAAAAACAAAAATAGCAGATATTGAAATCGCACGCACACATCATTTGCCAACCTATTATCTTTGACATGTTGATACACGTTTTCCCAACAAGTATTAAAGTAGTTTCTAGACTCGTCTAGGATATTGTATTGGGCAAAAGCACCAGTCCTCCACCTAAAATGCAAGCGTGAAATAGGTACAGGTAGTTTTGGAAAAATTACAGATGTTCACGCGGTGTGTTAGAAATAAATCAGTTGTCCATAATTTGCTGCAAGCACTTCTGCGGATAATGTAGTCTGTCACTCCCCTACAAACCGACAAGTAGCGAGCTGTTTATTTGTTTGTTGGGTAATTTAGCATTTTTGTCTAACATTGGCTAAAATACAACTTAAAAATAGCAGAATGTGCTCAGGCTAGTACCTCTGGTGTTGTTGTTGTAAGTGATGGAGTTTGTAAAGTTAAACCCACAGATAAACCGAAAAAACGTAGAAGAAAAGTTCACGGAAGGGAAATTATAAGACATGTAAAGGTGAGCGGGTTAGCGCACAGAACACATAAGGGCGACAAAGATATGTCACCCTTATGTTACAGGACCAAATTGCAGGTACATATTTTTATAAATAAATACCTAATTCTTTAATTACACTGTTTCTGCCGTTAGTTGGTGGAATTCCATGATAAATTCAAAGAAAAGTAAATCACCCTGTTTACTTATAAAATTTACAAAATCCAACTAGTAGTATTGCTAACAAGGTAGCTTTTTCAAGAACGAGTAGTTACATCTAAAGTACATTAAGGTGCAAGTTTTTGGGTAATTATTGTAAATAGGGTATTTTTTTTTTTTTTTTTTTTTTTTTATGGCTCTGGTCAAACCAACTGGCCAGCATCTCTCTTTATTCAATTTTCAAATTTCTCTTTGTCACTTCCAAAATTTACTGGGATTTAGGCTTTTTACAATCTAAAATATACTATTACTATTATTACTATAACATAAAATATCTAAATATCTTTATCTTTAACAGTTATTGTCTAGTTAAGTTGTAAATTCTAGCATTAGTTTATTTTTTTTTTATTACTTTTCTTTTTTTTTTTTTTTTTCCCTTTATTTTCTTGTTCCTTTTTTCCTTTTTTTTTTTTTTATTATTATAATTTTATATCTCTTTTCACAATAGATTCATATAGTATTCTATATACATTATTATTGCCAGTAATAATTAGACTTTCCAAATTAAATGGAAAGTTCACAATATTCCTTAATTTATTGAATAATATATTAATAGTTAATGCGTGCGCTTGGCACCCCAATATGCTGTGTTCTAAAGTTCCTAATTCTCCGCATTCGCAATTCTCGCCCACTTGTAGTCCTATTTTTTTCCTATATTTTGGGTACAGTGCATGTCCATTACGAATGCGTGAAATAGTTCTAATAAAACTACGGTTTGATTCTTCAACAAACCAAGGTTTTTTATTGATTTGGGGAAACATCATTCTATATAAATAACCCTTGTTTGATTGGTTGAACTGGTCCTGCCAATTACAATACATTTTTTTTTTGATAGTGCGAAAATATCTGTATAAGGTATATAGAAGTTTTTAGTAAAACTTGTGATTTTTGTTGCGTTTTTAGCTAAACCATCGACAATTTCATTTTCCAATATTCCGATATGAGCCTTAATCCAGACAAAAGTGACATTTTTATTAAGATTTTTTAACATTTTAAAAGTATTTATTATTTTTTTAACTATATAATTGGCAGGGTCCTTTTTTCTACAATTTTCTATTGCCTGTAATGAACTTCTACTATCGGAAAATATAACAAAATTATTATTGTCCTCAAACTCTATACAATACAAGAGAGACTCCCAGATAGACCATAGTTCTGCAGAAAAAATAGAAGAATTATCTAGTAATCTAAACTGTTTAGATTTTTTTTTACTTTTATGGTAAAAAGCTCCGCCTGTTCTGTTATCTAGTACTGATCCATCCGTAAAAATGTGTTCTGAATTTGAAAAGATAGTGGATATATCTTTTAAAAATTTATTTTTGATTATTGATTTATCGCAATCATCATATCGATTAATTATGACGTTCGGGATGTCATTGATAAAATTATCGTGAAGCTGAAAATATGGAGCTATAGTTGACGAATAGATGTCTTCTTTAAATTGAGTTATCCACGAATAACTTGTCACGAGCAAGGGACATTTCTTCAAATTCCAATATGGGTGGGTATAATTCGATATTGTAAGAGTGTGAATCTTATTTACTATTTCGCTATTTTTGGAAATACATTTTAGCAATAGTTTATCGCTAAGATGACCTCTTCTCAGGGCCAAGGGTGGTTCTGCTATCTCTGCTTCCATTACAGCTATTGGTGTGCTTTTTAAAAAACCGATGCAATGTCTCAAGCATTTATTCTTAACTTGTTCGATTTTATTAAGATGCGTTTCTGCAGCTGATCCATAAAATTGGCACCCATAATCTAAGATTGATCTCACATATGCTTTGTAAAACATTAAAGCAATGTTTGGGTCTGCACCCCACTTTTTATGGCTGAATATTCTTAATATGTTTATGCCATTTTCTGCTCGTTTAATAAGGTGTTGGATATGGTCTTTCCACAATAGTTTTTTGTCAAGGAATATTCCTAGATATTTGACAGTATTTTTGTATGGAATTTGTAGCCCTGCGAGTGATATTGTATTGGGCATATTTATTCTCTTGCTGGTAAAAGTGCAGATAGACGATTTTTCCACTGACAAATTAAGCCCATTATTTTTTAGCCATTCTAAGGTTTGACTAAATTTTCTTTCAATTTTATTGTTACAGGTGTCTATTAATTTGTCCGTGGTATATATGCATACGTCATCTGCAAATTGCAGGATTCTGAAGTCATTGTTAAACATGGATTCTAAGTCATGGGTGTATATTATATATAAAATGGGGCTAAGGATACCTCCCTGAGGTAGGCCAACTCGTGCTAATCTCGAATCTGTAAGTCCTTCATTTGTTCGTATATATAATGACCGATTGCAATAAAGAGAATAAATATTTTTGATTAGTTTCCTAGGCATCCCTATTTGGGTCATCTTTTTTATAAGAATCTCATAATTGACATTGTCATATGCCCCCTGGATGTCCAAAAACAATGCTGATGTATTTTGATTGTTCGTAAATCCTAGTTGAATATCTGTTACTAGATGAGCTATGGCTTCTTGTGTAGAATTATATCTTCGAAATCCTTTTTGAGTTTTTGGATATTTTTGGTTTGTTTCCAGCCAAAACTCAATTCTATTTTTTTGTATTCTTTCATACGTTTTTAATAAGCATGACGCCAAAGCTATTGGTCGGTAAGAAGTTGATACATTTTGTGGCTTTCCTGGTTTTAAGATTGGAACTATAACGTATTCTCTCCAGTCTGCAGGTATAGGATGATCTCCATTAAATATTCTATTAAAGATATCCAGCAATAAAGCTTTAGCCGAAATTGGCAGGTTTGCCAACATACTATAGTGTATGTTGTCTTTTCCAGGGGCAGTGTTGTTTCCTGATTTAATTGCCTTGTTCAGTTCCTCCATACTAAACGGACTAGTCAAAAAAATGTCGTTACTGTCTGTTTCTTCTGTTAATAGTGGGTCTTCATTTGTTACATAGTATGGGGTAAGTTGCATGTGATATTCTTCTATCCAGGTATCCTCTAGACTTGATAAAATATGGTTTTCCTGTTTTCGGTGTTTGAAATTGTTTACTTTTTGCCATACTTCTTTGATTGGGGTGTTACTATTAAGAGACGTACAATAATTTCTCCAGTTTTTCCTTTTTTCTTCTTTGATTACTTTTTTTGCTATAGCGTCTGCTTTTTTATAATTTATTAAATTTGTGAGATTAGGGTTAAGTTTGTAAATACTAAATGTTTGTTTCCTACTTAAGACTACGTCGTTACATTTTTTATTCCACCAAAATTTGCCGCCATTTTTTTTGATGTCTTGTGCTTTTGGAACTGAATTTTCTATAACAATATTCAATGTTTTATTAAAATCATCATATAACATATTTTTTTGTGATGCAAATTTTTTAATGCTTTCAATGTAAAATAAATCCCAATTTGCATTTTTTATGTTCCATTTTTTCTGTGATTTAATTGGTGAAAATTTTGGTTTAATATTACATATTATTTTTATTGGTAAATGGTCGGAGCCATATGTATCATTCAGAATATTCCATTCTGTTAATGCATGAAAACATGGGGAAGTTAGTGTGATATCTATTGCTGAATTATTGCCTCCTGATGGGTTAACTCGAGTGTATGAACCGTCGTTTAATAATATAAGATTATTTGTATCTATCGCGTCTAGTAAATTATTACCATAAGTATCATTATCTGAACATCCCCATGTTATATGATGTGCATTGAAGTCACCTCCAATAAGTAAAGGTTTTTTAAAATATGAAAAGAAAGATGACCACATTTGTACAGAGATTTTTGTTTGAGGTTTAATGTATACAGAGACGAGCGAGATTTCAGTATTATTCCCCATTTTTATTTTTATTCCTACGTATAAAATACTATTAAATATTGGTCCTATTATCTCAGTAAATTTTATATTTGACTTTACTAGGATTGCTACTCCTCCTTTGCCATCCTGACGATCATTTCGAACTGTATTATAACCAGAGAAAGAGACGTACTGGCCTGGCTTAAACCAAGTCTCTGATAGTAGAGCTATATGCATGTTATTTTGGGCTAGAAGGCATTCCAAATTATACTTATTAGCAATTGCCGATCGGCAATTCCATTGACAAATATTAGTCGTATCTATTTCCTTGGATAATAAATCGAAAACGATTAAAAAAAAAAAAAAAGAGAAAAAAATATTTTGGATAAGCTTTCAATAATTGCCCATATGGACGTCCCCGTGCACACCGACGCAGTCCCAAACGCTGAATATACCGCGCCGGGCCAGCGCCGATACACACAAAGGCGTCCTTTCCGTATATATATTTATTTGCTAAAATACTAACTTTTAATTCCTTGTAGCTTTAAATTAATTAAATTAGTTAATTCTGTTTTATTTATGTCAAATAATTTTTTTTCTTTTAGTATATCTAAAATCGAAATAACCAAGTCTACCATATTATTAACGCTATTGCTATTTGTATAGTTTTTATTAGAGGGTGAGTTGTTAAAATTATTTTGGCTTGACTGTGATAAGTTAGCCTGATAAATAGTATCATTCAGTAAAGATCCAGAACTTTGGGGAAAGGTAAATTGGGATATTATTTGATTGTGTTCCTCTAATGTAGGGTTGGGAGATAGGGTTCTTATTCTTTTAACTGGTGTTCTCTGTTGTGTATAATTGTTAGAAATGTTTGGTTTATATTTTTTTTGTTGCAGGTCATTGTACAGTATTTTGTCTAATTCGTTTAGGTCAATATCTGAATTACTATTTTGAGACAAAATAGTAGCATACGTTTTTTTTGGAAAATGTTTTTCAGCTTCTTTATATGACATATTTTGTTCCGCCATTGATTTTTTAATATTTTTTTGTCTTGTAAATTCTAGACATTTTTTAATCTCGCTAGTTGAGTGATTTAATTCTTTATTTTGTTCATCAATTTTACAATAAAAACACTGCATTTCACTTTGCTGGGTACATTCATCTATTCTATGTTCCCCCTTACATTTTAAGCATCTAGTTTTACTTTTGCATTGTTTACTTGAGTGACCATACCGAAAGCAGTTATAGCATAATACCACTTTTTGTATATAAGGGGAAACCTTAGATCTGACATGACCTATTGCTACGTATTTTGGCAGGGTTTGCGCTCTAAAGTTAACAATTACTGATTTCGTGTTTATTAATTTTTTTTCCTTGGTTTCCTTATCTATTATGTTTTTTTTTATTCTCCTAACTGATATAATCTCAAATTGACAATGTAAATCAAACATTTTAATTTTATATTTTAGAGTTTCCTCTTCTAAGTCCCTGTCAATATCTGATATTACCCCTTGTCTTACCACTAAGAATTTTGGGATATACGATTCTAAATTATACTTATCTAACTTTATTGAACTTACCAATTTATTTGCAGATTGACCGTCTTTAAAATTAACTCTAATCCTGTTTCGTCCAACTGTATCGATTTCTTTTATTTTGTTATCCAGTTCTGGATGAGTAGAATATATGATATCATTTACCTTGATGGCATTTAGCTTACCCCTAAATTCTGATGACGAATTTTCAATATATACGTGATATGGCCCGCAATCCTTGTTATCGTATAAATAAGTTATTTTCTCATTTTTGTTTACACCTTTAACTTTTTCTATGAATTGTGCATTTATTTGTGAAGGCTGAATTCCAGCCCCAATACCTGATACCGCCCCTAAAGGGCCTATTTCGGGGGGAGTACCCCCGCTGTCCGCGTCCATCTTAAAATTTTAAACCACTTTTTCTAACTTTGTTTAATTCTTATCACTAAGGAATTTTATCGCTACGCCTAAAAAAAACACTTCGATAAACTCCGTCCTACCGCTTTAAATGCCGGTTTCGAACTGTAAATAGGGTATTAAAGTAAATTTAACAATAAAGATCTATTTAGGTCGGTTTGGCAATTCAATAAACTGTGTGAATTTTTAAGTTTATTAATTTTAAGGTATTCCAACAGATCTAATTTGGTTCCTTCCTTCTCTGTGTGTAATATTTTAAATTATTATTAAATGATTAGCATAATTGGAATTGGTTTGTGACTTGTTGTAGCTTGAATAATGTTATTTTTTTCTTTTAGAAGAACTTCTCTCAGATTGGCCTATATATGTTTTCGAGCAGTCTTTACGATTTAATTTATAAACTCCTCCAGACTTCATTTTTAAATGCAATATTTATATTAATTTTTTTAGGAATTTGAAGATATTTTCGCTTGCTTGACGATATAAGTGATTACTTTAAAGTTCCCTGTATTTTCTTTGGTGAAAGGAAAAGTCATATTGATGGCTTCTTATATTAATATTTGTTTAAAATACTGTCTATTAGTTGGGTAGTGTAACCGTTGTTTTTAGCTATTAGTCTGATTATGTATCAACATGTTTGTGTTGATTAGGATGAGATGAGTTATTTATAGTGGTGTCTGTGTGTGTAGGTTTATAGAAAATAGAGAAAACATGTTTATTATTTTCCCTTGTTATTGCTAAATCTAGGAACTTTGTCATTTTCATAGTGAATTTTTTGTTAGGGTGAATATAATTTATAAAATCAAGAAATATTGTTCGTTGTCTGTATCGGTAAAACAAGCTAAAACATCGTCTACGTATCTATGTCAATATATAAATTTGTTAAAAAGAAAATCTTTACTTATTTTATTTTCCAAAGAATTTATGAATATCTCTGCTAATAGTGGGCTCAATGGGTTACCCAGAATCAGTCCTTCTCTACTAGAATAGATCGTTCCGTTAAATTCGATATAAATTTGTTCTAAGCATATTGTTCGTTAACCAAAGAAAATACAGAGAACTTTAAAGTAATCACTTATATCGTCAAGCAAGCGAACATATCTCCAAATTCCTAAAAAAATTCCTTAAAAAATATGACAGGTAACTTTATGAAAAATTGTAAAACTAGATTGGAGTACCGATTAATTTGTAAAGACGGCCAAAAACATATACAGGGTAGGGCAACAAGGGTGCCTTGGTCAATAGTTGCTAAACGATTGAACTTATGAGAACATACTCTCAATAAAGCTTTTGACGTTTTATCTCTGCTATAATCCAAAATTATTTTAAAGTATGCATGGTGTCTTAAGAAAGAGTAATACCAAAAACTACATTTTTGTTAAATGGAATACCCGACATTTTTATATGGCGCATGCAGCCTCTATGGGTTCTAAGTTCAACTTTTAGTTTGTATGTGGATCGAATACAGCGTTGCCAACTTATACATAAAACAATAAAAATTGAGTCAAAAACATACTTTTTTTAAACTGATATACCTCCGCCACTGTTTGTTAATTTACCTGACAATTTCACATGTAATCTAACGCTGGCCTAGTTTATCCTAAACTATCTTCACTTTTTGATTATGTTATACAGGGTGTCCAAAATATTTGTTCAAACAACTCTATTGCCCTATGTATCTCTCTATTATTTTGAGATATTAAGGTTTTTCCGTAGGTTTACACAGAGAGATATATAGGGCAAACCTAATATTTTCTAAAAGAGTACACTTTACCCGTTTTAATTGCCAAATAATATACAGGGTGGGTCGGGAGGAATGAGCCTAACTCTAAGGGTGTAATCTATGCATCAAAAAAATAAGAAAAACTCAAATGTTGTTATAAAATATTCATTTGTTTTCAGTTACAGCGTTAAATAAAATTATAATATTGTTAAACCAAAATATCCAACATTAACGTTGTTTTAAATAAATCATTGGTTTAGTAAATTTTCAAAAATACCGCCATTGACTTCCAAACATTTCCTGCTTCGTTTACGAAGGGCGCGCGTGGATCTTCTAATTGATTCGTGCCTTTTTTAATATTGAGTACAGCATTTTTAATGCGTCTAATTAATGCATCCCTAGTATCTACTTTTACTTTGTAAACCTCAGTTTTTAACCAATCCAATAAATTGTAGTCCAACGGCGTGAGGTCTGGCGATCTAGGAGGCCAACTAATAGGACCACCGCCACCAATCCAAACCCCTGGAAACCTTTGGCCTAAATATCGCTTGACCCGACGATCGAAATGGGCAGGCGCTCCGTCGTGTTGATAATTCATTTTAATTCTGATGTTTAAAGGAATCTCCTCCAGTAGTCCTTGCAATTCATTTTGTAAAAAACTTAAGTAGTAATCCCCTGTAAGGCGATTTTCCAAAAGAAAAGGTTTAATTAAATTATTATCGATCATGCCGCACCACACGTTTACTGAAAACCTGTGTTGAAAATTACTTTCGACTATTGCGTGAGGATTTGCACCCGACCATACATGGGAGTTTCGATTATTATTGATGCCGTCACGGGTGAATGTAGCTTTGTCAGTAAAAAGTATGTGCGGTAAGAGATGACGATTATTAATTATCCACTCACAAAATTGCATACCCTTGGCGTAGTCTCCAGGTTGAAGATTCTGTACACGCTGTATATGGTACGGGTATGAGCCTTGCTCGTGAAGCTTATTGATCACTCTTTTTTGGGGAATCTCCAACTGAATTCCAAGTCTTCGTGAGCTTGTCGTCGCATCTTCTTCTACTAAAGCTAGAACATTTTTTATTTCTTCTAAAACCTGTTGAATGGCTCGTTCGGATGTTACATTAGCACTTGGAAGCATTCCGGTCTCGCAGAGTTTGTTGAAAACTCTGATAAAGGCCTTTCTGTTTGGTGTTCTTTCATGTGGAAATCGTTCAGGATGATCTTCAGCAGTCGCTGTAGCATGCCCATTATACAAACCATAAATAAAACCATATTGGCGTATTCGAGATGTGAATAAATGTGTGGCATTTTATAAAATTAAAATGATACAAATCCGAAAGTTAACGGTGCATCAATGTAACATATTATAGTGACAATAATAGGACAGTGACAGCACAACAATTAAAAGCAATGAATAATAACATTTATTACAGGAAAGCTAGATTAATGCAATATTTTGTTTTTGCCTTATAACTTGAAAACAAATGAATATTGGATAACAATATTTGAGTTTTCTGTTATTAATTTGATGCAACATTACACCCTTACAGTTAGGCCCATTCCTCCTGACTCACCCTGTATAGGGTGTTGTATTTAAGAAGTTCAATTAAAATAGAATTGAAGATAGAATTGTTTGAACAAATATTTTGGACACCCTGTATAACAAAATTGAAAAGGGAAGATAGTTTAGTATAAACTAGGCCAGCGTTAGATTACTTGTGAAATTGTCAGGAAAATTAACAAACAGTGGCGGAGGTATATTAGTTTGAAAGAAGTAAGGTTTTGGCTCAATTTTTATTGTTTTATGTATAGGTTGGCAACGCTGTATTCGATCCACATACAAATTATAAGTTGTATTTAGAACCCATAGAGGCTTCATACGTCATATAAAAATATGGGGTATTCTATTTAAGAAAAATATAATTACTTACTTTCTTACTTACTTAAATACTTGGAAATAGTTTTGCGAAGCAGCATAGATAAAACGTTAAAAGTTTTATTTAGAAAAGTTTCCCATAGGTTCAACGGTTTAGCCATTGTTGACCGGGGCCTGTATGGGCCAATCTGGGAGAAATTTTTCTAAGAGAATAAAAAAACATTATTTAAGCTACATCAAGTCAAAAAATAATTCCAATTATGCTTTATTATCATTTAATAGAAACCAACCATAATTTTGACCCATACTTTAAAATATTACACCAAATTACATCCGTTGGAATCCCTTAAAGTTAATAAACTTAAAAATGTCCACCGTTTATTACATTGCCAAACAGACCTAAATAAATCCCCATAGTTAAATTTATTTTAATATCTTATTTACAATAATTACCCAAAAAAAAACCGAAAATTGCACCCTATTGTACTTTAGATGTAATTACTCATTCTTAAAAAAAGCTACAGTGTCAGCAAAACTAGTTGAACTTTGTAAGTTCTTAATATAGTGGAATTAGTAAACCGTGTGCGTTACTCTTCTTTGAACTTTATCCTTTGATATTTTATTCGGTTTTTCGTTATCATTCGATGTAAAATTTAATGGTTTTGTGTTAGATGTATACGCTACCATTGTTTTGAAGTTATAAAACTGGAACAGCGAGACATATTACTTAACTTCTTTAACAATTTGAGTTCAAAAAATTAGCAGGACTCATACTTACCTAGACTTATTACTGTAATACCTGTACAAGACGTCGTAGTCGAGTTCCTCTTCTAAATAAAAGCAATGAAATCTATAACGCAGAGGAAAATCCACATGAACTAACCGAACGTATGGTATCATTAAAATATCAAATTCGGCTACCTACAAACGAAGTAGAAGTTTGTGCTAAAGCATTCCGAGACATTTTTGGCGTTACTGAGATGCAAGTCCGTCGATTTAGATATAATTTAGCCATGACAGGATTTTCGCCAAAAGACATCCGGGGAAAACATAAAAGTAGACTCAGAAATACCGAGGATGTTGAAGCAGTTGTAAGTCATATATCTTCTTTTAGAGGTCGCCAGAGTCATTACATTTCGAACTCGGTTTAATTCTCCTATCCTAGATGCGATACTTGTCCTTCTGTGACGAAACGAAATCGAAAGTAAACATAATGGAAACTTACTCGAAATATTATTTCATATTTCCTCTTGTTTTCACGTTTCTAGGAATAATAATTACTACAACAAACAGCGTTATAATGCAGGGTGAGTCAACGATCCGATAAGGTAATTTTATACATTTTTTAATAAATTTTTGAAAAAACTGTTTATTACCATACATCATAATATGATTGTTAACTGTGTATATTTCTTAAAATGTTTATTACCTAGTATAAAAGGATTGGTATTAAGCTTGATTTCTTGAAATAAAATATTAAGTTCTTGACAAAAATCTTATCGAGCTAGCCGTATACCTTATCGGATAATACGAGCGTGATTATGGTCGTTGCTATGAAAACTAGCGTTTTGATTGTTTGATTGATTCTATAGAGGGTGTCCAGAAACTCTGCTGAGAAACTTTAAGGGGCGATTTTCCAACTTAAAAAAAAAAACGGTTTCTACTAAATATTTTTGAGACGGCTTTATATATCATTTTGAGTTTTAGAAGGAACTAACTAAGCATAGCTTTATTTCTACTACTAACCTGAACATAGTTGTATTTTTTTCCAATATAACACCTTTATATCAAGCTTGAATTTTTCTACTTTTAATTCTCTTTCTATTGTTATGACTTTGTTCTTTTATAATCAAAAGAGCCATGTAAAATAATGTCTAAAATATAAAGTTTGCAACTTAATATGAACATCTTTTAAGGTTAAGTAATAGTTCGTTATTATGATGGGAAATTACAAAAATTAATTAATATTATTTATTTTTAACCCTCAAATTCCGTCTCTTTCGCTGTTTAGGTAAGGGTTAAATTAAATAAGAATAATGGAACTAATTTATTTATTTCTCTTATTATGATTTATAGGATAATAAATTTATTGTTGTTACCGTACCTATGCCTATCGCTCAGGTGCTACAACTTCTTCTTCTATATTCTATATTAAATTTTAAAATTAATGTAATTTATTACATGGTTAGTAATATACATGTGCTACTTGTTACGTAGATAAGTATTCTCCAAGGGTATCGTTTTGTTAGCAGGAATATTTAAAAATGTCATCAACTTCTAGACATTTCTTCAAGTAAATACACGTATTTTTTTAACCCTGACCTGTTATCGTGTGGTCAGATACGACTCCAGAACCTAAACTTCTGTAAATTCCTGGTAGGCTGCTTAGAGTACGACGCAGCCCTCCTATGTATTCTCCCACTTACAAGTATATAGTTTAGCATGCTGTTTAGTAGTATACATTCTGTGTTACCGATCGCACGCAATTTGGTTTTGTGGTCGAATTTGACCTGGGTTACTGTTATCTTAGTTATTTTATCAGAATGGCTGATAATGTTCTTAGTATTGGCGGTGCTACAGTGACATCGGACAATGTTTATAACTTTATAGATTCTTTAAGATACACACCTGAGAATGTTGTTACTAATAATGACTAAGATAACAGTAATACAAACAATGAAAGTGAACACTCAGAACATGATGCAGTCCTAAAATTCATGACGAAGTTGGCTCAGGTTCTGATAATGAAACTTCTACAAATTATTAATACCGACGCAACAGTTAGAAGCAGACTAAAAATCCTCCGGCACCATTGAAAATTTGCGCGTATAGTATTATTACGCACCATCCTGGTCTTCGAGAACCTGCCTTACAATCAAAGCCATTCACTCCACTTGAAGCCTGGTTTCTTCTTATAACCTCCAATATATAGATATTTAGTCAAATCTAATCGCTATGATATAGCTTCGTTATTTTCGACAGATTATTTAGGTAGACCAGTTTTCCGAGCAATTATGTCAAAGAAACGCTTTTGGTGTCTTCTCACAGCAATTTGATTCGACAATCATGTAATAGGAAAGCAAAAAAATGCCCATACTGTTAGACTAGCAGCAGTATCATTTTTGTTTAACGTCTTCATAATCAACACCTGCTCGGAATATGTCATAATAATTGATGAGATACTGGTGGGGTTTAGGGGCAGATGCCCTTTTAAAATGTATATGAAAGCCAAAGCAGGTTAGTATGGCATTAATATCATATATCTATGTGTTTCCAATATACATTATTTAGTAAATAATTTTGTGTGTATGGGTAGAAATAATGTGCTGAATCCTTTGAAGCCGTGTATACTTAACATATCAATGCTTACTTTAGTAGAGCCAATTGCGAATAGTAACCGAAATGTCACTGCCGATAACTGGTTCATCTCAATAGAGCTGATTGGCGATCTAAAGAAATTTCATTGAGATTATTTGGGTTAAGGTGTTTGTAAAGAAGAAAACTTTTATTATTGCAACGGTATACAGACCTCCTAATACTGATAGCTCTGCATTTTTTAATACATTTGAGGACACATTAATAGACATTTATGCTACATACGATAATATATTTTGTTTAGGTGACTTTAATGTAAACATGTTAAATATCGACAGTACTTTAACCTCAAATTTGTTAACTTTAATAGAACCTCTTAATTTAGTTCAGATAATTGATGAGCCTACACGTATTACCGAATCTACTGCTTCTTTAATTGACTTGATTCTTACTAATTCGGAGGATATAACAGGTAAAGGCACAATCGACAGCCCATTTTCTGACCATCTAATAGTTTTTTGCCAGGTAAAATGTACAATTGAGATTAAACGATTAGATAAAATTTCATATAGATCTCTGAAAAGCATTGATTTTGATTTGTTTCAAAGAGACCTTGAAATTATTCCTTTTGAAAATATTTATAATATGGATACCGTTGACCAGAAAATTGAATTTTTAACAAATAACCTATTAGCTCTCTATGATTTACATGCTCCACTTCGTACTAATAATAAACGAACCCGTCCTTTCGCGCCGTGGATAACTGATAACATAAAATTAATGCAAAAACTTAGAGATCGCGCTCTAAAAGTATTTAAATCTACTAAACTGCCTGCTAAATGGGCTTATTATAAACAATTGCGAAATCTCACTACTACAGCTATTAGGTCCGAAAAAAAAGCTTATTACAGTCAGAAGTTTCGAACGTCATCTGTTAAGGAAAAATGGAAGGAGCTTAATAGGTTGAAACCCTCAAGGGCCGTAGATATTCCTGAAAAGTTTCAAGATGCTAACAAATTTAACTCATTTTTTATACAATCTACTAAATCTAGTATCAAGCCTAGCAATGAACTCTTAAATTTTTATCTATCCAATGTTAAAGATAATATTACCCAATTACTGTCATTTCAAATAGCCACTAATTTGGAAATTCAACAAATTATTCAGGGCATCAAATCAAAGGCATTTGGATCAGACAAACTCAACATAACTTTAATTCACTTGTGTTGTCCGCATATTATCAAATTTATTACACATATTATTAATGAATGCATTCTAAAGAGTTATTTTCCTCAATGTTGGAAAAGTGCTTTAGTCACTTCATTGCCTAAAGTTAACAACCCTGGCGAGTTTAGCCAATTCAGATCTATTAGTATTTTACCCACTTTATCAAAAATTCTAGAAAGGGTGATAGAAGAACAAACTAGGATTTTCATTAATAACTTTAATATATATCCTTTAAAACAATCAGGGTTTCGACCGGGATTTAGCTGCGCTACGGCACTTGCTGATATAACGGATGACATTATTTGTGATCGAGATAATAACAAGATTACTGCTTTAATTCTTTTGGATTATACAAAGGCTTTTGATTTCTTAAATCACGAAATACTTATCTCAATTTTACATTACGTGGGCTTCTCAGAAAATGCAGTAAAGTTAATTAGTTCTTTCCTATCAGATCGCACACAAAGAGTAATTATTAATAAAGATATTTCTGACTGTCTCGAGTGCCACACTGGAGTTCCCCAGGGAAGTATTTTAGGACCTCTGCTTTTTAGTATTTACACATCAAATTTTCATGCCTGTCTTAAAAATTGTCGCTACCATCTGTACGCTGACGATACGCAATTATATTTGTCATTTTTTCCTCGTGATTTCGCTATTGCTGAAGCAAAAATTAATACTGATTTAAATGCACTTTTTAAGGTATCCTCGGATCACATGCTTAAATTAAATCCAACCAAATCTTTAGTACTTTTGTTAGGAAATGGCGCTGCCATCGATAACCTCAATAACCGTATGCATATTAGAATTGAAAATAATGATTTGCCATTCGTGCAAAAATGTAAAAGTTTGGGCTTAATTTTGGACTCTGAACTACGTTTCAAAATGCATGTTAATTATATCTTAAAAAAAGTATATTTTTCTTTAAAGGCGTTGTACCCACTTCGGCACTTTCTCGACAGGGAGATCAAAAAATTACTGTGTGACTCTTTAGTTTTATCGCATTTCAACCATTGCGATAATGTTTATGGTCCTTGTTTGGATGCTGCTGATGTGCACAGAATACAGAAAGTCCAAAATAATTGTTTGCGTTTAATATTTGGAATCCGCCGACGTAACAGAATATCACATAAGCTTAAAGACCTCTATTGGCTTAACATGGTTAATATAGGCGTAAACTGCATGCAACTTGCCTCTATTACAAAATTTTAAAATTTCGTTCTCCTCCCTACCTCTATAATAAAATTACTTTTCGTACAGATGTTCATCACTTAAATTTACGTAGAAAAAACATAAACATTCCAAAACATAAACATGAGTTTTTTAAAAGATCTTTTTCATATAATGTTGCCTTATTAATTAATTCATTAGATCTGGATTTGGCTCAAGTCAATATGTCATGTAATTCCTTTAAAAATAAATTGAATAAAATCTTGTTTAACAACCAGTGTCATGGTCAGGGATTATAAGTAGTGGAAATTTTTTATTTATCTCTTTTCTGCTTCTTTTTTTTTTCTTTTCTCTTCCTATCACTAGTAAATCTAGTAGAAGTGGGTATCTTCGGGATGTATGTGTGTAGCAGCGCACTAATGACATAAAGTATTATATTATTTAAGCTTTTGGCCTCATGTTAATAACAGAATCTGCCGAGTGCAGAAGTCTGAAATGATGGCCATTTATTTGCTCGTGTTTATAGTATAAATATCATTTTATTTATTTTCAATTTTTTTTATAAAATATTGTAATGCTGTAAATGTATGGGTAAATAATAAACAGTTATTTTATTTATTTAAATTTCGACTAACGTATGTGGGATCCATGCGTAGAAATAAAAGACAAATTCCTTTACAATTTCAACCAAATAAAAGTTACAAAGTTGATAAGTATTTATTTGGTTTTACTTGAGGTAACACAATCGTATCCTATGTTCCCAAAAAATAAAAGTTTGATCATATTGTCGACCATGTATCACAACAACTATGTTAAATCAGGAGACTAAAAAACCTGAGATAATAATAACAAAAACTTGCCCTTTATCGTACAGATCGAAGATCTCGTCTAGTACCTTCAGTAATTTGGTAGGCTTTAACGGATATTGCTATAATAAATTGTCATATAATTTTTCATGCTGCTAATCCTGGAATTAAGCAGAAATGCGCGAATGTGATTAAACAGCTAGTAATGACTTATTACTAAGCATTTAAAAATAAGGTTGGCCATGCCTAATTTGTCCAAAGAATTTCGCTGAATAATCTCCAAAGCATGAGAAACCGAAATGATTCCTAAAGATCAGCCTAGAAAAGAAATTCCTGGTGTACAGCGTAGATGCTACTTGTGCCCCAGTGGTAAAAATATCAAACATTCCACTCTTTGTTATAAATGTCATAGGACAATATTTCTAATATTTTTATTGCTGTAATATCTTTTTATATTAGGTGATAAACATAATTGTCTTTTTTGGCATGCAATTTGAATAACATTTTCTAGTATTGCAGGTAAAGGCAGTACCCTTGTCAACTAGATTAGAGAGAAAAACTGCTTGTTTTAATTGTTTTATGTATAACGTTCTATTATCTTCCATTTTCGATATAGCTCCTTTGATTTAGAAGTTAACTACTTTCCCGATAAATGGAAGTTATCCATTGGCAAACCATTATCAAAGGTTGGTAATCCAAACGGTTTAAACGATCTTTGTGTGATAAGTATTCTTCCAGCAATTTCAAAAATTTTTGAGAAGGTCTTGCATAACCAGATGTATATCTATCTCGTCGATAATAATATTATTCCCCCCACTCAGTGCGGTTTTAGGAAGGACTTTGGTACTGCGGTTGCTCTAACAAATGTAACAGATGACATTATTCGCGCCTGGGATAAAAAAATGATCAGCATTCTGGTACTTCTCGATTTTTCTAAGGCATTCGATACTATTAACCATTCTCTTCTTATTTCTAAATTAAAATACTATGGTTTTGTTCAGGATTCTTGCCTTCTTGTTAATTCATACTTATCCAACAGGTTTCAAAAGATTTTTTCTGATAATGAATATTCTGAACAAGTCAAAATACTATCGGGCGTGCCGCAGGGCTCCATTCTGGGTCCCTTGCTATTTCTTATATATACTTCTGACATACTTAAATCGCTGAAATGTTGCAAAGTCCAGGCATTTGCTGACGACACGCAGTTATATTGCTGTTTTGATCCCAAGGATTACATGGAAACCGAGTTACATATAAACCAGGATTTGAGGATATTGAGTGAGCTCCCCTTGGGTCATAATTTACATTTAAATCCGGATAAATCTTCCATATTGATTTTTGGCAGTAAGAGCAAGGTTGACACTCTAAAACCTACTTTGAACATATCTATTAACGGCTCAAAACTGAATTTCGTTAATATCGCAAAGAATTTGGGTCTGCTTTTTGATGTTAATCTCAGATTTCAAGAGTATTTAAAAAAACTCTTTCAGAGAGCTTATCACGCTTTGAAGGTACTATACAGCAATAGACACGTATTGAACTTTACATTGAGAAAGAACTTGTGTGAATCTCTCGTCTTGTCGCACTTTACTTAGTGTGATTTTGTGTATGGCTTTTGTTTGGACGCGAAAAGCAGATCACGTATACAAAGGGTTCAGAATGCATGTCTTCGTTTTGTTTACGGCATTAGAAAGTTTGACCATATTTCTCATTTATATAATGATATAAAGTGGCTGAAAATGGATGGACGGAGGGTTCTTCACTTTTGCACATTTCTAATAAAGATTATAAATAATCCTAATTCTCCTGCTTCTATTGGCGAGCGTTTGATTTTTCGTCGGAGTGTTCACGATAGGGATATCAGAGGTGCGGGCGGGCTTACCATGCCTCATCATCGGAGCGCCATGTTTCAGCGTTCTTTTTCTTTTAACTCAGTTAAGTATTATAACTTGTTGCCCACTGATATGTTACACCTAAATGCTAATGTTTTTAAGACTAGATATAAGTAATTTCTTTTAAATTTACAGTGATATTAACGGTTACTTATTGTTTAATATTGTTTAATAATAATTTGAATTTATTACTCTTTTCTCCTTTCATTGCTTGTCTCATTATTGCAAATATGTCTAATAGGTTAGGGTTGCTACGTAATATTCTACTACACTATTAAGTATTATTATATTTCTTTATGTCTAGGTGTCTCTGTCTGGTTCAGTAGAATAGCTACTGCAGCTAGACTGCGCCAGGTGTTGACATCTTTCCTTACATTACATTTTGTATATAATATTCTGTTTCTTCCAAAATAAAAGACGTTTATTATTATTATTATTATTATTATTATTATTATTTATTATACATTTGCGAATATTTCTCCTAAATTGACTTTGAATGGATTCTTAAATAGTAGCTGATCCCTGTTCAGAATTATGACCTCCTCGCGTATTTCCTCTTTTAAAATTACAATATAGGTTTTAACAAGTTAAAGTTCCGCTTACCTAGGTCATTTCATTTTATTTTAAAAGACCAACCTTCCATATTTTAACATTTACGACATTTTTAAATATTCCTGCTAACAAAACGATACCCTTGGAGAATACTTATTTACGTAACAAGTAGGACATGTATATTACTAACCATGTAATAAATTACATTAATTTAAAAATTTAATACAGAATATAGAAGAAGAATTTGTAGCACCTGAGCAACAGGCATAGGTACGGTAACAAAAATAAATTTATTATCCTATAAATCGTAATAAGAGAAATAAATAAATTAGTACCGTTATTCTTATTTAATTTAACCATTACCTAAACAGCGAAAGAGATGGAATTTGAGGGTTAAAAATAAATAATATTAATTAATTTTTGTAATTTCCTATCATAATAACGAACTATTACTTAACCTTAAAAGATGTTCATATTAAGTTGCAAACTTTATATTTCAGACATTATTTTACATGGCTCTTTTGATTATAAAAGAACAAAGTCATAACAATAGAAAGAGAATTAAAAGTAGAAAAATTCAAGCTTGATATAAAGGTGTTATATTGAAAAAAAATACAACTATGTTCAGGTTAGTAGTAGAAATAAATGTGTTTTTATGCTTAGTTAGTTCCTTCTAAAACTCAAAATGATATATAAAGCCGTCTCAAAAATATTTAGTAGAAACAGTTTTTTTTTTTTTTTATGTTGGGGAATCATCCCTTAAAGTTTCTCAGCAGAGTTTCTGGACACCCTCTATAGAATTAATGAAACAATCAAAACGCTAATTTTCATAGCAACCACCATAATCACGGTCGTATTATCCGATAAGGTATACGGCTTGCTCGATAAGATTTTTGTCAAAAACTTAATATTTTATTTCAAGAAATCAAGCTTAATACTGAGGTGTTCGCTTACGTCTACGTTCCCAGGTAGCTCTGACGCATGCGCACCACAGTTTCTTATATGCTGACGATCAGCTAGTTCGATATAAACTTGTTTTTCTTCTTCATCACCCAGCATTCCCCACGGCTGTACTTCTTCACACCATGACCAGAGATCCTCTTCTTCAGGCTTAGTTGTTAACGCCTGCGGTGAGTCACCCACGGGGTTTGGGTCGCTTGCCACTACTTTGCCACTCGGCCGGCAGTCGGACGGAGGTTTAGAGAACCCTAACAGGTCCTGGACACCAATTGATGAGTTGGCATCTCGGTCTGGGCCCTTCGCCACCTCCGCAACGTTGACGGAAAAGTCATAGCTGACTTCCTGGAGTTCTGTTTGTCCATTGGGCGAGTATGCGGCCATGGCATCATTGATCCAGGCCTCCAGGAAGCCGCTCGGCGAAGACGGTAGCAGCACGTCTTGCATACGGTCAAAGACTGCTGCGTAATTCAAGGCCATGTGTCTGACTCACAACAGCTTTGTTGAAACGTAATAAAAATATTTCAAAACTTTTATCCTAACTCTGTATATTATATAAGTCTTATTCTGACTCTATATAATAGTTATTTAATAACACTTTTTATGCCTAAGTATTTATTCTAACTTAAAAACACAAATTAAACGACTTCGTAACTTTAATAAAACTTTTATTTGTCCGACCAATAATATTACAACTCCCATAAAAGTCCCAGTTTATGCTTTAGGGTACTTTTAGTTAAATGCGTAATTTACATTTAATTACTTTGAAAACAACTCATCAACTCGAGTTGTGACGTCATATGATGACTGCAGCTAAATAGATCTTAACAGTTTGAACCCCCGTGAATGACTGAATTTAATCTAAATTTGTCGGCTATTTATAGTAAAATCCAATACCAGAACACCCCCCCCCCCTTAGAGATCAATTTAGCTGTCGTCGAATTAACAACAACAACAAAATATTTACATTTACAATTTACTTAACTATATTTACACTTTACTTCTTCTATCTCTGGAGGTTTGTCCTGGGTTGATCACCATCTCTGGCCGTAGCTCCATCGCTACTCTATGCTACGCTTTAGAACGTCTTGTTCTGGAGGATCGTCCTGACGTTCGTCACCAACTCTCTGGCTGTGGCTCCGTTGAAGGCATCTCTGCGGCTCCTGGCTTGGTTCAGCAAGGACTGCAGCTGTAGAGGCCATTCTTCTCTGGTCATCGCTAAAATTCTGGTCTTCATTCGTTCGAATGGTATCATCGTGGAAGCTACTAATTTCTCTGCCGTGCCAACCGTTGTGATGTTGGTTGCATGGGCTATTTTTTCTCTGTACTTCGCCACATCTGGCGCTAGCATCAACAAACTGGGTGTTCCCCATCTGCTAATCACCTCGGCTTGTACGAATTCTATCAGGGAAGCTGGGTGAATATTCCTATGTGGTCTGGCTTCGACAAATCCACTGTATACGTCAACAGCGCAGTACAATGTTGTAAATTTACTGCGTCTGGTCCTAGGTAAATCCTCAATAATTGTAATCATCACTGACCCCCACGGTTTTAACATTCCGTGACACAGGGTATCTTCTTTAAAGTGTTGGCATAACACACATTGGCTGAAGTGCGTGTCCACATCCTTATCTATCATCGGCCACCATAACCATCTTTTGATAATATCTTTCATTCCCTCACGAGTGTTGTGGCGAACTCCATGTGCTAAGTTGAGAATATTACTCCTGTGGTTCCTCGGACACCACACCGCTACTGCTCCGTCGTCCTCCTGACGCCCCACAACTCCAAAGCGGTCTACCAGCGGCACCTCAGCTCCTCTTCGGATACTTTCACGTAGGTCCCTGGCAGCCGGGTCCATTGCTTGCGTTCCAACGATCCCTAGGAGTGCGGTTACCCATCGCCCATCTACTGGGGCCTCAGCCTTCAACTTGCCATGTAGCCACAAGACGGTTTCATCATCTATTCCTTTTTGATGGGACACCACTTCAGGCACGTCATATTTCTTCAAAACTTCATTAACTTCTTTAAACTCTTTAACTTCCTTAAAATGGGTCTTTGACCTAGGCGCATCGAAGGGTTTTAAGTCTTCCTTGCCTTTAACGGTCCCTGCTCGGGCGCCATGAGGTGTTCGCTTACGTCTACGTTCCCAGGTAGCTCTGACGCATGCGCACCACAGTTTCTTATATGCTGACGATCAGCTAGTTCGATATAAACTTGTTTTTCTTCTTCATCACCCAGCATTCCCCACGGCTGTACTTCTTCACACCATGACCAGAGATCCTCTTCTTCAGGCTTAGTTGTTAACGCCTGCGGTGAGTCACCCACGGGGTTTGGGTCGCTTGCCACTACTTTGCCACTCGGCCGGCAGTCGGACGGAGGTTTAGAGAACCCTAACAGGTCCTGGACACCAATTGATGAGTTGGCATCTCGGTCTGGGCCCTTCGCCACCTCCGCAACGTTGACGGAAAAGTCATAGCTGACTTCCTGGAGTTCTGTTTGTCCATTGGGCGAGTATGCGGCCATGGCATCATTGATCCAGGCCTCCAGGAAGCCGCTCGGCGAAGACGGTAGCAGCACGTCTTGCATACGGTCAAAGACTGCTGCGTAATTCAAGGCCATGTGTCTGACTCACAACAGCTTTGTTGAAACGTAATAAAAATATTTCAAAACTTTTATCCTAACTCTGTATATTATATAAGTCTTATTCTGACTCTATATAATAGTTATTTAATAACACTTTTTATGCCTAAGTATTTATTCTAACTTAAAAACACAAATTAAACGACTTCGTAACTTTAATAAAACTTTTATTTGTCCGACCAATAATATTACAACTCCCATAAAAGTCCCAGTTTATGCTTTAGGGTACTTTTAGTTAAATGCGTAATTTACATTTAATTACTTTGAAAACAACTCATCAACTCGAGTTGTGACGTCATATGATGACTGCAGCTAAATAGATCTTAACAGTTTGAACCCCCGTGAATGACTGAATTTAATCTAAATTTGTCGGCTATTTATAGTAAAATCCAATACCAGAACACCCCCCCCCCCTTAGAGATCAATTTAGCTGTCGTCGAATTAACAACAACAACAAAATATTTACATTTACAATTTACTTAACTATATTTACACTTTACTTCTTCTATCTCTGGAGGTTTGTCCTGGGTTGATCACCATCTCTGGCCGTAGCTCCATCGCTACTCTATGCTACGCTTTAGAACGTCTTGTTCTGGAGGATCGTCCTGACGTTCGTCACCAACTCTCTGGCTGTGGCTCCGTTGAAGGCATCTCTGCGGCTCCTGGCTTGGTTCAGCAAGGACTGCAGCTGTAGAGGCCATTCTTCTCTGGTCATCGCTAAAATTCTGGTCTTCATTCGTTCGAATGGTATCATCGTGGAAGCTACTAATTTCTCTGCCGTGCCAACCGTTGTGATGTTGGTTGCATGGGCTATTTTTTCTCTGTACTTCGCCACATCTGGCGCTAGCATCAACAAACTGGGTGTTCCCCATCTGCTAATCACCTCGGCTTGTACGAATTCTATCAGGGAAGCTGGGTGAATATTCCTATGTGGTCTGGCTTCGACAAATCCACTGTATACGTCAACAGCGCAGTACAATGTTGTAAATTTACTGCGTCTGGTCCTAGGTAAATCCTCAATAATTGTAATCATCACTGACCCCCACGGTTTTAACATTCCGTGACACAGGGTATCTTCTTTAAAGTGTTGGCATAACACACATTGGCTGAAGTGCGTGTCCACATCCTTATCTATCATCGGCCACCATAACCATCTTTTGATAATATCTTTTATTCCCTCACGAGTGTTGTGGCGAACTCCATGTGCTAAGTTGAGAATATTACTCCTGTGGTTCCTCGGACACCACACCGCTACTGCTCCGTCGTCCTCCTGACGCCCCACAACTCCAAAGCGGTCTACCAGCGGCACCTCAGCTCCTCTTCGGATACTTTCACGTAGGTCCCTGGCAGCCGGGTCCATTGCTTGCGTTCCAACGATCCCTAGGAGTGCGGTTACCCATCGCCCATCTACTGGGGCCTCAGCCTTCAACTTGCCATGTAGCCACAAGACGGTTTCATCATCTATTCCTTTTTGATGGGACACCACTTCAGGCACGTCATATTTCTTCAAAACTTCATTAACTTCTTTAAACTCTTTAACTTCCTTAAAATGGGTCTTTGACCTAGGCGCATCGAAGGGTTTTAAGTCTTCCTTGCCTTTAACGGTCCCTGCTCGGGCGCCATGAGGTGTTCGCTTACGTCTACGTTCCCAGGTAGCTCTGACGCATGCGCACCACAGTTTCTTATATGCTGACGATCAGCTAGTTCGATATAAACTTGTTTTTCTTCTTCATCACCCAGCATTCCCCACGGCTGTACTTCTTCACACCATGACCAGAGATCCTCTTCTTCAGGCTTAGTTGTTAACGCCTGCGGTGAGTCACCCACGGGGTTTGGGTCGCTTGCCACTACTTTGCCACTCGGCCGGCAGTCGGACGGAGGTTTAGAGAACCCTAACAGGTCCTGGACACCAATTGATGAGTTGGCATCTCGGTCTGGGCCCTTCGCCACCTCCGCAACGTTGACGGAAAAGTCATAGCTGACTTCCTGGAGTTCTGTTTGTCCATTGGGCGAGTATGCGGCCATGGCATCATTGATCCAGGCCTCCAGGAAGCCGCTCGGCGAAGACGGTAGCAGCACGTCTTGCATACGGTCAAAGACTGCTGCGTAATTCAAGGCCATGTGTCTGACTCACAACAGCTTTGTTGAAACGTAATAAAAATATTTCAAAACTTTTATCCTAACTCTGTATATTATATAAGTCTTATTCTGACTCTATATAATAGTTATTTAATAACACTTTTTATGCCTAAGTATTCATTCTAACTTAAAAACACAAATTAAACGACTTCGTAACTTTAATAAAACTTTTATTTGTCCGACCAATAATATTACAACTCCCATAAAAGTCCCAGTTTATGCTTTAGGGTACTTTTAGTTAAATGCGTAATTTACATTTAATTACTTTGAAAACAACTCATCAACTCGAGTTGTGACGTCATATGATGACTGCAGCTAAATAGATCTTAACAGTTTGAACCCCCGTGAATGACTGAATTTAATCTAAATTTGTCGGCTATTTATAGTAAAATCCAATACCAGAACAATACCAATCCTTTTATACTAGGTAATAAACATTTTAAAAAATATACACAGTTAACAATCATATTATGATGTATGGTAATAAAGGGTTTTCTTAAAAATTTATTAAAAAATGTATAAAATTACTTTATCGGATCGTTGACTCACCCTGCATTTTAACGCTGTTGGTTATAGTAATTATTATTCCTAGAAACGTGAAAACAAGAGGAAATATGAAATAATATTTCAAGTAAGTTTCGATTATGTTTACCTGACGGTATTATCACGTCACAAAGGAAGCTGCAGCTATATCCATGGCTAATAAAACGGCCTTTGCAAATGTGTAACAGACGCATCCTAGAAAAGGATTAGAGCACAAAACAAACAACCCTTCATAACATAATTATTACGTTACAAAAGTGTATATCATATGTGCATATGTTGTGTTGCCAGGGAAAAATGTGAATCATAATATTATGGTATTTCTAAAATTTAAGAAGAATTAAAAGGCAAACATTTTTAATGAAATCATTAGGCTAGAAATGGGCGACTTTGTAATGCCACAGCGTGGCGCGATATTCGTGTAAGTCACGCGGCTCTTACGCTCATCTGAATGGTAAATTTGTAAAGTAAAGACAGACACATTGATAAACAATTGAATAGTGCAGATTCGCTTTTCAATACAGGTCTGTTCCTTGCCGAGTGATATTAAGCAACAATGTATAAGCTGAAAGTTCCACTTTGACAAGAATATTTTAGTGGTGTTAAATAGGATTCTGTCGCCATTCTGAATCTCAAATAATAAAGGTATAGGTAGGTACATTTGGCACGGTGGTTCTTTGCCGGTGCGTCATTACTTCCACGTGACTAAAACTATATGAATTTAATCAAAATTGCGAAATTCAAAAAGTCAGAACAAAGTCTAAGTTTATAATCTTAAAAATTTTTGTGGCTAACGTTTAGACTTATTTTTTTTTTCTTTTTATTATGATAAGGCACAGCACTGCAGGATAAATCTTTTATAGCGCTCTGGGAGCGGTGCGTGTGCGCAGGAAACGATTCACATTGGTCTTGAATCTTTGGAGATTATATTCGTTGGGGAACACGATCTCGGGGACGTCGTTTTAGAGTGATGACGTTCTCCAGATGAAAGAATTTTGAAACAGTGTCGTTCGAGAGACACTTAGCTTAACGACGTACTGGTGGGCTGCAGTGGCTCATCGTGCATTTCTACCATGCACCGCTCTGGGTGGTATTAAGCGGGCAACCTTAGTTGAGCACTTCCCATGAAAATATTTGTAAAATAGACTCAAGTCGCCAACCCGCCTTCGATGTTCAAGGCTTTTCAGGTTGTTTGTCAGACTATGATCACCGATCAAGCAAATGGCTCTTCTTTGAATGGAATCTAGGAATCTCAGGGTATGTTTAGGAGCAGAGCCCCAAATATGCGAACAGTACTTCAGCGATGGTCGAATTTGGGCTTTATAGAGCATCAAAAGTTGTTGGGTGTATAGAAGTTCTTAGTTCGAAAAAGTACTCCAAGCTTCTGCGAGGCTGCCTTAGCAATGACCGTGTATATGTATACATCGCCCTTGTTCCGTTGCTAGGTAACGGAGTTGACATCGACAGAACAGAAAAAAATTATTTTTTTTAATCTCGTTTTCTTTTTTCTAAAATGGTGTTACAGAAATTATAGTCTAGAACTCGTATGCAATCGTATTTCCTACTTGTTATAAGATCGGCAATTGAAAGTAGTAATAATAAGCCTTTGCCTTCAGCTATAAAATATGCAATTAAAAATAGTAATAATAAGCCTCTGCTTTCACTAAACAAAGGAACAGTAAGCGCATCCCCCTTGCACAGAAATACCGTTGGACATGTTAAAAGCGGACGAACTGCAAGAGGTATAAACGTCACCGTCTCGCGAGCGTTTTATTTGGTTTTGATCTAGTCTATTTCGAAAACTACTTATCGGATTGACTTTAAATGTTCAGTGCTGACCTTATAAATGCTTTATAAACATTAGTTTAACAGTGTAATTATTTGAGGTTTGATCAAATGACCCCATTAATAAAGGTTCTGATCTATAAGCATTTATTTATAAAAGTTCTTAGAATTCGGTTTTTAGTCACTAATGCCATGCCGGATCTTAATTCTTTAGATTTTTACCTGTGGGATATATTTCAAGACAAAATTCACAAAATCAACAGTAAAAACAAATGTTTGAATAGAGTGTACAAGCCACCCCCCCCCCCCCCCTCCCCACACACACAGTTACTTTTGGATATCAAATGTGAGAATAATAAAATTCGACATCCGATAAACCTAAAAAACTACTTTTTAAGTTTTAATTTTTGACAAAATGTTAAAAAGAAGTGATAGAGATCTTTCAATAATAATAATTTAATAATTTTGTGGTAATCCACGGGCCTGGGCGGTATCTTTACACCCTCTGTCACAGTGACAGCGTGGCCGTAGTCAATTTTGACTGATAGCAAATAGCCCGAAATATCAGTGTATTGGCTTTTACTTCTAATGATAATTGGAAGGACTCTAGACAAGGGAGAGACGCTTATGGGTGGGATAGATAGGAAACTTAACATACTAAATTTGTTCCATGATTGGTTAAAAACTAAATGTAGCAGTGACGGGGGTCGACGGCACGCATAAATATTTAAATTCAAATTTCTGCGCTTCTAACTCTGACGGAAAGTTACAAGCGCGAGAATTCCGAATTAAAGTTAATATATTTTGGATAAATGAAAGAAAGTTATAACAACGTCTTTAATATGGCGACAAGCTTTATTAATATCAGATATTTACATGAATAGGCTTTAGACAAAAAACAACAAAGATACAATAATTACCCCTTCGAAACCTGAATTATATAAAAACTAGTTCATAAAATAACCGAAAAAAGTGCTTAAGAACTAACATTTATAGTGTATTAATAGTATTGCTTATTTTAACTTTGATTAGGCACTTACCTAAACCCTCTGGAGCAATTGTAAGTAGTTTCGTAGTAGGTAAAATTAGGGCTGAAGGAGCTTTATATTCTTTTTTACTAAGGCATACTTTTGTAAAGTGTCCACGTTTACCACATCCTTTGTAAATGAAATCTCTGGCAGGGCATAAACTACCTAAATGCTTTTTATTCTTTCCACAGGAGTAATATCTAAAAGCAAAATAAATTTCCAAAAGTTTTTACGTGTCTTTGTACTTCCGGGTATTACAGAATTTAACAACAACATTTATGCCCGTACCCACCAATTTACACGTTAATCAGAATTAGTTAATTCTCGAATTAGCTTTAATCGCGATTTAGTTAATTCCCGTAACCACCAAGATTTTATTTGCGTAATTTACTAATCACGGTTACTAAATTGGAATTAAGAAAAATGAGCTGGCAACCTCGCTTTTTCGAGATTTTTTTATTCTTTAAGTTGTCAATAATCAAGAATGGCATGGCAGTTGTCAATGTCAATATTTAAATTGTGTTTGTGAAAAATACGTTTTCCGTCGACCGTGTATTTACGAACTTCTTTAATGTATAAAAAATCGTACATTAATGGCCCCCATTAATGCATGATTTTTCTATTAATAAACGATTGTATTATAGGCAACCAAACATACATGAAATTAAATTAATACTCAATTGTTATTCAAATCAAGGTGGCGCGAAGCGGCTGTGACGCGTGCATGATGGCGTTTCGCGTAAGTAAAAAAAAACTGTCGCTGTCAACTAGTTTGGATTTCAAAATTTTGATCGTACAACGTTGAAATGAATGTCTTCGAAAATTTAACCCCACCAGAAATAGCAGAAACTGCTAATGTAGTATCGTTAAGTTTACTTCCCGCGATAAGCAAAAGATTGTATGAGAAAACGTACGCTGAGTTTATGTCATGGTGTGATGAAAAACGAGTGACGCGCTTTTCAGAATCGGTGCTATTGGCATATTTTTCGAATATTGCAGAAAGAGGCCTCATTGCAAGTTTATGGCCGAAATATTCAATGCTCAAATCGACTTTAAATTTGAAAGATGGCATCGATATAAGCAAATTCAGTAAATTAATTATGTTTATCAAGAGGCAAAAAGTAGGATATGTACCTAAGAAATCGAAAGTCCTGGAAAAAGAACACGTACACAAGTTTATTTCTGATGCTCCTAACAACCTTTTCTTGATGACAAAGGTAATAAAAAAGAAAGGTAAAACTATAATATCTAACAATAATAATAAATAAATTAAAATTCGTAGGTTGCATTGATTTTTGGAGTGGCTGGCGCACTAAGAAAAGATGAACTGTTGAAATTAGAAACGAATGATGTTCAAGATCTGGGTTCAAAATTCCTAGTCACCGTAAAGGCATCTAAAACACACACAAACAGAATATTTACTATTGTGGGTAATGAAGAAAATAACCTTCTCAATTTGGTTAAACGGTATATGTCCCTGAGACCAAGACACACTCCACACAAACGGTTTTTTATTTTTTATAAATTTAATAAATGTTCTATACAGCCAGTTGGCATAAATACATTTTCCAAAATGCCTTCCATTATAGCAACCTTTTTAAAATTAGAGCAGCCACATCTCTACACTGGGCATTGTTTTCGGCGTTCATCTGCCTCGATACTCTGTGACAGTGGTGCAGATTTTTCAGCCATTAAACGGCTTGGTGGTTGGAAATCCACTGCTGTTGCAGAGGGATATATTGAAAACTCATTACAAAATAAAATTGATACAGCTGAAAAAATCCTCGGTACAACTATAACAAAAGCCCCTCATGCTAGTTCTATCAGCGCCACGACCAGCGCCGAACCACATTCCCTTACAAACATCCAAGATAATGACATAAACCTAAATTTAAATTCAGAATGTCATACAACTACTGATAATGTATCTGTACCTTGCTTTAATTTCAGTAATTGCACTATTTCTAATGTAAATATAAGTATTAATAAACAATAATAGTCAGTTCCATACATAATCATATTTTTATCGACTTTTGTAGGTTTGGTTGTTAAATAAAAATTTTTTTTTCATTATTAACAACACAATCGACGGAAAAATGTTGTAACTAACGCGTATATTAAAAAGCGATTAATAATTTCGACAAATTAACGCGCTCGCTGCGCTCACGCGTTAAAAATGTCTCGATTATTAATCGCCCTTATTAATACACTTGTTCGTTAAATTACTAATAAACATTTTTAGTGGATAATAATTATAAAAAAGGTAAGAAAAAAACTGAGTTTTAAACCAAAAGAGTAATTTTCTTCTCGTGTTATTTGTAGGCACATTCGAGAAGGTCGGGCATTTAAATACAGGCTTCCACTCATATAGCCAAAAAATATGATGAACTGGTTGATCGAAGGCTAGTGCTTGTGGAGAAACAAATCCAGGATTTTGCGGATCAGGAATTACTTGCCCAGAAAACAAGAAATGAGCTGTAAATACAACTTTTAATACTGAAAATAAAACAAGCTAAAAAGAAATCCGAATAATTTCTTCCCTAGAATAGTGCTGTCTGGTTCTGCAGCAGTATCACTTTAATGCTCGTCGTACTTCCTTAGTTGTAAAGGTGATTTATGTAACAAATTTAGTTGTTTAGTCTTAAGTGTTGTTGTGTTGTCTTAAAAGTTTCCAAAGTGTTAAAATCATAATTATATTAAAATAAATAGGTGTATACAATATCAGTAACAATAAAGAAAAAAACAATATAAAAGTGTTAAAATTTCGATTTATTTCTCTCAAGTGTTATGCAGGAACTTGTCCTAACCTGGCATAAAACATCCTAATTCTTGAAATATAAATTTATATATATTGCAATCTGCGATTTCTACTAAACTTATTTTCACTCTGCCTAAAGTAAATGAAAAAATTGATTTATGAATAGCTGCCTATGGTTTATCTGATTTCTGGGATTATTTTCTTCTAGCATCATTGGGATGTTGCCTTGTTCAGTAAGGTATTCTAGATGATTTTCCTCAATTTCTTCGGGCAAGGGAGGCACCTCATCCTCCATCCTTCTTGCCCGATTGTGTAAAACGCTTGTGGCTACAATTATTGGCAACACATTATCAATGTCATAACGTATAACGTATAACATGGTAGATCAATTAACAAATTTCAAGTTTCTTTTAAGATACTTATTATCTACTGCGATGAACTTACTTTCACTCTATTGTCGTAAATGAGAAGGGGATACGTATCTTCTAATTTTTAGGCTACTGTAGGCTTTGTCAACCGAAATCTTCAAAAAAAAACCCAAGTCAGGCATCTCCTCAAAATAATTTGGCCTCATTAAAATTTCTAGGAAACCCATCTTGTATAATATCTAGAACATCTAGGTCGTCGTCATAGAAGTCCAGCTCTTCTATGATGTCCATAACAATTACAAAAATGCGAATATTCAGCAGAAAACCAAAATAACAACACCAAAAAAAACGCTACTAAGTCAAAATGACGTTTCTTGACATTTTCTAATCGCAATTAGGTACCTAATCGACCAAATTTGACCGGGTAAAGTTGATTGACAATTAAGTAAAAAAGTTCATTGGTGGTTACCGATTTAGTTAGTTAATCATAATTAAACCTTAATCATCAAAAATATTTGTTGGTGGGTACGGGCATTAGAGTTTTTCTGGTCAGCTTCTAACGGTTGGGCTTGGTTCGTGGCGTCTGGGAAATACCTCGTTTTTAAGCTTGAGAAAAATAGAATCCAGAGTTTTAACAGCTTCTTCATACGTTTTATAATCGATAATCAAATTGTAGTCTACAATAGGTTCATTCTGTAGAAGCTTTGGGAGAGTTCTGGTAAGTGTCATATCTTTTAGGTCGTAAAAGTTTATCCATTCTAGTTAAATAAATTGTAATTAATACTTTTACCTTTCGAAAATATGCTTTATTTACCTAGAACACATGACATTAGGTAATAAATTTTGAAAACTATACTTAAAAATTTAACCAACTAGTACAACAAACAAACAGGTGTATTAAATATAGCAAACCAACGTTATTGGTTAAAATTCGAACAACCTTATAAAACTAAATCTCTACAATAGCGCCATCAGCGACTGGTTGAAACATTAAACGAACGGGAACCGAACTTCAACATTTAAGTTATCCTAGCCTGAGATCTCCAGTACATAAATGACGACTGGCTTGACGTGTTTAAAGCCGCAAACACACTGAGCTCACGTCATGTGAGGTCACGTGCTATCATGTTGTCATGATTTAACCGTGAGAGCATACTAGAATATACTACCATCACGTTTTATGATGTGGTATACAAATTGATATATGAATTCGGGCTGTCTTTCTTTGATTTCACTGTGTTTGTGTTGTTTGTTTATTTTGCATACATTTTAAATTATGGAAAGCGCCAGCTCAATCAGTTCTTCGGACTGGGAAGAGGAAATAGAAACTGTAGCTGCCTTTATCATTCTCAAGGAGGAAAATAAAAAAACGAGGAAAGCATGGGCCTATGACATAAACATGAAAAGAAAAGAATTGGGCGAATTTTATCGTTTGGTTCAGGAATTAAAAAATGATCCAAAACGCTTTCACATGTATTTTAGAAATATGGAAATAACGATTTATTCCTTTCTTTTCCGGTAGTTTCTGCAATCTGAGTTTGTATTTTAGAACTAACAGTGTTAGTCAAAATACGCCAAATTTTGCTATGTAATTCAGCGCTCGTTGGAGCATATAACCCAGAGAATAGCTGTTTTAGCATAATTTGGTTATTCCTTATTGTATAAGGTCTCAGCAAGTGGCTAGAAAACAAAGTTCTCACATATATACATTTATATGTCATATTATATTTTATTCTGTAAACTTGGCCTTCACTCAGTGAATCAACAGCAAAAACCAAGAAAATAATGTGCTTACCTGGTATTTCTAACTCCTTTCCAATTTCCTCATAAGCGGCTTGGCGAATATGTTGTTCACGATATTCAGGCAATCTGTGATTATATAAAACAACATGTTCTCTTACTTTTTTTATCAAAACCTCCTCCATTTTTAAACATAAACTCACCAACAACACACTAGCTCTCTACAAAACCGCCTAAACGAGTGCTCACAGTGTTGACCGGGCTATTCATGCGATAGGTCGATTTTTATCGCACCGGTATTTAGTTTTTTGTTCGCATCAAGTGATTAAAATATTTTGCAGTTAAAACGAAAAACGTGAGATTTAAATATCAAAATATATCAATATGAACATGGATAGCGGGGGTTTACCCCCCGACATAGACTACATAGGGACAAATACAAGCGTTCAAGTGGTTGCTCAACCCTCTCTAAAGGGAGACGGGGATATGATAGGTGGTAGTTACAGGAAAAGAGAAAAAAATAACTTCTTATATGAAACCAAAGACCCAGGTCCATTCCAGGTATTTATAGAAAATAATTCACCAGAGTTTAGGGGCAAGTTAAGTGCCTTAAAGGTAAACAACATTATATATACAACCCATCCCGAATTGGACCAAAAAATTAAAGAAATCGATTCTGTAGGAAGGAACAAAGTAAGAGTTATCTTTAGAGACGGGCAATCAGCAAATAAACTGGTAAGTTCTGAAAGTTTAACCAATTATAATTTAGAAGCCTACATACCTAAATTTGTAGTTATAAGACAAGGAGTAATTTCTGACATAGACAGAGACATAAACGAAGAATTTTTAAAAGCCAATATTTCAAAATTCGATATGCACTGTAACTTCGAGGTTTCATCAGTAAAAAGAATTACAAAAATGATTTTGGACTCTAAAACGAAAGAAAAGAAAATATCTAGTACAAGATCTATAATAGTATCTTTTAGAACCCAAACATTACCCAAATATGTTGCCATAGGGCACGTTAAATGCGAAGTAACTCCGTATGTTCAACGGGTTATATTATGTTACAACTGTTTTAGATATGGGCACTCTAGTAAACAATGTAAAAGCAAAATTAGATGCCTTAATTGTCAAGGAGAACATAACATAAGCGAATGCTTAGTCGAAAAGGAAAAAAAATGCTTTCATTGTAAATCAAATCACTATACTAATCAGACAAAAGAATGTTCGGAATTCAGTAGACAAAAACAAATTAAAACCACAATGGCTGAAAAAAATCTAACCTACCAAGATGCGTTAAAATATTTTCCACAAAAAACTTATGCCTCTGTTTTGACTCAGAATTACTCTAATATAGAATTGGACCATTTAGACAAACTATTATACAGCAATTCGCAACCCGTAAAGAGTTCGAACAATGAATATGTATCAACTAAATTCACTCAACAAAAAATTCAACCACTAAAAAGAGCAAGGCCATCATCCCCAATTATATTTCAGGATCATAATAAAATACTATCAGAGTTTAAATTTTCCCAAAACTCCGGCTCTATTCTAAATGACTCTATTTATCAGTCTGGTTTATCACGGAATCAATAAAATGAAGGTACTTCTAGTAGTACCAGTAGTAATCATAGAGACCCTTTTACTAATGATTTAAATAATATCGTGGAAATGGTTATAGCAGTATTAGGTATTTTAAAAGAAAAAAATACATTTGATATTAATAAAGCAGAATTAACTAATTTAATTAATCTAAAAATAACGGACTCCCTCCGACAAAATATTTAAACGAATTTTTTTTTCTATCTGTATATAAATAGGTATATATTTTCAATGGATTCAATAAATATCTGTCAATGGAATTGCAGATCGGCAATTGCCAATAAACCTAATTTGGAGAACCTTCTAGCCCAAGAAAATTTTAGTATTGCTTTGTTGTCAGAAACCTGGTTTAAACCTGGCAAGTACACATCATTCCCTGGTTACAACGTCATCCGAAAGGATCGTCTAGACGGGAAGGGTGGTGTTGCTATCCTAGTTAAGTCAAATATAAAATTTGCTGAGATAATTGGTCCTCAATTTAATAATATTATGTACGTAGGTATTAAAGTCAAAATAAATCGAGGCGTAGATTTGACTCTATTAAGTTTATATTGTAAACCACAAACAAAAATCACGCTTCAAACATGGTCAAATTTTTTTCAAAATATAAAAAAACCCTTCTTAATCGGAGGGGACTTTAATGCACACAACATAGCATGGGGATGTTCGGACAACAACACATACGGCTCAACATTACTAGAGGCTATAGATTTAAACAATATTGTATATCTTAACAACGGAACCTTCACGCGTATTAACCCAGCGGGTGGCCAAAATTCGGCCATAGATTTGTCCTTAACATCCCCATGTTTTCAGCCATTAGTAGAATGGAATACAATAGATGATTCTCATGGTTCAGATCATCTCCCCATAAAAATGATATGTAATATAACACCAACATTTGCTACTATAACGAGTAAAAAAAAATGGAATACCAAAAACGCGAATTGGGATAACTTTTACGTTGAAGGCATGCTCAAATTTGAAAATCTAAAAACAAATAAGTACGATGATTTTGTAAATACTCTAAATACTGTAATAGAGAAATCAATCCCCGCTATGGAAGGAAATACAAACAAAAAAAGAAAGGGCAAATTTTGGTGGAACCAAAAATGTACTAATATAGTCTTAGACCGAAAAAAATGTTTCGCAGAATATAAAAATAACCCCACTCTCGCAAACCTCATTTCCTATAAAAGGGCAGACGCTGTGGCCAAAAAAATTCTAAAAGAAGAAAAAACAAAAAATTGGCATGAATTTTGTATATCTCTAAATAAAAATACCCCCATAAAAAAGGTGTGGCAAAAAGTTAATAGTTACAAATATCGAAGACAAGAAAATACGATTTCCATTAGCTCAGAGGACCCCTGGGTGGAGGAATTCCACCGGAAACTAACTCCTTCGTATGCCACAAACGAAGCTCCTATAATCGACGAAGAGCCGTTTACAGCAACCCACTTTTTAAATCAACCCTTTGGGAGGGAGGAACTGAAAAGAGCATTAAAAAAGAAAAATAATACTGCTCCAGGAAAAGATTCTATTGAATATTCGATGCTAGCCAACTTACCGACAAATGCAACAAATATATTACTCAACATCTATAATGACATCTTCAGCGGACAACACCCTGTCCCTTTCGAATGGACTGAATACATTATAATACCGATATTGAAGCCAGGAAAACCGAAAAACCTATCAACGTCATACCGACCGATTGCCTTGTCATCATGTTTATTAAAAACTTACGAGCGGCTTCTTAAAAACCGATTAGAATTTTGGATGGAGAGAAACAAAAAGTATCCTACCACTTAGTTTGGGTTTAGAAGGGGCCACTCTACTCAAGAGGTTATAGCAAGTTTATTAACGGATATTCAAATAGGATTCACGGAAAATAAGAGCACCTCAGCACTATTTATAGATATACAGGGAGCATATGATCACGTAAACTATGAAACTCTATATAATAAAATGTTTAGCCTAGGAATTCCAGTAAAAGTCCTGCAAAACATATACTCCATGTACAATACCCGCCTCTTATACGTCAGAACTCAAGAAGGTCTAACAGATCCCAGAGTGACGAGAATGGGACTTCCACAAGGGAGCATATTAAGTCCACTTTTATACATAATATACACATACGATTTGGAATCACTATTTGACAATGACTTCAAAATTCTTCAATTTGCTGATGATGTATGTATATATACAAAGGATAAGTCAATTGACAACGCCAATACCCAATTAAAAAATAAACTAACAGAAACAATAGATTGGTTTAACAAAAACGGCCTTAACCTGTCAGCAGAAAAATCAAGTATGTGCACTTTTACGAGAAAAAGAGCTGAGCTACCCAACTCAATAACAATAAATGAAACTCTTCAAATACCCTACAAAAATACAGTAAAATATTTAGGAATAGTGCTAGACAAAAAACTGTTATGGAAGGACCACATTAACTACCTTATTAGAAGAGCTGAAAACGGTATAAACATTCTTAGAACATTTTCACATCAAAAATGGGGATCAGATCCAAATATTGCTTTAATGTTCTATAAAGCCTACATTCGATCCATCTTAGATTACGGTTGTCAATTTTACGGATCAGCTGCTGAGACTCACCTTAAGAAAATCGAACAAATCAAAAACAAAAGCATAAGGATCTGCATAGGTTTTTTAAAAAGCACCCCTATAGCGGTCATGGAAGCAGAAACAGTAGAACCACCACTATCGTTAAGAAGAAACTGCCTTACAGATAAACTGCTCTTAAAATTAATTTCTAAAAACAGCAATCTAGTAACGAGTATCCACACACTCACAATACTAAACCTAACCCACACCTATTGGAAAGCTAAAAAGAGCCCATTGTTAGTAACAAGTTATTGCTGGATAACCGACATCAAAGATACCATTCAATCCTCAGACACACCTCCTTACTTTGAACTTCAGGAAAATTTTTACAATTACACTCCAAAAATTATAATACAAACTTCTGATACTAAAAATCCTGTGATACTTAAAAAAATATTTTTACAGAACTCGGCAATTTGGTCAAACTACGAACATATTTATACGGATGGCTCGGTTTTGGATAACCGGACAGGTTGTGCATTCTACCACAAAAATAAAAACATCTCCCAAAAATTTAGATTACGAAACGAGGCGTCTATATATTCTGCAGAACTCTGGGCTATCTGGGAATCATTGAAGTATTGTCTCGAATTTAATGAAAATCATAATTTTGTAATATTTACAGATAGTAAAAGTTCTTTGCAAACTCTACTAAATATTCAATATAAAGCTCCTGACAATTATTTAATAACAAGTATATTAAATACCTATATAAACTTAAAAAATCTTAACAAAAACGTAATATTTGTTTGGATTAAATCCCATATTGGTATAGCTGGTAACGAAATTGTTGACAATCTTGCTAAAGAGGCAACAAAAATCTCAACTTATGCAAACAATTTTTTAATTCCATATACTGATATCTATAGCATAGCTAAAAAGCGACTAATCGATAATTGGCAGGAGCAATATAATCTAGAAAATAAAGGTTGGGGCTATAAAAACATATTTCCTAAATTACGTAAAAAAACATGGTTCCAAACAGAATCGAATAAAAATTTTATAAGGATAATATCTAGGATTAGAAGCCGTCACGCGCTCTACCCCAAACATAAGAAAAAAATTGGGTTGCAGAACAATGTAAATTGTGATTGCGGTGAAGTTGGTGATCTAGATCATTATATATTAGGATGTTCTAGTCATAATATAGTATACACAAATAGATTATATAACGAAGTTGTTAACTTAGTAGAATCTCCTTTTAATATTGACTCAATTATTTGTACAGAAAATATGGACGCATACCGTAAGTTATATAAATTTATATTACTTTTGAAGCTTAAATTATAAAAAGTTAAAGGAAAAATATGGGAAAAAAAAAAAAAAAAATAAGAATAAAATAAAATTAAAAAAAAAAAAAGAAAATAAGAATAGGTATATATATATATAAAGCCAAAAAATTAATAATTAAAAAAATAGACAAAAAAAAATTTAATACCAAAAAAAAAAAAAAAACAAAAACAAAAAAAAATAAAAAATAAAAGAGAAAAAAAAAATATAAAACCTTAAATAAGTATTACATTATAAACTATCGAAAAAACATTAGATTAATAGTTACTTGTATTGTAAAAATCCAAATATCTCAGCAAATTTTAATTGAAAAAAAAACAAAAAAAAAAAAACAAGGAGAGATGCTGGCCATTTGGTGTAAACCAGAGCCATAAAACATATAAAAAAAAAAAAAAAAGAGTGCTCACGTGAGACGAAAAGTGTGCATTTGCAGAAAATAAGCACATGCTAGTACGCGTGCCGTTGGGGATGTAACGTAATACGCATAATATGACTTCAGTGTGGTTCTGATGTATTAACATACTATGTAAAACAGCGCTTCACACTTTTTGTCTGTAACGTAATAGCACGTGAGCTTACATAATGTGACGTGACGTGAGCTCAGTGTGTTTGCGGCTTGCGTGCTTGTTGCTCGTGGTGGCGCTCTGCTTGGGTATTAACAGATTGTGACGTTTTCCGTCTCAAATCATTTTGCAAGGCTTTGTTGCTCGTTTTTGGTAAATTAGGCAATGCAGAACTACCGGCCACTTTTTTGTTATTTGTAATAGCGCTATCAGGGTTAACATTTTGTCTTTTTCTTGTCTTTCTAGGTACCTGAGTAGCCCACTGCTCGCTACTCTCCGAATCAGCCTCTGAAGCGCATTCCATGCCTGAACCGGCCTTGTCTATGACTGTAGCATTTATGTTGATTTGTGTATTATTGAGTTTGCTAGCAGATGCCTTTTCAGTATTGCTTAATATAGGTTTTGCTTGTTGTTTGTTAAATATTGCGTCTATTTTTGAATTTACATTAGAGTTTAGCCTGTCTGTATTTGGATCAATGCGGTACCTACCTAATTGGTCCTTTAACTTCCCCATCTTTTTACTTAGGTCTCTAACCTCCATTGTTTCGTAAAACTATCCTTCAGCACCTGCCTCATTTTATTCATCCATTCAACGTTGTTTTCGTTCAGTAATTTCTTCCATTTAAACTTTTAACAAAATCATTCTTCCAGAATTAGTAAATGCAATCTCTGTTACTAGAAAAGCCTTTAAAGCATATTTTAAAACTGTATACCGTTTACAGTTGTTTTGGCCCATTTAAAAGAATTTTTGTTGCATTAAAACTTTCGCATTTCCTATCTTTTTAAATGTTTTAGTGCAACGTTTTGTTTTCAAATGCGGACGTTTTATTTTTGAAAAATAAATAACTCTAGTCCTGTTGCTATGCATTTTTTGTGCAGCCTGCTTTGGAAGCTGTTTAAGTTAGGAATATAATATACAGTTTGTCCGAAAATTCCGTTCGTATAAATACAAGGGGATATTCTACATTATGAAAACATGAACAAAATATGATGTCCTTAAATGTTTTAGAAGGAAGTTATGGTAGTCCAAAGCTGACCTCCAAATACTTGTTTCTATATTATTTCTTTGTGACCACTTGAGGTACCGATATGCGTCCTAGCACACGAACTAATATTAATCAATGCATATGTTTGATATTAGAAGTTAGCGTCAAATTCAGTCATGGGCGTTTCTATAAAAGGGTCTCCTTGTTTACTTATTCCTAATTTTTCTACATGACACTTTTTTTAAATTCTACCTAAGAATTATGATTCCCAGGATTTTTTACACAAAAAAAGGTATTCTTGTAAAAAATAATTAGGATAATATAGTTTACGAGAAAAAAATAATTTATTTAAATCAGTACATAAACGATTATCAAATTTTGCTTAAACTAAAACAACAGAGTAGTCCTATGATGAACTTAAATTTGAAGTTAAAAAGCATCCAGAAATCTGCGGTTGATATTAAAGTAAATGAAAATGACAATAGTTGTTATAAATATTAAACATAAAATCAATGAAGAGTTCCTGGTTGAACAACAATAAACAAAGAAAAAGTAAACAAAAGTTGAAAATGATTTCTATTCATCAGTGCAACCAGCTAAACAATTTCTCATTGATGTTCTTACTCTTACGAAAAGTACTTTTTTATCGCGAATTTTATTTTCATAATATCTGGTATGTAAACTCACAAACTCTTGATAAATTAATAATTTATCAAATAGTACTGTAACCTTGTCCGTACACTTATTTTTAATAATTTGAAGCTGTCAATTTCAATAATGTATATGTATGTTAGCACATTTCATTTCTCCGCTAAAAGAATCCCAGTGTGTGTTGGTTGTAATCACCCTAATATCTTAAATGCAATCAGCTGATTGCTCTTTTGACACTTCGGATGAATAATAACGTCGCATCGTAAGCTTTCAAATGGTCCGATTTAATTGTGGCAGCAAGAATTATCCTCTGCAAATAAATCAGTTACTTTTACAAGATTTTTATGCTGCCGCATTATCGTTTGCTTTATAGATTTGGTGCCCGGTATACTAAATGAGTCACTGACAGAAATTCTGGTCTTGGAGTATAGATTGCTTGTACATTATTTCAAAACTAATTATTGTACACGGTCATTCAACCAGGACTGAAAGGGGCATTTTTTTGAGTTGCTCTGTATTTTTAATAAAACCAATATAGCCGTCTAGTTTATGGTTTGCCGTAGAATCTAAAATTGTCATTTAAAAAGCGATCTGACTTAAAACAAAGAAACTGTGGCTTAAAGTTGTTGTTTTTTTAATGGAACACCCTGTATATTTTTAATTTTTATGAAACGCCTTTTTTTCTTGATTCCATAAATATATAATTTGTCTATATTAGCTCAACCCGTTTTTAAGATATGAGCAATCAAATATTTAAAAAGCTGTATTCATTTGAGCTTAATATGCATGGAATACCTTGGAAAAGAGAAGCCCCGTAATGGTGTTGCATTAAAATAACGTCAGAGGAGGTGTTAGAAAATAAATGTCTAGAATGCCTAGAAGCATTGTTATCCGTTATTATTTAAAAAGCCGATATCTCGGAAACTAATAAATTTAGGCATAGGATATAGTTAATAGGAAATGTTTAGAATTGACTGGACGATTGGACGGTGTTATATTTAAAAAAATATAACTTTGACTCTCCACAACTTCTTGGGCGTACCTGTATATTCCAATTTATTACAGATATGTAGATTTCTAAAAGCCTTACAACTTTTATTAAAGACATTTATCTTTTGAAATAATCGACCGTTCTGGTAATTTCTCCTAACCCTGTATATACTCCACCTGTTACTTTACCCTCTAAAAAATATGACCCAATCACATACTCCCCTACTACCCCTTTCTCCACAAACATTTAGAGACAACCTATTTTGAGAATGCATTGTAACAAAATGGGGATTAGTAGTCGCATAATAATGAAAATTGTGCCTATTTACGTTCCCAGTTTTATTAAAAGTTGCTTCATCACAAAGAAGCACATTATTTGCAAAATTCCATTGTTGTTATTTTTAACTCCCAACACTAAAAGTGAGGCTTTGAATTTTCCTCGGGTTTAGGTTAGTTCAGTGGTTGGTTTTCTATATTTGGCTAAGTGAAGTATACAGTTAGATCACATTTAATTTGGCGTTTATTCATCCAGTTCTGCACTTGTTTACAAGATAACTCTGATTAATTACTAACTTTAGTACAGGACAACTTTTATAACATTACTATATTTATTGCTTGGTGCTTTTTGTTAACCCTTTCCAGCCCAATGATGCCATATGGAATTTATGTATAATTGGTTACCTAAGACAGATTTCTAGTTTTTATTTTAAGCCGGTATTATGATCTAGTGTTAAGTAATGATAACAGAGTGCGCTAGTAGCTTAAAAGCAGCAATTGGCAGTTGACCCGCTTTCAAATCGGTGACAAATGTATAAGTTGTAAAGTGCATGGATTTTATTGATTTATCAGGATTATTCACGAGGTAAGTACTGATTTTTTAAAATCTAAATAAATATAGATGAGATCTAAAGGTGTCTAACAATGTTATTTTTGCAAAAGTTTTAAAAGTATAACATTTTTTGGGCTTGATATTGCGGTCAAACCACATGACTCCATTTGGCGTCAGTGGTCTTTTATTTGGTATTTACTTCTACCCCTGGAAATCAAAATTTTTTGGACACCATCATTCATAATGCATATGTCTTCCATAAAATGATCCCTCTAAGATTACAGACGCTATCTACGGCCCTTGAAAATTGAAAAAATTTGTTGTGTTGACATAAACTTTTTTTCTATATTATTTATTTATTGTAGATTTTGTTTCCTTTCCAGATGACTAGAGCGGGGTTGACAGAACAAGAAGAAAAGCACCTACTTGTCCTATTAGAAGGTGATGTCTCCGATTTAGAAATTAGTGACGATGAAAATGATGATGATAATGAAGAACAGTTAATTAGACTTCGAAATATATTGGATCCTGATCTCGAAGAAAATCAGACGAATATTTCAAATATACAAATAGAAGAAGAAATATCCAGAATAAGGGAAGAAAATATGGAAGAAGGTGAAGATATTCCAGATGATATACCGCTAGCTGAAATCTTTGGAATAAAAACTATAGTAACAATTTCAAGCGCTCGTGGACTTTTGTGGAAAAAAAAAGGATATTGACAAAATATAACAAAATTGTAATGTAGAATGGTCTTCAGACAACGAAGTTTTGACTCCTCTAAGCTATTTTATAATGTTTTTCAGCGATGATATAATCAACAACATAGTCTTACAAACTAACCTGTATGCTTGTCAAAAGAATGGGGATTCAATAAATATAACCTACTCTGAAATTTGTCAGTTTCTTGGAATAAACATACTCTCTGGTGTAGTAAGAATGCCAAGTTATCGAATGGATTGGGCCGAAGAAACTAGGTTTTCCAGTTGAAGATGTCAAATATGAAAATATTGCTCACTGGCCAGGCCATATTGAGCCCAAACGAAGATGCAAAACTTGCATCAAGGCTTATTCAAGGGTGTCATGCTTAAAATGTATAACTCAATTATGTTTGACGAAAGACAAAAATTGTTTTCTTGAGTTCCATACTCGTTAATAAGATGTACAAAGGTTGTATTTACGATAGTATTTAGACAGGCTTATTAAAACACACTCTGTATTTATTAAAGTTTTCCACACAATATTTGTATTTTTAACCCACTGACTCCATATGGCGTCATATGTTTTTTTCTGTTAATTTTAGCAAAAATCAAAAATTTTACGTATAGATAATATTCAAACATCATTTGCAATATTAATTCGACAACAATAATTTATTTTTTAATAAAAAATTAATTTGGGCTGGAAAGGGTTAAGCGAATGCAATTGTCATGTCCCACGGACGATGACGCCCGTTAATTTTGACGTACGTGTTTACCTTCTAATGGTTTAACTCGCAGTCGGTCTCGAGGAACCGAAAGTTTGCTCTGTCGCCAGAAAATCACGCACGCTGTCATACAGATCAATCACAAGGTAACATATTTCCCGCCTTGTCTCTAATAGGCTATTTATTGTTCCGCCATATTTTCTTTGGACCAATTGTTATTTTTCCCGTTTTCTGTACCGCGTACCAGTTATATTAAATGATAATATTTGCAAGTTTTTTTAGACGACAGTATTATTCATTCTATAAACATTAGATGCATTTTGTTTCTCTGTTCCTCTGACCGTTGAGGAATTGTGTTGCTAATAGAATAATAGCTGTAGCAAGTTATAATATTTGAAAAGCAGCTATTTTTTCTAGACAAAAAGTAGTATTGATTCTGAAAACATTGGTTGCATTTAATTTCATTATTTTTTATCGCATTTAAGCAATCGTTTCTCCAACAATTATTCTCTCATTTTATTTTGTACCCACTCACAAAAAGCTACTCGTTTATTATAATCTTCATTATTAAGCTCTTGTAACAGCTGCACATGGTATGGATGAATTTTATGGGTCCATAATATCCTTTAAAGTGATGATCTTGCAATATCAGTTTGTTGTGCAAGAGGTCGTTGACCGATATGAGAATCTTCAGTGATGGGCAATAAAACATTTAGCTCATCCTCTTCCGTACTTACACTTTTTCTTTTATTATTTTTATTATAAGCTACACTTCCTGTTCTGTCAAACCTCTCCACCTATTTTTCGAAAGCTCGTTTATTAGGTTGGCGCCTGTCTGGATATTTCTCGTGATGAAGTCTTGTTGCAAATAATGGATTGTTGTCACTTATATCAATAATGTAAATCATATCAATTATTTCAGAATTTGGAACATTAATTTTTTAAATATTTACATTAATTGCTAGAACTAGAATATTATTGTAACTACAGAAGTCGTTTTGGGACAAATATATGATGCCTAATCTGACATTACAAATTCAATACAAACATCCTATATTTTACACTACTTTGGGATTCTACATGTTATTTTTTAATAAGTGCATTATGAGTCTAAACTTAATACTTTCCGAGATATTGACTTTTGATAAATTACATTTTTTAACTTTGACAGATTCTAACTCTTTAACGGTACGTCTTAGAGCCAAACGGCTTACATGTCCATTACATCTTACTTCTTTATTATCGCCCCAAGACATGTAAACTTTTGCCAAACCGGATACCTATAACTCGAAAGCCGGAAATATGGTACTTCCGGTTTAACCGGAAACTTATATTTTTAGGAAGATAATAAAAAAGTAAGATAGGGACATGTAAGCCGTTTTGTTCTTAGACATACCGTTAAAATGCTAGAAGCTGTCAAAGTTTAAAAATGCCATTTTTAAAAAGTCGATATCTCGGAAACTATTATGTTTAGACTCATAATGCGCTTATTAAAAAACAATTGCTATTTTATGTAGACTTCAAAAATAGTGTAAGATATAGGGTGTTTTATTTAAAAAGAAAACAAATTTTGTTCTCCTCACTTTTCTGAGCCCTTCTGTAAAATGTAAATTGTTTTTAAAATATGCCACTTTAATTCCAACCCTCATGCTGTTTCAGTATTTTTGATAAGTTCTTCGATAAGGATGTAATCTTCCGTCTCCGCTTCGTTAGCGGACCCGGTACCAAACTTATATTATTTTTTGCCTTAGCCAGTTTGCTAAATTAAAAACTTAGTGTTTCACCATAATTTGCTATATTTTTGCCTATCCACTCCCCACCCTACAGCTTGTTCTGTATCAATATCAATCCGTACTCCTTTATTGTCTAATCGCTATTCTTCAATCCAATTTCTAGAAACACCAAAATAGTAAAATTCCAGTCATCTTTCATGATCACTCGGCCTTAGATTTTGTACTATGAATTTTATTGGATGCTATCATTGAGCTACGAAGTTAATAACTGAGCAATCCAAAAATGCTCCGGTATGCACCTTTAATATTCCTTTTGCGGAAGCTTTACTCGTGCTCAGTACGTTTTTTTGATCATTCTCTAAACCTTCACTTTTATTTTGTCCGAGCGTCTCCTTATTCTTTATTTACACAGTATTTGGAGTGTGGAGTGTGTACGTTTTGTGAGCGTTGTTTTTAGTTCTTTATAGGATTTTGAGGAACTTTCGTTAAAAACTGGTTACTAGATTAGACTTGTATAGTTTAGGTTTATTTAGGTTATAATGCCAGGACCTTTTATTGTAAGTTTGCAATGTAGAACGAGTACGAGATGCTGCTCCGCAACAATTGTTGGCCAATGACCAAAATTCAGTTCTTAAGGTAAGTACCTAGCTACTTAAAATAATTTTAAAATTGTACACAGTAAAAAAGTAAGTGTTAAATTAAACACTTAATGGTGGTACATATCGGACCACACTCAATAGGGTATAGTATCCAATCAGTATATCTTATAAAAAATGCATTTTTGAATGTTTTTCTTACTTTCTGATGAGTGTTAATTCTTCTAATTTATGGGTAGGTACATTTACACTATCGTGTATAAATTAAACTCACAGATTGTAAACCTATCGTTCTAGGGTGTAAAGGAAATAATGAGAGGTGTAAGTAAATCATTTTTTAATGGTAATTTGTGATTAATTAGTGTAAATTTTATTTTATTTGGGTGTGACTTTACTATAGTGAGCATAAAAAATAATCTACCCAGGGCTAGAATACTTTCCACTTTGTTTAAGTCTTTTAATCCCGTATCAAACTAACCGGGAGTTTATAATAATTAAAATGTAAAAAATTATGCATTCAAGATGATTTACATTATAAACCTCTGCTTAGTTTAATACATGATTCACAGACTTAATCAAAGCCAAAAGTAGTAGCCCTAATATATATAAATCATCAGATCGCTTAGAAAAGGTTTGTTAAATGAATATAAATATTAAGTATTATTTATCGTTTATTTATAACCAAAATGATGGTTACAAGAGAACTGGAAACCCCTGTGATTTTTTTTACACTTATTATTATAACTAGTTGAACAAAATGACACACCTATTATATAGTTTACCAATTTAGTAAATTAAACATAATAAGCTGAACAAAACAAATAACAAAATAAATATATGTATACTTAGAACACTAAACAACTAAATAAAACTACACTTTGGAACAATATACAAGAATGAAAATGACGAGTATTATATTAATCGTATATTTAGTTAGAGATCTATGAAGTAAAATATGTAGATAGGTACCTAAGTATGTACATAAAAAAGAAATACCTTTATATTATAAGCTTAAATTTGAATAATTTAAAAGCTAAAGGGAACACTGTAACAATGTAAATACCTACTTAGTTTGAAAGTTGAATTTGCATGTAGCGTCGGCGTCATGTGTCAATTCCTAGAATTTCACACCACTTGTTGCCGCCTGTCTTTTTGGTAACACGAGTTTAGGTATTTTTACCCGAGGCCGTGTAAAAAAACGATAAAAGGATAAGCTTTACACTCAATGTGTTAAAATAACCTTCTAGCGGGGTTTATTTACACGCTAATATGGTGTTATTAATTGTCATTGTATTTAATTTTCCTGATAAAGTGTAAAATGGAATAAATAACACCCAATCAACAAAATTAACTTTTTAGAGAGTTAAATTCATAGGCAAATTTAATACAACAACTTTGGTCCCATATGAGTGTAAAAATGTGGTAAATTATGTTGATCCGGGTGTTAACATTAACGCTACTTTTTTACCAGTTCTGAAATGATTTTTACCAGGTTGATATTTTTTACTGTGTATCCCCGCATAGCATTTACCTTGCTACTATAACCTAATGATTTTTCTGTTATCGCTGTTAACACAATCACGTATTTATTCATGTAAATGTTTTTTTTTGGAATGTTTAAGCTGTTGATTGATGTGGTGGGTAGGTGTACCTACTATAACGTTCAAGTACTACGGGCACTAACTACGATATTTTTGAGGAAAAAAATGGTACGCCAATGGTTCTTTCCCAAACAAAAATTCACCGATCAATTTAAAACATAACAGCTTTCTTGAGTTGTTTTCCTGCTATGCGCCGTTTTTGAGTAAAGAAAATAAAAACCGTTGTATTGTCCGAGAAAATTAATCTAATTATTGAATAATTCAATTTTGCAATAAATCTAGTTGCCTTGGAATATGCCACTTGCTTTTTACTATTTTTTACATCTGACATTTTCTAGTAGTAAGTCTCTGTCGTTCAAGTCTATGCGTTATGAATTATTAATGTCATTTTATTTCCTCCATCTTGTTAAAAATGGTGAATTATTTAAATGCTGAAATGGCAGAAATGCATTAAGTGTATGGCCTCGCTGACGGTAATGGTGAGCAAGCCAGACGTATTTATCACCTGAGATATTCCAATCGTGCTTTGTCAGATAGTTGAACCTTTTTTAATATTTATCGTCGTCTTGTTGAAACTGGTAGTGTCCGAAGAGGTACATCTCAAGGTAGACCTCTAAGTGTGAGAACACCTGAAATTAAGGAAGCGGTGCTGCACGATGTCGACGAACATCCTGAAATGAGTACGAGGAAGATTGCTAAAAATTTGAATATTTGCCATCAAATTATTTTGAGAATTTTAGTGGATTTTTTTATTATATCCGTACCATATTTTAAGAGTACAAGCATTACTTTCCAGAGATTTTCCAAGGCATGTGACCTTCTGTCAGTGGTATCTTCATAATAATGCACAAGATCCGAAATTTAAAACATACATTCTGTTCACGGAGGAAGCTAATTTTTCAAGAAATTCCATGCAGAATTTCCACAACAATCATTTGTGGGCGGAAGAAAATTCCTATGCCGTAACCAAAACCCATTTTCAATATTAATGTTCGGTTAACGTATGGGCAGGAATTATTGGGAACCTTTTAATTAGCCCAGTGTTCTTGCCGAGACGACTTGACGGATAATCTTGCCTCTACCTTTGCTGATTGAGGATGTTCCGATAGTAATAAGAAACCATAGGTGGTACTTGCACGATGGTGCACCAGTATAGTTCAGTGTAGTGGTTCGTACTTATTTACAAACTGTTTATCGAGATCGTAGGTTTGACCGCGTTGGGCTCCAAGAATGACCACCAACAAGGTCCCCCGACCCCAACAGCTTAGATTTCTTTTTATGTGGCCATCTTAAGACGCTAGGGTACACGAGTCCCATTAACACTGTAGAGGAATTAACAGCAAGAGTAGTTGCAGCATGTGATGGAATAAGAAATACTCCGGAAATATTTCAATAAGTGCGCAATTTCATGAGAAGAAGGGCGGAAGAATGCATTTGCATATTTACTGAAGGGGGCCATTTTTAACAATATTAGTAATAATCGCTTCATGTCAGTTGTAACATTATGTTAATGTAGTATGTTGTTAGTTGTTCATGATGATGCTAACCCGTAATGTGTTTAATTTTTCCTATTAAATTACTAATAATTTTGCAATTTTTTTTAACTCGAAAACGGCGCATCGCAGGAAAACAACTGAAGGTAGCTCTTATGTTTTAAATTAAACGATGGATTATTCAAAACTATTTTTTATTTGGGAAGAAAACGTTGGCGTACCATTTTTTTCCTCAAAAATATCGAAGTAAGTGCCCGTAGGCGCGCCTCTGTTAAAGCTGAAAATTATTTTTGTATTGAAAAATATGCACTTTTATTAACTGTCGCTACAAACTAAATAGAAATATCTTAAGTAGTTTCAATAACTGAACTAACCTAAACTCGTAACGTAACAATTTCGGACCATAGTTTATAAAGCAAACTATCATTACTTTTTCATGTAGGCTCACACCCTTAAATATTCGTATATCAATATGGAATATCAGGTATGTGAATGATATTCATTTATAACTAGAATTCGTTGCAATGCAGTCCTCCTAATACCCGTTTCTTATAAGATGAATCAAATTGAGACACTTATCGGGCGAGTATGCTATGAGTCCTGGAAGGCTGGAAAAAGAATTCGTTCGCATTTTTCTTTCCACATTTGCAAAAGTAGGTACGTAACTCTGTTCTAGGATGGTCTGGAAACGGCTTTCTATATAATGGTTGTGCATCCCGCGACTTTCTTTTGCACTTACCGTAGATTAGCAGCATACTATTATTCGTTAGTTTTAAAAAATGTAAACACACCTATTAATCAGATATACTATTTGACTTATTTCTAATCTTCTAGTAATAAATTTAGATCGCTATCAGGAATTTCATAATATTTGTTAGAATGTTGCTAATTCGTTACCAATTTTAATTCAATTTCTTTATTGTATTTAAGAAATATTACAGTAATTTCTTATTACAAGTACCTATACGGTTGAGCTTACATAGTCTATTTTTGTTACCACTTAAAGTAAAAACAATATAATCATATTATGGTAAAGTTTAGCAAAAGAAAATTAAAGAAAAAAAGAAAACATTTAAGTATCATGAAGACAGTTTAAGGATACTTTTTACTAACATAAAAATAATAAAAAATAATAAAAATACAATAAACTAACCATAAACTAGAGAACTCGGTTTATAATAGAAATATAGTTCCTTTTTTATGGAGAGAGAAAAAGAACTATACTGATGTTAAATAAACTAAAAAATATCACTTGTTTAAAAGAAAAGATCGCAATCTTTTAAACGAGTCCTGCAATTATTCTTACAGGCTATGTGGGAAATTTAAGTATTAAATAGTAAGGCAGTTTCTCGAAAGAGAAACTGGTGGCCAGTAGTAAAAAAGACGAATGAGATAAACTATTTAAATCTTATTCGAATAATATGTTGCTATACACAGTAAAAAATATCCACCTTGTAAAAATCATTTTAGAAGTGGTAAAAAAAAGTAGTGTTAACACCCGGATCAACATAATTTACCACATTTTTACACTCATATGGGACCAAAGTTGTTGAATTAAATTTGCCTATGAATTTAACTCTCTAAAAACTTAATTTTGTTGAATGGGTGTTATTTATTCCATTTTATACTCTACCCAGAAAATTAATACAATGACAATAATTTTTCGACCGTACGGTTTTTAATCGTGCGGTCTACCGACTGGGGAGTGTGAAACGGCACCTTCATCCTACGAGATATCCGATCTCATCCGGCCTGTCCGGCGTGAATAGGATGGTTTTGATGTCGACTCATTTTACACTCTTCCCTAAGCCAAGAGCACGCGGTGTTTCCCAAGCGGTCACCCATCCAAGTACTAACCGCGGTCGACACCGCTTAACTTCGGTGATCTGACGGGAACCATTCCATTTTAAAATTCTTTATTGTCCTATTGCTCTCTATAATAGTACTTTAATAACTAACTTAATCTAGCTTATCATAATACATAATACTAAAACCAACTAAACTAAGTACAGAGTTGGGCGCATACGGACCGTAAGCATACTGCCCGAAATGCGCCCAAAAACCAGGCCTTGAGCCTGGCGGCCGATGTTGTGGCCAAAAGGAGCATTTATACGTATCCAGTAGCTGGCGCCAGTCTCACTGGCACGCCAGCACTGTCATACTAGTGGCATCGTATGAACACTTTTTCGTGCCAGTCCAGCGCTGGCCGCCAGCACTGGAGCGAATAGAGATCGCGTCCATTTTCCTTGCCAGTAGCTGCCACCCCCTACCCCGTAACACCCGCGCCAGTGTTACAGGCAACGTCTAAACACGTTGGCGTCAGTTGCTGTCATTATTGGATTGTATATTTTTCTGTTTTTCATATAAAATGGCCCGTAAATATAGTGAAAATGAAACGTTGTGTTGTGTTACCCATCTCTTCTTTTAATAACAAACACATGTTTTTTACAATATTTCTTTTTAACATTCGAATTTTTCTCGAATTCATTTAAAAAGGAATGCTGATGCGACAGTGAAAACACACGATTGACTGGACTCGTGTAAACGACTTGGGTTCAGCGCCTTGCCAGCCAAGAATTGGCAGGCCAGTGAGACTGGCGCCAGCTACTGGATACGTGTAAATGCTCCTTAAGGTTATTATTACTATTTAAAATAATTCACTGTGTCACACGCGTTCCGGCGGTGCCTTACCGGTGTATTGCAAGGGTTATGTTACTCCAAGGAGTTTAATATTAAAATTCCAAGAAAATAGTGAAGCTGACGGGAACCGGTGCTTTAGTGTCGCTAGGCCCTTGCCTCACTCTTCAATTAATAACACCATATTTACGAGTAAATAAACCCCGCTAGAAGGTTATTTTAACACATAGAGTGTAAAACTTATTCTTAAATTACTTTTACACGGCCCTGGGTAAAAATACCGAAACCCGTGTATCCGAAAAGACAGGCGGCAACAAGTGGTGAGGAATTCTAGGAATTGACAGATGACGTCGACGCTACATGCAAATTCAACTTTCAAGTCAGTCTGATTGTGCTCCTTGAACGTGATATAGAATAATGTTATATTTAAATTAAAATATAGAAACTAAGCAGTAGTTCTAGAAAGTGCCAAATGAGAGTGCCTTTTATGAGGATCGTGTTACATTGGGTAAGCATATTAACGAAATTTAATAGAAACCTTACTAATAAGTACGCCATTTTTAAGAAACTAAGGAGGTGTTTACATTGCTACAGTTTTCCCTTTAGCTTTTAAATTATTCTGATATCAGATTATAATATAAATGTATTCCTTTTTTATATAAATACTTAGGTACCTACCTACATATTTTACTTCATAAATCTCTAAATAAATATACGATTAATATAATATTCGTCAATTTCATTCTTTTACATTGTTCCAAGACATACTTTTATTTAGTTGTTTATTGTTCTAAGTATACATATTATTATATTTATTATGGTATTTCTTTTGTTAAGCTTAACAATGAGGTACATTAATTAGTTATAATAATTAGTGTAAAAAAAATCACAGGGTTTTCCAGTTCTGTTGTAGCCATTATTTTGTTTATAAATAAACGATAAATAATACTTAATATTTTCATTCATTTAATAAACCTTTTCCAAGCGATCTGAAGATTTATATACATTAGGGGCTACTACTTTCGGCTTTCATTAAGTCATTCAATCATGTATAAAACTAAGCAGAGGTTAATAATGTAAATCATCTTGAATGCATAGTTTTTTACATATTAATTATAAACGCTCGGTTAGTTTGATGCGAGATTAAATGATATAAACAAAGTGGTATTCTAGCCCTGGATAGATTATTTTATTATACTCACTATTGTAAAGTCACACCCAAATAAAATAAAATTTAGACTACAATAATATAATATTTACACTAATTAATCACAAATTACCATTAAAAAATGGTTTACTTACATCTTTCATTATTTCTTATACACCCTAAAAGGATAGGTTTAAAATCTGTGAGTTTAATTTACACTCGATAGTGTAAATGTACCTACCCATAAATAAGAAGAACTAACACTCATCAGAAATTAAAAAACCATTTAAAAATATTTTTTTTACCAGATATACTGATTGGTTAATATACCCTATTGAGTGTGGTCCTATATTATTATGGACCACCATTAAGTGTTAAATTTAACACTCAATTTTTTACTCTGTACTTGTGCTCTCTCAATATTATCTTTGTACCTTAAGCCCCACATTCCAATGTTATAAATAAAAGAGGAAAGTAATATGCTGTCGTATAGTTTTTCCTCGCAAACCACGAGTTAATTTTTGATCGATTCATAAGGCCAGGTTCACTGCCAAAAGCTTTTTTAGTTTTTAATACGGTACGATTTTACATTTCTAAAAATAAGTCAGACGATGTAAATTGTACTCCCAAATGTACATATGAAGGCACTATTTCTAATTCTCTATTATCATAATAAAATCTATGATGGCGAGCTATGACAGAGTAAACGCCTCTGCTGAATATCATCACTTTGGTCTTGTTAATATTTACTGTCAGACTGTTTAATGTGGCATATTCATTAAGGGCTTTGAGCTTGCGGTTGAGATCAACCTCCGAGTCGGCCAGAATGACCAGATCGTCTGCAAACAGTAGGATTATTACACTCATGTAGTTGTCCAAATTAATACCTGCAAGACCTAAAGAATTATGGTTTTCAATATCTGCAATGAAAATTGAGACAAGAAAAAGGGATAGGGACTTACCCTGCAGTACGCCCTCGATAATCTAATATTTTTTGGTAAAGCCGTTGTTGGATTTAATTTTCATAGCCGCGTTGTCATATATTTGTTCAATTATTCGTATAAATTTTGCGCTAATACCTGATTCATACAGCTGTTGCCGTAGTAAATTATGGTTAATTGTGTCGAAGGCTCTTCTGAAATCAACAGAGGCAGCAAACACCTTTCGACTCTTCAGTCTAAGATGAATTTGGACAAATGAGTAAAGAATGAAAATGTTATCTGTACAGCCCCTTGATCTCCGGAATCTCGTCTGGCACTCAGGCAAAATATTGTTAGCTTCACAGTGTGTCGTTAACAGTTAAAGTGGTATTAATGTAAAAAGTTTAGCGCAAAAATTTATGAGCGCAATTCCTCTATAGTTTTTAGGATCCTCCTTTGGCCCCTTCTTGTAGAGCATAGTTATAATACCTTCGATCCAGGCAATGGGGACTTATTGATTTAATTTAATTTTACTATTATCTCGAATACGGGAAACGATCGGCGGTGAACATGGTAGGTACATTTTTAATTGAAAAACTGGCAATAATAAAAAATATAAGTCAATGGTAACAATAAAGAATATAAGTCAAATTCTCTGCTAAAATACTCTAAAACTTGGCCCATCATATTTCACCATATTATGACAAAACTGATCTAATTCGTACTTGGCCAGCAATTGCTCACCCAACTCTCAATAATCTAGTAATTCATTTCAAAATGTCAATTACATTCCTTATGGCTGAATCGTGTCCAAATCCATAATTTCCAATCCCCCGTTTAAGTGGGTTAAAAGTTGTTCATGGAAAAATCCTCTCTAAAATTTGAAAAATTCCTGGAATATTGAATTTTATCCTTTGACGTAGCCTTTGATCTATCCAGACCCTTGTGAAGAGAGAATTGCTTGACCGATTTTCTGCATGGTAATTGACTGATCGATATATTCTGTATCACGCTTATATACAGTGAAAACGTAAATGTAACATTCATTTAAAAGTCAAGCAGAATATCCTACTTTTAATTCGGCATACAATTTTAGATAAATATTATTCCATATTCCATAGGGTGGATCAAATTAAAATCAAAACATTTATCCCTTCAATTAAAATGTACAAGACAATAATTGAAGAAAAGGTCAATACAAAACTAAAAGTATACCCATTTTAAATATACACTCAACATAAACTGGTAAGAGAAGTAAGCAGAATATATCTTTAAAATAATTCCTGCGAACCATAACAATTTACTTGTAGCAAACACATTTTTAAACGATGCTTAAATACTTTTAAATTGAGAGCATCTGTAATGTTACTATCTAGTACAAATTTGCAACCTGTGAAATATATATATCTTTAAAATTCGGCAGATCTATGAGTTTCCGACAATAAAAGGGTTTTTAAACTTGTTGTTACAGCTTAAACTTGCCGCCATTAAAATAATAGTAATTTATTTTTAAACTCACCCCCTTCTTCACAAAATTAATTCTTTTAATGATACAAATCAGGACATACACTTCATACCGAGTCTCCCTGCTCAAATAATAAATGTACAGTTGACAATTTTAGTTTTCTTTTTAATAAATATATATTTCTTCAGGCTGTTTCTAAGTTATTTATTAATCCATATGGGTATTTCTATAAAACCTATCCATTTTAAAGACATTCGTTTCATGCTTGAAGGCTAAGAAAACGATACCAATGGTAACAGACACTTCGGCTATATGACATATTAAAGGTTAAAGAAACTTCTTCAGTCCCTTAAATTTATCCTTATTAAATCAGGAGCGTTGTGTGGAAGGCTAACTTTCTTCATATTTTCCCAATTAAAAATAATTAATTAACCATCCTTAGTTTGTTGCTATTATTAATGTGTCATATGTCAAAGCTGCCAAGTAAAGCTGAAATTCCCTAAAACTCTGACTGTCAAACTTACCCGCCTTTTTGGAAGGAGAAGAACTTTTTTCTCAGATCAATTTGGTTCCTGCAGTGGTGCGACTTGGAGCATTGGCGCTATTTTTGCCATTTTAGTGAGGAATTTGGGGGCCCAAGCATTTTATCGGTGGCCAAGTATCTTCAGCGCCGAAAGCTATTTTGCTGTTTTAATTGCTTCCGGTTTCTCCGCAAATTTAAATTTGTTTCCTACGAGAAAGGCCGACTACCACCTTATGTGAGTTTTAGATCATAACTTCTGCAAGAGATAAGCAGCTTTGCCTTTTATAATGTTAAATAGGTTTTAAGTATCATTTGTTTTTTACCATTCACGTCATATTGTAGCCAGCAAGTGGATGCTTTGCTTTTGTTTCAGGTCTTTTTTCCTTCTCACCTTTTTGTTTTCTTCACACCTCTTTGTCTGCCTATTCTTGTTCTGCTGTCCTGTCTGCCTTTGGCGTACATCTATGTCGCTTTGGACCGCATGATCCTGCTTTCCACCCTGCTACTTGTGGCATACCGCTGGTGCCTGCGGTCACTTTGCTGACTAGCCAAGTTTAGCGCCCCTTCATCTGTCGAGTAGTCCTTGAAGGCCTGGCGATTGGGCAGTTGCAGTGCCAGTGGAATGGAATTTTGCGAGCCTTACAGGTTTTTTATTTGTCAGTGCTGTCTTAGTACTAGTAAAGCATATTCAAAACGTGCTTAGGTCGTGGAAATCCACTCTGGAACTCCAACATTTAACTCGCAATTATCACAATAATGTCATTAGCTTTTTAAACTCACTATTGTACATATACCGGCTTAATTTAAAATCACACTTTCACTTTTCATTTTAGTATAACCTCAAATTCTGTAACTTTCAACCTTTAAAAGTCAGCTGTTTGAAACAGTACCATATACAGGGTGGCCAATTAGTACGACAAAGGTCAATATCTCCTGTACCATTAAAGATAGCGGAAAACTTTTGACGAAGCTTATTAAGGGTTAAAAGATGCATCTTTTAAAATTATTTTCGTCTATACAGGGTGCTCCAAAAAAGCGGCACGGTAAAAATTTTATATTTTTTAAATGGAACACCCTGTATATATTTGCATATTTTAATTTGCCGTAAATTACTATACATAGCACCGTAATTATTTATACACATTTTTGCAACGTTGCCGGATAGATGGGAAAATCCCTTAAATTTGTGAAAAAACATCGTTCAATAAAATGTGTAGTATTTTTTAACTTATTATAATTGGAAACAAAATATTTTTATAATGGAAAGAGAAGTGTTGACAGAAGTCGCCTAGGGTAAAATGGATTCATATTTTTGTACAGGGTGATTTCTACGGACATGCCAACTTTACGAATTTTAAACCTAATTTTCTCATTTTTTTCAAATGAAACATCCTATATTTGATTACTTTGACTTGTAGAGAGTTTCATTCTCTTTAACTTTTGTAAAGGTATTTTCATGCCTATCTCTACAAATACTGGTCGTATTTCAGTTTTTGTCTAAAGCTCTAGCAAAAAAACTGAATGTATTTTACCATTGTCGTTTTTCTAGTTACCTATGACATAGAAAATAAAAACAAACGTCAGTTTTGTAGTTTTTCTATTAATTTACATAAAAAATAATGAACTCGAAACAATTTTTAGATTTAAGTTTTTTACCGATTCAAGCTTGAGGACAATTTTTCAGATTTAAATTAATTAATTTAAAATTACCTAATTAATTGTTCAAAGCGGCTCCCATTAACTTGAATACACAATTCTATACGTTTTTTAAAAGAATGAGTCATGTTTCTACACATTTCCCGAGTTAGAGTTTGAAAAAAGTTTTTAATACGAATTTTCATATCATTTCTTGTAGTGGCTATTTTGTATACCTGATCCTTTACAAATCCCCATATTCTGAAATCCATTTTTGTTAGATCTGGTGATCTAGCCGGCCATGGTACGCGCGCTCCTCTTCCAATCCACTGCTGCCCATATGTTTCATTTAAAAAGTTAGTAACAGGTCCTGTATAATGTACGGGGGCACCATCATGTAAAAACCAAAGACGTTCACGAATTTCATTTGGTATCTGAGCCATTAATAATTATGGTAAATCGTTTTGTAACAAGTCCAAATATACTTGTCCAGTTACTCTTTCCTAAAAAAAATGCGGTCCAATAACATAGTCTCCTACAACTCCTCCGCAAACGTTTAAGGACCATCTATTTTGTGAATGGGTTCTTATAAAATAGGGATTGCTTGTAGCATAATAGTGAAAATTATGCCTATATTTTTATGAAATGTTGCTTCATCACAAAAGAATACTAAATGCATTTAGTTCAAAATTTTGTTGTTGTCTCATTGTTTCCTGCGTCCATTCACAAAAATCTATTCTCTTTTGAAAATCTCCTTTATTTAGTTCCTGCAGTAACTTGATATGGTAAGGATGCATTTTGTTTGTTTTCAGTATATTCTGAATCGATAAACGGCGAATATCTAATTGGTCGGAAATATTTCGTTGGCCAATGTGTGGATTTTCAGTCACTGTTAAATGAACATTTAATTGATTTTCTTCCGTTAAAACACGTTTTATACTTTCTTGTTTTTTATAGGCTACACTCCCCGTTGTTTGAAAACGCTCCTTCCTTTTTCAAACGCCCTTCTACTGGGTTGCCTTCGGTTTGGATATCTTTCTTGATATATCTTCATAGCTAACAAGCAGTTTTTGTCGCTAGCTCCTAATACAAAAACCATGTCCACCATTTCGACATTTGAAAAACCCATTTTTATTAATTTTTGAAGAATAACTCACCAAATCACTATAATTGTTATTGTATTACAAACAAACTGACGTTCCATTTTAAGCAAGAACGTTTGTTTTTATTTTCTATGTCATAAGTAACTAGAAAATCGACAATGGTTAAATACATTCAGTTTTTTGCTAGAGTTTTAGACAAAAACTGAAATACGACAAATATTTGTATAGATAGGCATGAAAAGACGTTAACAAAAGTTAAAGAAGATGAAAATCCCTACAAGTCAAGGTAAACAAATACAGGGTGTTTCATTTGAAAAAAATGAGAAAATTAGGTTTAAAGTTTGTAAAGTTGGCATGTCCGTAGAAATCACCCTGTACAAAAATATGAACCTATTTTACCCTAGGCGACTTCTGTCAACACTTCTCTTTCCATTATAAAATTATTTTGTTTCCAATTATAATAAGCTAAAAAATACTACACATTTAATTGAACGATGTTTTTTCACAAATTTAAGGGATTTTCCCATCTATTCGACAACGTTGCAAAAATGTGTATAAATAATTACGGTGCTATGTACAGTAATTAACGGCAAATTAAAACATGTAAATGTATAGAGAGTGTTCCATTTAAAGAATATAAAATTTCTACCGTGCCGCTTTTTTGGAGCACCCTGCATAGACGAAAATAATTTTAAAAGGTGCATCTCTTAACCCTTAATAAGCTTCGTCAAAAGTTTTCCGCTATCTTTAATGGTACAGAAGATATTGACCTTTGTCGTACTAATTTGCCACCCTGTATTTCATTTCTGTATTCTTAATCGTTTTCTTCGGTTCGACTTATAAGTTATGTAAGGAGTAATAATAATTAAATAGTCCTCTTTTAAACTGGTTAAATAATACAACAATGTGTATAAATCTTCACTAAATAATTTATTGTACCATGACAATTGTTTCGACAACACAGTGTCTTAGTCAATAAAAAACAATTTAATAAAGCAATCAGTTTAGTTTATCCAATAGTACAACCAGAATCCAACCTAAGTTATAAAACCCTTACCTATACAGGAAAACTTACCGACAAAATTAAAATACACCTAAAGAATCAAAATTTTAAAATTGCCTATAAAACTAATAATAAATTAGGTAAATTTATTAAAAACAATAAGACGAAAATCAAAAAAGAACATAAAAGTGGAGTTTATAAACTAAAGTGTGGAAGTTGTCCAAAAATATATATAGGTCAAACGGGTAGAACTTTTGAAAAAAGAATTAAAGAACACAAAACGAGTTACAACAAAAAACATACCAATTCTCATTATGCCGTACATTTAAACGATGAACAACATAATTTTGATGACAACTTTGAAATTTTACATCTAGAAAATAAATCTTTAAAACTGAATTTCTTAGAAAGTATGGAAATTAATAAACACAAAAACCTAAATATATTACTTAATGACCAGTTGGACTTGAATAGATCCCCATTGTTAAATTTAAATCTATAATGTTTGGTTTTCCCATCATTAATAAATAACTGTAATTGTCTGATATTACACCCTTCTAATATAGTAAAATAGGTTTATGTATATTTGTTAATAATTGTATTGTAAAAATACCATTAAACTAATAGGTTATGTAAAGAGATTAAGATTAAGTTTTATATTTAAGTAGAACCATTTTTATTAGACAATTTGATTTCTCCATCCGAAGAAGACACTGTGTTGTCGAAACAATAATTGTCATGGTACAATAAATTATTCAGTGAAGATTTATACACATTGTTGTATTATTTAACCAGTTTATAATGGATCTTCATCAAGTAACGGCTACTTCAATCGAATAGTCCTCTTTTAATTGATATTTAGTATTACCCCGCATATTCAGTTCATGCTGAAGCCTTTTTATTCATGTCAATTTCATGATTTATTGGAGATTGTCAGAATAAATTGTATATAAATATTATTTCTAAATAGATTTTAGAGTTCAGTCTGGTGTTTTCTTGATATTCGTGACGTTTCCTTTTTTATATAGTTTAATTAGTCTCGACTCAAGGGCCCCAAAACAGGTGGCGCACCCCCTTTAGTTTTACCCACACCACTCGCCGGCCATCCGAGCTAGTCTTGTTTAAAATTAAAATTCGTTCTTTTTATTAAAGTACAAAAAATATAGGTTATAAAACGGTAATATGGTCTCATAGTTATGCGCGGATCTAACACCCTGAAAACCTTCTTTATTGTGATAAACAATATATCACAATATATTATTACAATATTACAACAACTTTAGGATAATTAATGGGAACAACAAATAAGATGGTCCAATGTTAAGGATTAGTTCATCAACATTTTATTCCTGCACCTAAGGAACTAAATCCCTGTATGTGCAAGGGTAGTGCCCACAATTACAAATTAAGTATGAACAATCAGGCAAAATTGGAGAATTGAGTAAACAATACAAGCAAAACTTCGAAACTCGCAGAGAAAAAAGAAAAGAAAAAAAAGAAAAGGGAGAAAAAGAAAAGAATAACACAAGTCTTCAAAACAGTGCCTTAAACCTAGCAAAGTTAGAACATAAAAATGGTCTGCAACACTTGCTGAATCTTTTTATATTTGTGATATTTTTTATATTTATGGGTAACAAATTGTAAATTTTGGGCGCTAAATAATTAGTAGAACGAAAATTGATATGGGTATTACTGTTAGGCATTACTAAATTTCTGTTCACATTAGTTTTCTAATATTTTTTGTTAAGTTTAATGTGTGTGGCCCCCACTTAAGATGCTTATCCACAATAATACCCAAATACCTTGTGGAGTCAACCTCACACACATCAGCATCCAAATTCTCTATCGTGAGGCTACTGAAATCAGGACGATTAGACGCAGTAAGAGAAAAGGCTATATAATTTGTTTTTGATGTATTTAATGTCAGTTTAAAGAAGTCCAACCAGTTTTTTATTTTTTTCATTCCACTCACAGCCAAATTTCTCACTTCATTCCAAGTTTCACCCCTAAATATCACTGCTGTGTCATCAGCATACGATATGACATCAGCGTTTTTTATATCGATATCAGTTAAAGAATTTATGTATGTTATAAACAGAATTGGACCCAATACAGTGCCCTGTGGTATTCCAATTCTAACGGTCAAGGCGTTACTATAAGTGTTGCATATCTTTGTTATTTGTTGTCTGTTGTTCAAATATCTCTCGAAGACATTCAACACTGCACCTCTTATACCATAATCACCTAAAACCTTCAAGAGATGACGGTGCGGTACGGTATCAAATGCCTTTGCGAGATCCAGAAAAACCGCAAGACACTTACTACCACCATCCAGCTGACTTGCTACGTATTTTCACATTATCTTGTTAATACCATTCCTATATTCTTTATAAACCCTATCATTAGTTTCATTAAATTTTGAAAGCAAACGCTTCTTCATTTTATGTCGATGTTTAATAGAGTTAATAATGCCATTTGTTATCTAAGGTTTTATTTTATTATATTTCCTAGTTGTTAAGGTTTGTTTAGATTTAGATTGGTCCATTATACTAAGAAATATATCATACAATTTTTGGCATGCATTTGATAGGTAGGACACCCAGGATTATTTACTTCATGTTCGATGTCATAATTTAATTTGTATATAGTGTTTGCCTTATAGCTGGATTTATAAACTCGAAAAGTTGGTGAGGTTGAAGTTATGATCAAGTTTTTGAGGTTAGATATTCCGAACTCCGAACATAAAAATTGGTTATCTCGAACTACCCGGAATCTTTTCGAACCTCTCGAGCTTTACATGAACAAGTTTATAAATGGAATTGAGTATTCCCTTTAGTTTAAATTGAACTCCTATTTCCAACACCAACTAAACCTCAACCTCGCCAACTTCTCGAGTTTATAAATCCAGCTTAAAACAGTTATTGCACTTCTTTCTACGTTTCGGGCAATCTTTCACATTGTACTCTTCCGCACAGTATTCACACACTGCTTTCTTTGTGCATTGAAGCATCTTTGTACGGTAAGATCCTCGTATATCGGACATCTTTTCCAATCTTTGTAAACTTTTTTCCTATTCATAAATCTATGGAACAAACCAGGCGAACATTCCCCAAATATTGTTGAGGTATTTCTGTTCCTTGATTTCCCAATATATATGTTATCCTAATGTCGCCGTGTTCTGATATTATTTTATTTTGTTCCCTAAGGTACATCTCAATTTCTTCCTTATTTGAAGCACCCTCATATACTGTGATCTTAAAGCGAGGTTGCTTCATTTTTGTAATAGTCACTTCATAATCGCCCAGTGCAGACTCTACTTCGTTTTTTAATATTTCAATATCTTTTTTGCTATCACGCTTGATTACTAAGCCTCCATCTTTAATACTGCGGGTATTCTTTACTCCAAGCTTTAATTTGTCTATCCTAACCTTTTTTCTGAGATCACTTTTTGTTTTATCTGCACTTTGTGATTGTTTAGGCTTAATTATTAGGCTTGGTACATTCCTAATATTAGACTAGTTTCCTGGTATTTGGGTTATTTGGCTGTAGGAAAGGTTTTCAGGCAACAAAACAAAAGTATAAACCGCAAAAATATAAATACCAGCCACAGATAAGATTTTTAGTTTCGCGAACGCGTCCCTGCAGGATTCTTTATATCCAAGCCTTGCTATCAGACGAACAGTATGTTTTTATAAAATAAACACTGTTAATGTTAGCACCCATACCCCAGTTTATAAAATATTTAATTCGCTAGTGAATATTTGCAAAATAAGTACATAGACATAATGTTAAGTACATAACAACAGCTACATTGTCTTGAACATGAAAAAGGGATTTCAAATTTTTATCAAAGATAACACCCAGTAACTTCGTGGTATTGGACAATTTTAACTGCATATCAGAATTTTCAAACAAAGTAAGATGAATGTTATTGGATCGTAGAGAAAAATTTATAATTGTCGTTTTATTCTTATTTAAATTAAGTTAATTTTTTTCAGACCAAAGTGATATTCTTGGTTATAGTCTTTCAGCTACCAATTTTAGAGAAGTAAATTGTCTTTCACCATTAAAATGTTAGTGTCGCCCTTATATTGCACAACACAAATATTCTCTGATGCATCCGTAATATAGTTCAATAAATCATTGGCAAACAATCAAATAGAAAGGCCCCAGAATGGAATCTTGAGGTACCCCTTTTTCGATAGTATTAAGAGCACTTTTAACTCCGTTTACTGTTACAAGATGGTTTCTACGATGCAAGTACCGTCTAATATAATTTAACAGTGAACATCTGACTCCGTACCGAAACAGTTTTTAAAGTAATAATTCGTGACGCACAAAATGCACGCGAGAAAGAGACTCAACAATGATGCGCTGAAAATCACAAACAGCTGTTTCGGTACTTTTATTCAATGGAGGACCGTGCTGAAAGTACAATAATTTATTTTTATGAGTAAATGAGACAAGTTGTTCTTTTACACTAGAGTCTAGCTGTAGCAACGATTTCGGTATCGTACTTAACCTAACCATTTCAAGCAATGTGTCAACAAATGTTGCGTTTTAAAGTTACAATGGTGTAATGAAATTCGACATATCGATAAAAATCTGTTCGGAAACTGTTTTGTATGCCCAGTTGCGAGCGCCAACGAGGTTTTTAAACTTGGAAAATGACAAAATAATTTATCGGTAGAAGAAGCACTAAAAGCATTTACTGTGGTGGATGAGGGCTTTTCGTTGTGTTATATTGCTAATGTGATAGAAAGACGTCGTCCCACTATACGTCGTCTGGATTAAAATTTAATGAGAACAGACGAGATTATGTTTCTTTGCGCCAAGTTTTAAATAATTTCGATATGCTTGAAGTTTTTGATTCATCGATACTCATTATACGCATGCGCAAAAATCATAAAATATCGAAATATCTGCTTCAGCTAGACGCTAGTTTCTTTAACCACTAGTTTATGGATTTTGGAGATACTATTTAGAATACTTGTTCCATTATAGATCTCAAAATTATTAACATCTCCTTTCTTATATAGGGGAATCACAGTTGTCAACTTTAAAGATTCGGGGAAAATGTTTTTCTCTATCGAAAGATTCATTAGATATGATTTGATATTTATAATTATTTAAAATATTACTAGAGATGCCATCATGCCCAGAGGAGTTAGAACTCTTAAGTATATTTATTATATTCAAAACATCATTGCTACATATCATAGGAGATTTAAAGAATCAGTCATGTATTGGAACATTTTCACTGAGAACTTCTAAATCTAGAGGCTCGTTGTCATTACGTAATGTAAATTGTGTAGGTACTAAAGTTTTCAGCCAAAGTATCATTCGACAACTGACTACCCTTATAGACAATTTTCAATTCGGTAGTTATATTTAACTACTAAATGTTTTTTTATACATTTCCCCATTACTTCTGACTTGTTGGCAGCATTTAGAGTTTTCAAGTCGGTTTTATGCGATACTAATAATATTATATAAACGATAAATTATATTGTTTATTAGCGATAAGTACAAAAATAGTTTTATTTCAGCAAATGTTGGAAATTACTCCCACCAACCTCCTGGCAGTTCCCTAGATTATCATCAAATTCATGCAGAACGTTATCAACTACATAAAGTTGTATCTACCTCATTTTGTCTGTTATCCTTCTCCTTAAGTCATTAATATCATTTGGTCATTTAACATAAACTTTAGACTTGAGGTAACCCCAAAAAGGAATTTAAAGGATTCAAATCTGCACATCTGGCCGGTCATTCAACTGGATTCGTTCGACCAATCCATTCTTCAGCAAAAACTATATTGAGTTACTTACGACGGGACGGGTGTAATGGGCAGAAGCTTCTTCTGGCTAATACCACAAAAAATGTTCGGTGCTTCAAGATCTTCTGAGCTATATAGGATATAAGGTGATAAAGCATGGTATGAGATCATTTTCTAAAAATTCTAAGTATCTTTCGGCTGGATCCGATGGGATTTCTGTCAAAATTTTAGAGAACCTCCCTGAAATTGCATTAAATGCCCTTGTGGACTCCATAAATATTTCTTTCTTGCGGGGAGAGTTTTCGTCGTGCTTGAAGAAGGCTGTCGTGATTCCGTTATATAAGGGAGGAAATTCTGAGGATCCTTCAAACTACCGACCCATATCGCTCTTAGCAACCATTTCCAAGGTTATTGAAAAGCTAATAAAATCCAGGCTAACACATTTCTTTACGACCAATAACATTATAACATCACGTCAATTTGGCTTTCAAGCATCAAAAAATACCAGTGATGCTATATTTTCTCTATTTAAAGATGTTTTTATCAATATCAATGATGGCGATGCTCTCGCAGCAGTATTCTGTGACTTTTCGAAAGCCTTTGATTGTGTGAGTCACGGAGTACTGCTGCGAAAGCTGCAGCATTATGGAGTCCGGGATGTGGCGCTTGAGTGGTTTTCGTCGTATCTGTCTGATAGATCACAGGTTGTAATGGTTGATGGGAGTTGCTCGAGTTCTTTACATGTGAAAGTGGGTGTACCACAGGGTTCTGTGCTTGGTCCAATCTTATTTCTGTTGTATATCAATGATCTGACACGACTGGACATACAGGGCAACTTTACGCTATTTGCTGATGACACCGCACTTTTATGGCACTCAAAGGACACCGGGATTTTGAAGGATATGGTCAGTAACGATCTACGGAAGGTTAAGGAGTGGTGCGATTCTAACTCTTTGTGTTTTAATATTAATAAGACTAATATACTATCTTTCGGCGTTAGCTTCAGCGATCTTTACGTAAATGATCAACTAGTGGAAAATAAATCCATTATTAAATTTCTAGGACTTTTCATGGACACCAAGCTAAAATTTGAAAATCATATTATAGAGCTTAACAAAAAGTTGTCGTCTAGCTGCTTTGCAATTCGGGTCGCATCGATAGAGCTCGGGTGTTCTGTAGCGAGGATGATGTACCACTCTTTGTTTGAGTCTCATCTGAGGTATGGAATCGCGTTCTGGGGCTTCTGTAATCAAAAACTATTTTATTCTGTATTTCTTATTCAAAAAAGAGCGCTTAGGTACATGTGTAAAGTTAAATATCGGGATCACTGCAAACCATTATTCATCAAACACGAAATTTTAACAGTAGTTAGTTTATTCATTTTGGAAACGGTTTGCCTGATACATCGCAAATATCCTAGAGAGGCTATACAGAATAGCTCACAGAATAGCCATAATACCCGTCAAAACCAAAATATGCTTATCCGGCTCCCGATCCCTAGATTGACTCTTACCAAGTGCTCTGTCTTTTACGAAAGTAAGAAAATCTTTAATCACTTGAGTCTAGAATTAAGATCTTTGGAGTATGTTCAATTTCGCAGAACAGTGAAGAGCCGCTTAGTTCGAGCGGCCTATTACAGTTTGGAGGAGTACTACCAGAATAGTTTGTAGGTTTTTGTTTTTTTTTTATTTTGTCATGTTCAAGTTCTTGTGCCGTATTAATTTTATGTCATCATTTATTTTATTTTATTTTATTTTACTTGTAATCCTGATATTATTGATATGCTTATCCCTTTGACCTTTTGACCTGTTGTGTGCATGACTTATATTAGTTTATTTTATTCTATTTTAGCCTCTATTTTAAATTAAATTAAAATTGTAAATTTAGTTTAGTGTTAGCCTGTAGTAAGCTTTGTCAGTAAAACAACGTTTTTTTGATAATAAAGCACATTGATTGATTGATTGATTGATCTTTCATCAGGTAAATTTCCATAAATAAGTAAGGGTCCAAAAATCTTTTTATTTACAGCGTTGGTCCAAATAGTAAGTTTTTGCGGATACTGGGTTTGACATACTATTACTAGCTTACAAAGTGTTAATTTATAATTCCACTCAAACAAATCGTTGCCTCATCCGAGAATATAATTCTTCTCGAAAACTTTCGATCACTATGGCACATATTCATCAGTATATTGCGAAATTGAACTCTTCTCTCTCAATCGTCTTTATTTAGCTCCTTCATAAAACTGAAGGAAATACTCTCAAGTATAAGGTTCCAGTTAAAGTTTTTCTTTAAAGTATAAGCATTTTCTACTTTCCGTATGCATAGGGATTACCTTATACTTGCGAGAATATCCTTCATGTTTAAAGTAAATGCTCTTAACAACAAAAACATAGGAAAACGGCGTTTTTTGACCAAAACATTGTTCGACTGTTACTCGCTCAAGCTTGGTATATTGCAGCTGAGTACCAGAAGCAGGATTTGTAAACGTTAAGTCATGAGGCATGGTTTTATCTCTTACCCATTTTAACCCAGTAACATTGTTTCTTAATAGTAATTTAACCTGAGAATTCTTCCATGTTTTATTCTTGAATCATGCACAGATCCAGGCCAGCTAACATCAACACTAATGAACATTTCTCTGGCGTCATAAGTAGCTTGCACATTCAAATTAGGTTTACCTTTTCGGTTTATGTTCTCATCTACATGGTGGTGGTGGTTTCAATATTTCTACGTGGGTGCAGTCAACCACACCAATAGTTGCCGTTGGAAAACTAAATTTGCTTTGACATAACTGTTTAGCTCGCAAAATAGAGTAAACATATTTTGATTTTATGGACGAACGAAAGCGTACCTGCTAGTATTTCTCTATTTGCGCCTACACATTAAGTTGTCTTCTTCGAAACAGTATAGTTCTTTAAAATCGCGAACAAGGGTAGGTAAGTGGGGGCTTGTAATGTTTAACATCTATTACGTAAACAACATCTGCCATTGCACGTAAACAAGATAAAACAACATTTTACTACAACGGTGAGGTTGCTAATGGCCACAGTCAGTAGGTTTAAAGGATATGCTGTTTCCTTAAAGTAAAATGTTAAGAATATGCATACTAATTTACTTCGATGTATAGTAAATGGATCGAAAGAGGATCTGTTTGTACTCTAAAAATGGAAGGTTTTTTAAAAAATATTATATATTCTTTTTTTTTACGATAAGGCACATCACTGCAGGATTAATCCTTTATGGCGCGCCTATATGCGAGCGGTGCGTGTGCGCAGGAAGTTATTAGTCCCTGATTTTTATCTTACTCCTCGGATCTTTTAAATGCTCGATATTTTTATAATTTGTGTAGATAAAGGTATGTAGTAGCAGGTTTCTTTGGAATGGCACAGGATCAAACTTTTATCCTAGTTATTAAGATTATACAGGGTGTTCCTTTTGGAATATCGAAGTTGTCCTATTTCTGAAAAGTAATATTCCTACTTACCTTTATAATAATTTTAAATAGCCAAGCTACAAAAAAAAAACTTCAGAGGGACGTGAACTCCTTCGTGTGAACCGCAACTCAAATATGTATTCGCTTGTAACTTATAAGCATTTAAAATGTTTGAAGATACCTTGGGATACCCGGTTTAATCCAAATATCTATTTTCTCGGAAACAGTTGAATATAGGTACATAGTCGATTTACACTGAACATAGATAGACACGATCAAAACATTTCAACGTCATCGGCGTAAAAATTGTACAAAGCCACAATTAGAATTATCAAAAATTTATTTTGGCAATAATAATTATTAATTGAAAGTTGAAATATGGGGGGTGTGACATATTGATATATTGCAAAATATAGAAACTATGAGTGGGTTGAAGGAGATTTCTAATTGCAAAACACATAAGCAATTTAGACGACAAAGCTAAAATTACAACACTAAAAGCAGCATAAGTCAGTTTCGATCCTATGAAAAATTCTTTACATGCACCTGCTAGCACTTTTGGATTTATATTAGCAAACGGCCAATTAGAATAGAAACGCGGCGATATCCCGCCTATTTTGTCACGTGGCAATGTTAACATCGCGTCTATTTTGAATGTAAATGTAATTAGGAACTAAATAACTAAAGCGTATATTTTAAAAACAACATATGTCCAAGATTTAAGCAAATGCGTTTTTAGCTCAATGGTGTAGTATATACTCAACTCTATCGCCCCAAGGTTTTGTTTCTCTTAAAAATGTCCCATGTCCCAAGATATCTACGATTAAAATATCGCTATTTCTATGGAAGCGACATATTTCCTTTCATTTATTTTAAGAAGAGCACAAGTCCATGGACATAAATGTTGTTTTTAAACGAAACAAAGCGAGCAGACTTATAACTATGGATAATGTAGCAAGTAGTAGTCAAACTAAGTCCGCACCAGAGCGCAAATTAAAGAAAACACCAAAGGCCAGTGTAATAAAAATGGTCAAAATAAAGGTCAAAGAACGTATTAATCCTAAAGGATAATTTATAGAATAGCGAAGTATTGGAAAGAACTGTAGGTAAATAAAAGCTTTTACGTTAATCTTTATTTCTTTGCTTACGAATGTATTAGTAGGGATGCGAGCGTAGTATTATGCGAACAGTTTTATAATATTATTGGTAAAAACGAACAAGACCCTCACTTACCTGGACTAATAACTTTGAAAGAAATAAACAGACGTCGTCCGAGAGTTAGAAATGTGGAGACTACAAAACCACATTCTGCAAGATATGCATTTAAAATTTGCTTTGAAGGCAAGGAAACAGAAGTTTGTAAAGTGGCATTTTCATTCAGTCAGGGTATAACTATGGGAAGACTTAGGCGCATCCAAAATCACTTGATTGTACAAGATACGTCGCCAAGAGATCTAGGAGGGAAAACAAGCAAAGATCCAGACACCATAGTCAATTTAATTAAAGATCACCATTAGATCCTTCAAACTAAGGCACTCTCATTACTCACGGCGCAAAAATCCTCTTCGTTTTTACCTGTCAAAAGCTTTAACAATAAAAGGCATGCATTCCACGTTTCGATCTGAATACTTGATCAATCCTATTCCTTATAAAACCTGCTGGAAAATACTCAGAACATACTTTAATATAAAATCTTGTTTTCCGCGATTCGATACATGTGCTCAGTGTGACTTGTTCCAACAAAAACTTACTTCCCAAAAAATCACCGACGCAGAAAAAAACAGAATATTGATGGAAAAGGAGATTTATTTGAGAGAGGCCGAAGGATTTCTTACAATGAAGAAAAGGTACAAACTACAGGCTAAGACTGGATAAATCGATTACATAAGCTTTGATTTCACGCAGAATCTCCCTCTTTTTCACATTCCGACTAATCCAGTTTTTTATTTACGTCAGTTTTGTGGTACAACATTTTTGGTATACGCAATCTTGGATCAGATGAGGCATTTATTTACACCTACCATGAAGGACAAGCGAAAAAAGGCGCTAACGATGTGTGTTGATAAGTAATGGATGCCCTGGGCAAAATTAGAATTACGTAACGTTGCACCTTTTATTTATTGTTGTCCATGTCCTTAAAATTTGTGACAAGATTACGTACCTATTTCATGTTCGGGGTCATTCGTTTTTAAATCAATCAATCAATCAATATATGCTTTATTGTTAAAGAAAACTAAATTCCTATAAACAAAGCGAGTATAAAAAGTCCTTAAAATATAAGTAAAAATTAAATAAAAACAAAAACATATCATAAAAATATATAACATACACATACATACATGTATGCACATACACCCATACAAACATAAAATGCATAGTCAACAACAATAAAATATAAAATTAACACAAACCAACTATAAAACGTCACGGTAATATTCATTCAGACTGTAGTAAGCCTTCTGCAATAAGATGTCTTTGACATTTTTCCGAAACTGGCCGAAGTTTAAAATTGATTTCAGCTCATTACTTAAATGATTAAAAATCTTTTTACTCTCATAGAAGACCGACTGTTTCACAAGATTGGTCTTAGGAATGGGTAGTCGAAAATTTCGTATGCTGGTTCTAGTACTGTACTTAAATTCCTCAATATCTGATCTAGAACATCTTTTATGCAAAAGGCAAACAGTTTCCAAAATGAATAAAGACGGCACAGTTAAATTCTTTCTGCTCTAAATAAAGGCTGACAGTGTTCACGGTTATTTGCTCTGCACAAATGTCGAATTGCTCTTTTCTGCAACACAAATATTGTAATGAAAATTTAATTTAATGTCGTTGGGACGCCAATTGTAATGACTATTTAATTTAATGACGTTGGGACGCCAATTGTAATCAAAATTTGGCTCTCAAACCAGAAAAGTTGTAATGAAAGTTTATTGTTGTAATTGTAATGAAAATTTATTTAGTCGTTGAGTGCCAATTTCTTACCTTTTGTTGCTTTGCTAGCTCAGGCAGGGCGTGGTAAGTTCGAGTTTAAATTTTAACAGTCCCTTCCAGTATGAAATAAAAACACATTCAGTTCAACTTAACAATTAGTCTATTTACATAAGTATTTGTATGACAAAGATTTTTGACAAAAGGAAAATTTTAAAGATAAGTAGTTTGAATGAATTAACTAATTATAGTCTATTTACATAAGTATTTGTATGACAAAGATTTTTTTTTTTGACAAAAGGAAAATTTTAAAGATAAGGAGTTTGAATGAATTAACAATTATTTTTGCAAAGGAAAAATAAAATAATAGTTTCAATGATGATATATCCAATCAGATAAAAAAAAAATTAACAAAAGTTAAATAAAGATTTTTGACAGGTTTTTTATTTATTTTATGGTGAATCACACACAAGGCGTCAGTTACCTTTACCCTTTTTCTTCAATGATGGTTTTCGGATCCCTGTAGAGATATAACCAGTTTATGTCAGAGCTTCGGGTGAAGCTTAGGAATCGACTCTCTACAGGTATAGGAGAGTAGAGCTCAACAGACTTTGGGCCCCTGTCGTGACGTCACGTCAGCTGCGTTGTCCGGCTCCAATAATGAAGTTCCGAAGTTGGGTACCGAGAAAAGACCAGGTGTTAAGACTCACCAAATAAAACCTTATAAATTCCCTTGCTCTGCTTGAAAAGGAATATTTACAGAACCCCAAAAAAAAAAAGAAATATATTTTAATTTTAATTAATTAATTAATGTAATAATAAACTGAATCGTGAAATTGCAGTGATACTCCTTTTCAACAGAACCAGGTTTAAATAGAATGATCAATAACTTGACAATGATACTAATTTTATAAAATAGATAAAAGCTATAAGAGCATAAAATAAGGTAGTTTTCTGGTGCAAACTATTTCAACAGAACCAGGTTTAAATAAAAATAATTAATCGTAATTTTATAAAAACAGATAGTAGCTATACAATTTATAGAAACACAAAATGAAATTGTGCTCTAGGAGAAAGCCCTGCACAGAACCAGGTTTAGATAAAAATATTCAATGGTAATATTATAAAAAAAAATTGTAGCTATACAAGCATAAAATAAAAAAAAATGGTAATGAACCTCTAATATTCAAGATAGGGGTGCCCATGTGCCTATGCACAAAATGGCGACCAGGTAAATCTTTAAAGAAACAATTTATGTCCTTTAAGACAAGATAAGTAGGTAATAGTAATTTTATAAAAAAATATAATAGTGCTCTAGGATAAACTACTGCACAGAACCAGGTTTAGATAAAAATAATCAATAGTAAATTGTGCTCTAGGAGACTTCTGCACAGGCAAGGCAGGTAATAAGTACTAAATTAGCAAGAGATAAATGAAAATTTTAGAGATATGCAGTGAGATTTCATCATAGAACCCCCAAGACAAATCTTCAGATATCAACACATCAGAAAAAACTCAGTACCCAGTGATCAATCACCAAAGATAGCGTAATGTATAATGGCAACTTAAAACTTATGCTCGGTTCTCTAAATTAAAATTATTGGGCAGAAACTACAAAGATGGCATACGCCGACTCTCTAGAGAGCAATTAGTTTCTTTTCCAAAATCTATAAAAAAAATAAAAACCAGGGCAGTGAAGTTTTTCTTTAAGTTGTCCAAAATAAGAAATAGGTAATGAACCTCTAAAATTCAAAACCAAAGATAGGGGTGCCCATGTGCCTATGCACAAAATGGCGACCAGGTAAGCCTTTAAAGAAACAATTTATGTCCTTTAAGACAAGATAAGTAGGTAAAATGATTAATCAATCTTTAGGGTAACATTAAAAGATAATTTTAAAATAAATAAAACAACTGAGCTCGGGGTTCTATGATGACTCAAAAAAAAAAAATAAAAAAATTAAGAAAGAAGAATTTTAGTACTTGCCTGTGCAAAAGCCTGAACACTGGAGTCCCCAGAAAAATTACCTTTTCGTCCTCCTGCTGAAGAAAAATCCCCTCTACATATCCCTGCGACCTCACTTGAACCAATCAGAGATCACTTTATAGGTCACGCACTCAACACAAAAAAGTCTACACCTTGCTCGATTCCCTCGCGGGTAAAACATCCAGTTAAATTATTAATTCATTAATCAAAAATAATCAAGACTCAATCTTCACATTAGATAGACATTTCATTAAATTAAAACAGGTTATGTACATATAAACGTGGTTATAAAACCCACTAAAGGCACGATAAACTGTATAAATTTTAACAGTGCCAAAAAAGAGACGAAAAATGCTAAACATGAATACTTTTAATGTTAGAAAGAGACAGTCATGACCCGGACTAAAAATAAGATCACCCTGGTTGACCAGTGCCATCTTAATTAAAAAGAAATAAAACCGGTACCGCCATATCTACCGTAGCCAGGTTGCAGATACCTTAGTTGAAATTTAATCCTGTCTCAAGAGGTGGCGATAGTATTACTGAATTTGAGATTAATATTTCAATTTAAGGATGTTTCGGTAAATGTGAGATTTACCGTAACACACCCCCAATAGTCGGCAAAAAAAAAAAATAAGTAAACTTATTTTTTTTTTAATGATGTTTCACCGCAAAACGAAGCGAACAAAGCACTCCCGTGTGATTCAGAGATATAGAAAATTTTGTTGAGGCAATAATTTTATAGAGGCAGGAAAACAAACAGGCAATAGTTTACGATAAGTTACAAATATTGGGCGCCATGTACATTCCAAATGTACAAAATAATTAATAATAGTTGCCCAACCCCAGAAACTGCTCCGCAATACGCAAACCTAGGACACCCCCAATAGCAGATGAATGCCACCCCGAATCGCTTGCATGAAATAAAGATCCTTAATAAAAATGCATAAAACAAAACTATGATGGAAAACGGACTTAAGTTAGCATTGCATTACACCAAATGTGACTTGGTGAATCTCGTGTACTAACCTCATACAAGCAAATTTAAAGCCCTACCTCATACTACCAAGAGAACCCATGCAAACCGTCCACACAACAGTACCCGGAGGGTGGAAGACCAAAATTAACCATTAGAAAAGGTAAGATAAGATAAATCATTGTAACCCAAATGTTACACTGGTCGAAATAAAGTGTATTCTAGTACACACAAAACTAAAAGATACATCAGCGTTTGAAACATCTAAATGCACCACAGCCTTTTAATGAAAAACTAAATAGGGTGTTCCGAGAAGCGTCATCGCCTCCGGCCTGTATATAACAAAGAGAAGGCTGCAAATAAATAAGACACAATCGGTAAAAACAAGTTCTGGTTGAACTCGAGCTAGGACAAAATCGGTAAATCCAGACGTCCAAAAGACGAAGTAATAATATATACCTTTATAAAATTACGACAAGAAGGAACAGGTAAATAAGAAAGAGATAGACTTATTTTAATAGGTCACAATAAATTGTGCGGATCAAAAGCCTATTACCAATAAGGGGTTCATTAAACAGAAATTTAATGACATTTAAGAGGAAGAAAGATATTTTAACGTCGCTTCTATAGTTACTACATTCTTAAATTTGTTAGATCATTTCCAAAGAAATGCACTCCTAAGTCTTACACAAACTAAGATGTACTCACTAACCAAATAGTATTAGCGCTCAAAATCAAGTCAGCAAAAGACAATTCCTTGATTTTGGCTAGAAGAAACGAGATATTGCATAAATTAGGGGAAATAAATTCAACTGCCTAACTTTGCAAATGTCACTGATGTTGTGTGAAAAATATTCCGCAGTTAGAATTACACGGAATAGTCTAAAATCATCTGTCTCTCTGTTCATAGTATTGTGATGAAATCACAAGTAAATTAAAAAATTAATATTCAAAAAAAAATTTGAAATATTGAGGTAATGAGAAAGGTATGTATATTAAATCACAGATAACATAAAAAAAAATGAGATAATTAATACATCAGCAAAAATTGAGAGACGAGAAGATGATAGATAAAGAATGAGAGAGAGAGACCACCACTAACCCATAGCATCGTTAACTACAAAGGGGTGTAGGGTGCAAGATAACGATACCACCAAAATAAAAAACAGTATGAAAAAAAAACAAGCAGGCATCAGCATAATACCTCAGATTCAGGTTCTGATTGATCGTCGGAATCCAAATCATTAGTTACGTCAGGTTTAATGTCAGAAATATGCCAATTACCAAGGTCATTACCCTGCCTATCCTTTAAACTATAAACAAGCTTTGAATGTTTTTTACTGATTACACAAGGTATAAATTTAGGAGCCAATTTCGCACAGAAATTATTTCCAGCATTAGACAATACATAGTTCTTTTTCCAAACATAATCACCCACATGATATTCTACGTCTCTTTTACGTAAGTCATAACGTTCTTTACTTTTTAAATATGATTTATAAAGTTTTTTTCGTACATCCTCATAGATTTGTGGGAGTTCTTGAATAGTTTGTGGATTATGAACTTTGGAAGAAATTTCTATTTTGTTATTTGCATTATCAGAAATAAGGCCATAAAAACTTCCATCAACTGGAATGGTTCTACCAAAATTTAGAAATGAAGGTGAAAATTCAGTAACGTCATGACGAGACAAACAAATAGCTTGGGCAATCTGAAAGATATGTTGATCCCAATTTTTATGATTTTCATGAATATATTCTCGTATGGCTGTGACAATACTTCGATTTACCCTTTCAGTGTGATTCATTTGTGGGTGATATTTAGCAATATAGAAAATTTTCTGAACATTATACTTCTTCATAAGTTTTTTAAAATCAGCACTAATAAACTGACTACCATTGTCACAACAAAATATTTGACAAACACCGAATATTAAGAAAACTTAATTTTCAATAAATTTAGTGATAGCTTTAGTCGAAGCTCTAGATATTGGATGAACAAGAGTAAATTTTGTGAACCAATCTACAACAACTAATAGGTACTGGGAACCTCTTCCAGTTCGGGGATACGGACCTAAAAGATCAGCAGAAATCATCTGGAATGGAAAATTTATGTCACGATATTGACCCATAAGACCAGCCTGTGGTAAATTACTGGGTTTACAAGCAGCACACCTGGTACATTTTCGAACATATTTATAGACACTATTTCTCATATTAGGCCAATAATATAGCTCAGAAAGCCTATACAAAGTTTTAGATATCCCAAAATGCGCTGATGTTGGATCTTCATGAAACTTTCGAATCATTTCCTTCCTGTGGGCAGCAGGCACAACAATTTTCCAATTCGTAATATTACCATCCAAATCATACTTGGAAAAGAAATGTTTATAAAGAATATTATTTTCGACCTTAAAAGCAGAAAATTTTTCTGGATCCTCTCGAACTTTCGTAATCATATTTTCGTACCATTTATCCAGTTTAAGGAAAGTCAAATTTAAGATAGCTACATCTTCAAGGCTTCTAGAAAGCGCATCAGCAACGGTGTTGCTTGAACCTTTACGATGAACAATAGTGAAGGAATACTGAGCTAGATTAACGATCCATCTTGCAACACGAGGACTAGGATTTTTCATGCTATGCAACCAAGTTAGAGACGAGTGATCAGTATGAACTGTAAAATGTGAACCATCAATATAACCACGAAACTTTTCAATACCAAAAATAACAGCCAACAACTCCTTTTCTGTAGTTGTATATTTTCTTTGACATTTATTAAGAGTTTTACTTGCATATGCAATTGGGTGTTCTAATCCATCTGTCTCTTGATACAAACAGCAGCCCACTCCTGTATCCGATGCATCACACATAAGTATAAATGGTTTTGAATAATCCGGACTAGCCAAAACAGGAGCCGTAGTCAAGGATTGCTTCACTTTAAGAAAAGCCTCTTCAGCTTCTGGAGTCCATTTAATCGATTGACCCTTTTTTCTACCCTTTAGTAAATCAGTAATTGGGCTACACAACGAAGAAAAATTATTAAGGAACCTACGATAATAAGCGACTAAACCCACCAGTCTCCTGATTTGAGTAGTGTTTCGAGGCCTAGGGTACTCCAAAATAGCTGAAACTTTCTCTGGGTCGGTTCTAAGACCGTGTTGATCCACCATATATCCAAGGAACTTAAGTGAAGGTCTACAAAATTGACATTTCTCAAAATTTATAGTGAGGTTCGCCTCTTTCAAACGATAGAAAAGTTGTTTCAAAATTCGACAATGAGTTTCAAAATCACTGGTCACACAAATTATATCATCAAGATAATAAAAAATATAAGGTTCCAATGCAGGGCCTATAACCATATCCATAAGCTTACACACAGCTTGTGCACTATTATTTAATCCAAAAGGTAAAACCCTATACTGAAAAAGACCCTTTCCATAAACTGCAAAAGCTGTTTTAGGCCTAGATTCCTCGTCAAGAGGTATTTGATGAAAAGCTTTTTTCAAATCTATAGATGATAAATACCTTGCATCCCTAACCTTAGTGATTATAGATTCTATTAATGGCATGGGATATGCAGAAGTAGGAGTACACTATTTAGCTTACGCCCATCAAAAACTACTCTAGAAGAACCATCAGACTTTTTAACCAGCCAAAGAGGTGAACACCATGGGGAGTTGGAAGGCTCTATAATACCCAACTGTAACATTTTATCAATCTCTTCATATGAAACTTTTTGCATTGCATACGATAAAGGGTACTGTCTTTGTTTAATAGGTTTTGCTGAGCCAGTTTCTATTGTATGAGTCATTAAATGAGTTAAGCCCAATCTATTATTAGGACCGATAGACTTATATAAATCAGCAATTTCAGAAATTTGCCATTGCTGCTCCTTCGTTAATTGTTCAGCACTTTCTAAAGTATTTACTACACAAGTAGAAAATGAATTGGCCTTATAAGAAGAATTTTGAAAATCTAATTCAATACTAAATTCTTTTAAAAAGTCAATACCCAGTATCAATGTATGCTTTAGGGAAGGTATTACTAAAAGTTTAACTGGACGAACAATATTATTTAAAGCTATAGGAACCCACACATAACCTAAGACATTTTGGCTTTGGCCATCAGCTGTAGTGACAAGAAGAGAAAAATCCGTGGACAAGGACAAATTAAGAGATTTTAAGAGATGCAAGCCCTCAGATCCTAAAATTGAAGAACAACTGCCACTATCTACTAAAGCTAACACTTTATGGTCATAAATATTTACATCAAGGTATGGTCTCTCATCATACTTTTTCATAACAAATAAGGGACTAATAGTATGAATAGTATGAGATATATTCTTACTATCATCCGTAGATTTAGGCAACGATAAAGATAAATTATTAGGCATAGGTAATTTCTTAGGCAAAGATAAAGATAAGTTATTAGGTATAGGTAATTTCTTAGACAGAGATTTAGGTACAGGTAAAGTTATGGGTAATTTCCCAGATAAAGAGACATTATTATGACAGACATTTGGCATTTGAGACTTGAGGAAATCCTGCTTATGCTGCATGTTGCTTGATTTTAAGAAAGAATTTACAAAAGCAAGCCAGGAATTCCATTCAGAAACATTTAACTTTGGTTTTTGGACTTTTTGTCCTTTTTGGATGTCGCTTGAGCTTGGTTTTGATTGCCGACAGCACCTTGAATAGTACTGCCGGAAGCTACTTCGTTTTTTGAACCATAAGCAGAATTTTTGCACTTGGGACATTTATGCTTTACAACTCCTTTCCGACCACATCCAAAACAAAAAATTGTACGTTGCTGAGGGCAAGAGGGATATTTATGTCCCCGTTTAAGGCAGTTCCAGCACGTAACGTTTTCATTAAAATAAACGGCATTAACATTGCCGGAGAAAGATGGACCAGGACGACTTAAATCTGGTTCCATATATCTATGATTTTTATAGGTTAAATTTCTAGATATGTTTGTGATCTGAAAGGAATTTTCAAGTTTTTTACCAAGCTTTGTTAAGTCTTCTATATTATCAATATCGTGCAAGGCAAGAGATCTAACATAATCAGGTAAAATATTCTCACGAATAATTTGCACCATTTCTTTTTCTGAAGGAACTACATTTAATCTATTAAATAAACCTTCCATAGAAGAAATAAAAAGAGAGACTGACTCTTTATTGCCTTGCTTACGCGATTTAATTTCGTCTAATAAATTCTTGTCATAATTGTCACGTAGGAAAGTTTGTTTAAGTTTTACTACCAAATCGTCCCAATCCGTAAAACGACCTTTGATATGGTTATTATACCACCAGGTCCAAGCCTGTGAATCGAAAAGATCACTGGCTGAGGCAAACAGTTCATCGGTATGACAGTTCCTCGATATTCTTAGGGTTTCTACTTTCTCCAAGAAAGTCATAACCGACCCTTCACCAGTGAATTTTTTTAAATCCCATTTATAAACAGGAACCGGTTTTTGATAAGAAAAAGAGGTATTGAGAGGATTAGATGCAAACTGAACAGGGGTTGATGTAGCAGGGGATACTTTGTCGTCAAGTGTGCCTTCTAATGTCAAAAGTTGCAAATTAAGGTCTTTTCTGGTATCAACCTCTGTTTTAGAGGCTGTATTTATACGTGATATTCTACCAGATACATGAAATAAACGTGAAGTTAATTCTCTATATTTTGAGTCAGTTCTGAAACCGGAAAAGGCGTCAATTTTCACTTTAAGGTTATCCAAAGAGGATTTAATCTCTTTTACATCATCAACAAATGCATATGGATTTTTAATTTGAGTAAAACTACGATTGGCACTTTCTTGAGACAATAATATACTCTTTAAAACTTTTTTCCTTTCCTCTACGTTACCAGTAGGAGTTATATCTCTGATACTAAGTTCGTAATCTACCTCATGGCTATGTAATACCGATACTAACAAAGTCATTTTTGAAGATAATATACCAAAAATGCAGAAAAAAATTAATAAAAACTATGCAAGTCACCAGAAAACTAGATAATTAAAAAACTGTCAGAAAGGATATCGAAGTGCTTTACTTCACACCAAACGAGGACTGTTAAAATAAAGCCAATTTGTTACTAAATTGGTAATTAACGTTGGGCGCCAATTGTAATGAAAATTTAATTTAATGTCGTTGGGACGCCAATTGTAATGAATATTTAATTTAATGACGTTGGGACGCCAATTGTAATCAAAATTTGGCTCTCAAACCAGAAAAGTTGTAATGAAAGTTTATTGTTGTAATTGTAATGAAAATTTATTTAGTCGTTGAGTGCCAATTTCTTACCTTTTGTTGCTTTGCTAGCTCAGGCAGGGCGTGGTAAGTTCGAGTTTAAATTTTAACAGTCCCTTCCAGTATGAAATAAAAACACATTCAGTTCAACCTAACAATTAGTCTATTTACATAAGTATTTGTATGATAAAGATTTTTGACAAAAGGAAAATTTTAAAGATAAGTAGTTTGAATGAATTAACTAATTATAGTCTATTTACATAAGTATTTGTATGACAAAGATTTTTTTTTTTTGACAAAAGGAAAATTTTAAAGATAAGGAGTTTGAATGAATTAACAATTATTTTTGCAAAGGAAAAATAAAATAATAGTTTCAATGATGATATATCCAATCAGATAAAAAAAAAATTAACAAAAGTTAAATAAAGATTTTTGACAGGTTTTTTATTTATTTTATGGTGAATCACACACAAGGCGTCAGTTACCTTTACCCTTTTTCTTCAATGGTGGTTTTCGGATCCCTGTAGAGATATAACCAGTTTATGTCAGAGCTTCGGGTGAAGCTTAGGAATCGACTCTCTACAGGTATAGGAGAGTAGAGCTCAACAGACTTTGGGCCCCTGTCGTGACGTCACGTCAGCTGCGTTGTCCGGCTCCAATAATGAAGATCCGAAGTTGGCTACCGAGAAAAGACCAGGTGTTAAGACTCACCAAATAAAACCTTATAAATTCCCTTGCTCTGCTTGAAAAGGAATATTTACAGAACCCCAAAAAAAAAAGAAATATATTTTAATTTTAATTAATTAATTAATGTAATAATAAACTGAATTGTGAAATTGCAGTGATACTCCTTTTCAACAGAACCAGGTTTAAATAAAATGATCAATAACTTGACAATGATACTAATTTTATAAAATAGATAAAAGCTATAAGAGCATAAAATAAGGTAGTTTTCTGGTGCAAACTATTTCAACAGAACCAGGTTTAAATAAAAATAATTAATCGTAATTTTATAAAAACAGATAGTAGCTATACAATTTATAGAAACACAAAATGAAATTGTGCTCTAGGAGAAAGCCCTGCACAGAACCAGGTTTAGATAAAAATATTCAATGGTAATATTATAAAAAAAAATTGTAGCTATACAAGCATAAAATAAAAAAAAAATGGTAATGAACCTCTAATATTCAAGATAGGGGTGCCCATGTGCCTATGCACAAAATGGCGACCAGGTAAATCTTTAAAGAAACAATTTATGTCCTTTAAGACAAGATAAGTAGGTAATAGTAATTTTATAAAAAAATATAATAGTGCTCTAGGATAAACTACTGCACAGAACCAGGTTTAGATAAAAATAATCAATAGTAAATTGTGCTCTAGGAGACTTCTGCACAGGCAAGGCAGGTAATAAGTACTAAATTAGCAAGAGATAAATGAAAATTTAAAGAGATATGCAGTGAGATTTCATCATAGAACCCCCGAGACAAATCTTCAGATATTAACACATCAGAAAAAACTCAGTACCCAGTGATCAATCACCAAAGATAGCGTAATGTATAATGGCAACTTAAAACTTATGCTCGGTTCTCTAAATTAGAATTATTGGGCAGAAACTACAAAGATGGCATATGCCGACTCTCTAGAGAGCAATTAGTTTCTTTTCCAAAATCTATAAAAAAAATAAAAACCAGGGCAGTGAAGTTTTTCTTTAAGTTGTCCAAAATAAGAAATAGGTAATGAACCTCTAAAATTCAAAACCAAGGATAGGGGTGCCCATGTGCCTATGCACAAAATGGCGACCAGGTAAGCCTTTAAAGAAACAATTTATGTCCTTTAAGACAAGATAAGTAGGTAAAATGATTAATCAATCTTTAGGGTAACATTAAAGGATAATTTTAAAATAAATAAAACAACTGAGCTCGGGGTTCTATGATGACTCAAAAAAAAAAAAATAAAAAAATTAAGAAAGAAGAATTTTAGTACTTGCCTGTGCAAAAGCCTGAACACTGGAGTCCCCAAAAAAATTACCTTTTCGTCCTCCTGCTGAAGAAAAATCCCCTCTACATATCCCTGCGACCTCACTTGAACCAATCAGAGATCACTTTATAGGTCACGCACTCAACACAAAAAAAGTCTACACCTTGCTCGATTCGCTCGCGGGTAAAACATCCAGTTAAATTATTAATTCATTAATCAAAAATAATCAAGACTCAATCTTCACATTAGATAGACATTTCATTAAATTAAAACAGGTTATGTACATATAAACGTGGTTATAAAACCCACTAAAGGCACGATAAACTGTATAAATTTTAACAGTGCCAAAAAAGAGACGAAAAATGCTAAACATGAATACTTTTAATGTTAGAAAGAGACAGTCATGACCCGGACTAAAAATAAGATCACCCTGGTTGACCAGTGCCATCTTAATTAAAAAGAAATAAAACCGGTACCGCCATATCTACCGTAGCCAGGTTGCAGATACCTTAGTTGAAATTTAATCCTGTCTCAAGAGGTGGCGATAGTATTACTGAATTTGAGATTAATATTTCAATTTAAGGATGTTTCGGTAAATGTGAGATTTACCGTAACAATATGGAGTTTAGCAACTGCCTGTTTGCAAATCCCCAAAAAACAATACCATAACGCAAGTGCGATTCAAACAAGGAATGATATACCATTTTAGCGGTTGAGTTACTAAGTTCATTACAGACTATCCTTATTGCATAACAGCCAGCTGCCAATTTTTTGCTTAATACGTTTATGTGCTCCTCAAATTTCAGTTTATTATCTAACGTTAGACCCAAAAACTTAGTAAGTGCTTTATTTTGAATTTGTTGATCATCAAGATTTATCTCATTAAAACTAAAACCAAAAGTCATTATATTTGTTTTGTTAATATTAAAACATAATAAGTTTGTATCGCACCATTTTTTAACCTCACGTAGATCACTGTCAATAACCAACTTTATATCGTTTTTATTTTCACCATGCCACAGGAGACTAGTGTCATCTGCAAATAGTGTAAACGCGCCCCGAATATCCAAAAATGCCAAATCATTCAAATATAGGAGAAACAAGACTGGTCCCAACACCGAGCCCTGAGGCACTCCTCTCGTAACGATGGAGGTATCAGAGCATGTTGAGCCTACCCTTACCACTTGCCCTCTTTCATGGAGATAGGATGAAAACTACTTAACTGTTAGCTGATCAAAACCATAGCAATGTAACTTTTGCAGCAATATTTCATGGTCCACACAATCGAAAGCTTTCGAAAAATCACAAAATATAGCTGCAACCGCCTCACCACTATTTTTGTTAAGGTAAATATCGTGGAGCAAGGAAAATATAGCGTCATCTGTACTTTTACCCGATACAAAGCCAAATTGTACAGGACTCAGAATGCCCTGATCCTCCAAACGAGCAAGATTTCGCGCTGATTGAAAAAAAAAGAAGCGTAAGTTGAAAAGAGTAGAGACACTGAAGAGTGGGATAAAGTAATATTGTTACAACAAGATTTGAAGAGGAATGACCAACTCGAAATTAATCAACACGACAACAGCAGTGGTTGCGAAAACTAATTTGGTTCCAAGTAATATAAATATCTAAAAATATAATAAAAACTACAATTTTAATAATTAGTTTCACCTAAACAAAAAAATTTTTAAAAACAACATATTATGTCGAACTTATTTGATTTGTTTTCTTAAAATCACGGATTTTATTCTTAAATGTACCAGTCAGACAATCTTTATTAAAATCATATACCTCACTCTACGTTCCTTAAAATTTTTTATAAAACTAGACAGTGCATTTTTTCCATTTTCTGAAAAATTTGCTTTTTGGACCTACGTTGTTTTAAAATCAACGCCTCAACTAACCTGAACTAACCTTTTATACATAAAATTCTCCTGAAAATTCAGTCACTAACACTTAGTTGTTCGAGTTTCTCAACTAGAACTAGTCTACAGAGTTCTTTGTAGGTATGCGGACACACTAGAAAATTTCTTAACCAATTCTAGCAAACCGGATCTAAATAACATATTAGTATAATAATAATTTCAAGACCTCTAGGGCATTCTAGTTATAGGATAACCCTTAAGTTAGCGTTTCCTTATCAAACGGGGTTAACCTTATAAACATATTATAAATATCTAATCCCCAAGGTACCTTGCAGCTAACCATACAAAGATAAGACGTTAAAATCGGAACGATCCCGCGGATGTTACAATTTCCGACCTTAAAATCCCACTTCTGAGATACATCTAAGTAACGAAACGTGTTAAACGCGGCGTAAATAAGGCGCGCCTTAGGGTTGCTAGATTGATCTGAGATTGGCTGACGACACGATCGTATCTTTGATACAAAGGGTTGGTTTCCTTAAGGAAAGTGTACATTACCTTAATTTAAATGTTAGAATCTTAGGGTAACGTGTTTATTATTATACAGTGCGCCCCGGATTTTGAGAAAAGTTCACTTCTGATATGAAGTTCAGCTTATCTTTTGAAGTAAAAATCATTACAGTCAGTTATCAAAGTAACTATAAAATGGGTATTTAATTTTAGTAAACTTTATTTTTGAATGCATTAATCCAAAAGTGAATTCCCCTGTCTACTATGTCGACGTGACAGGGATTTAAGAGTATCCTATCTTTCGCAAAAACGAAATCAACATTGTAACGGATTTACCTGTTAAAATATTATTGAATTGGTAAATCTCATAATTAAAGGATTTCAGCAAGCAACTAAATTTTGCATCCATATTTAGGCCGTGTAATTTGAAAAATATTTGATGCGTTTTGTTGAAGCGAGACAGATTTGGTTAAGTGTGACTATGTACCGAGTGATCTACTAATAGTGGCGCTCCGTCATATCTCAGAAAGTGTTAGTCATATTGCTTGCTTTTTTTAGGAAGAGTGGCCATGAGAAATTGTTCGAAATTATTGTCAGGTTTCTCAGACTAGCGCGCTAAAGGGCGCAGCAGTAACGGTAAAACAAAAAAACGCAGTTTTCTTAAAAGTTGCCTAGTAAAGGTACCGTCAACCGGGGCTACATTGTCATCCCGGGGTAATTTGTAAACTCAGGCACAACCATTTTGTTTTTTGTTTATTTGTCTTTGGGACATTTTTTATTTTATTTCATTGACGATTCGCGTTTGTTACACCAACTAACTAAATTAAAATGATAAGAAATTATAAAAAAACACTTGGGTCCCGGAATAATCAGAATTATTGTCAAGAGAACTTCTAAAAACGGTGCATCCTGTCAAAAATGGCATGGCCAAAAAGCTAGCAGCTAAAACGTTCAAAATTCGACGGCCATCTCTTGTAAATAGATGTCTCGGAAGATGCGGTCACCCCATGTTTTGTCTCAGCAAGAGTAGCAGGTGATCACAGTTACGCTTGGGCTAGTTACCAACTAGAGCTTCGAGAGGACTAAGATTGACATCCGCACCGTAGTTAAAAAATACTTTGATAAACAGGGTAGATGAGTGAGTGTATTTAAGGATAATTATTTAGGTGAAAATTTTGTTGACAATTTCATTAAGAAAAACAACCTCTCAGTGCGCATGGTCACAAACATATAGCGTACGCTATCATCCGTAGACAAGGACGAAGTATAAGCGCATAAAGTTTTAAATAAATAAAGTATATTTTTTACTGATACCCTTGTTTTTTTTTCTGTAAACAAAACAATATAATAGTACAATGTAGTATTTTCCATGCCTTATTTTCTACCAAGACTACTTTCTCACAAAACTAAATAGACCGCAATTTAAATAAAATTTTCATAAGGTGACAAAGTAGCTCCAAGTCGGAGATATTATTATTACCCTAAAACTTTATTTTTTTTTCGAAAATTACTTTAAGTATGGAGATTCTGACTACACCATTTAATCCGCAATAGCCTACTTGGTTTACCAAAATTTATTTAAAACCATTATTGCAATAAATAAGATGGCTATAGTAAAAACTGCCCCAAAAACATGACAAAGTAGCCCCCGTTGATGGTATACCGAAAATACCAATTTTGTATACTTCGAAGTTTCCTTAAAATTCGTTTACCGAACGTCTTCACAACTTTTCACATAAAGTGGTAGGTAAGGTTGAACATTATCTATTATATATGGTGATAATTCCGGTTTGGCTCAACATAATCCAGTGAACTTAGTTTTATTTGAAAGAGCTTTCCTTACTCCTTATTCCACCTAATAAAATATGGCAATATCTAAAAATACAGTAGATGCTAGAAGGCACTGTCTTACAACTTCACAAACATTGCACGTTTTTTCCCATATATAGGATGATTAAAAGCCTAAAAAATCAGCGAAAACCGCAAGTTCATATATTTTTTCAAACCGAAACAAAAACAGACATAAATACGGAAAAATTTACTTATATAATACAAATATTTTTCTTGACCGTATATCTCTAAATTTTGGAATTGTTTTTTGGGTTTTCGGTCATTAATAAAAAATCCTGTTTTTGGTTTGTAACGTTACCATGAAGAAGGCGGAAAACAATAGACTACCGTTTCAGGAACACCATCCAAACATTGGTATACAGAAAGAAAGCTCACACTGGTCAATACCTTAATTACGCCTCAAACCACTCAAATACCACAAAATATGGGATAGTCAAAACACTTGTTGACAGAGCATTTACTCTCTGTAACTCCGAGGAAGCTCTTTCCGAAAAACTTAACACCATCAAAAAGGACCTCAACACAAAGAAGCGTCAGATTTACATGAATAGACAGAAAGATATCGTCGAAACTGGACCCACCATAAAGGTACTATATGTTAAAGGAATATCCGAGAAAATTCGAAGGTTAGGACAGCAATACAAAATTCGAACAGTATTCAGCTCCAAAGATTCCTTAAGGAGCCACCCAACGAAGACAAAACCAATCAGCCAAAGGGACACGAAGAATTGCGCACATAGAATACCTTGCGAGTGCGGACAATCCTATGTTGGTGAAACCCTACGCCCCCTTGAAACAAGAATCAAGGAACACCGAAGCCACACAAAGAAGGGAGAAACAAACAGATCCGGTGCGGCAGAACATGCTTGGACACACGACCACCACTTGCAATGATCAGAGTCAAAAATAATACTTAAAGAAGAACACTGGCGAAAGAGGAAATTCTAAGTAGCGGCTGTCATAACCCAAAATCCAGACTGCTTTAGTAAGCCCTCTTTAGACATAAGAAATATTTGGAACCCCTTGTTAAGTAGATGCAAGCTTAGTTTAGGTCAGTTTAGGACCACACAGTAACGCATGACTGCACCAATCTGGGTCATGCGCTGCTAACCAGGAGGTAGAATAAATACTCTCGTAATTTCGTACCTTGTTCATTATTCACCTGAAGACGACTGGAGATACTCACCAGTTGAAACGTTGTGATATAAATAAATAATGACAATGGAAGTCCAAAACACATATATCATTCAAAAATAAATATATTTATATATGAAATAAATAATAAGATAAAGCGATAATAAATTGATAGATAGATAGAAACGTCTTTATTTTAACCACGGCGAGGATCAGCAGAGCTGTTTACTTAACCGAACATACATTATGAATTTACACAACCTAACAAATTTGAAAAATACCTACATATTATGATTAGAAATTATTTTAATTACATTTGGTATATTATCTAGTAACAATTTAGAAATATAACAATAAGAGTTGGCAACTAAACTCTAGCATGTATATAATAATATAACACAATTTTAACTTATATTTATTTATTTATATTGACCTAGTAAGAAATATTTATATTTAGCTTTAAACGAAAGTAAGCTTAGATTATCAAGCTTGTTGACAATGCCAGTATTGCATATTTTAAGAGCCAGATAAGAAAAGCGTTGAAAGAGGGCAGTTCGGTGCTTTGCTTTAATAGATTGTTAAAACGCGTTGTGCCATTATGCGTGAAATGTCAGAAATGAAGTTTTTACGAAGATATTGAGGAATTCCCATTCCAAATAACCGATGTAAGAAACAAGGAACATACAATTTTTGTCTATCCATGATTTTAAGCCATCTAAGCTCGGGCAGTTTAAAGCTGACATGATCCCTTGCTCGCAGTCTGTAAATAAATCGAGCACAGGAATTCTGAATTCGCTTATTCTTACATTACAAATGTAGACTCTGTCCATATACAAAGTTACAATAATAAGCATGAGAAAGAACAAGTGTTTCACATAGTGTTTCTCTTAAATAGGGTTTCAAGACATTTTTACTTTTACAGAGATATCTAAGTGAGAGACATGACTTTTGAATAACTTTACTCACTTGACTTCTAAACCTTAGTTGAGCATCAAATATAACACCCAAATTTTTATATTCTTGCACAACAGGTATCACGCTTTCAGCCATATCCACTTTAATATTTTCCATTGCCCATTCACTATCAGTACCAAAAAAAAAATAACTGCTGAGATTTGCTGGGGTTTTATTTTAAGACGCTGTTTAGAGAATAGTCATAAACTGATTTTAGACATTGGGTGAGTTTACTTCTTACCTCAGTAGCACTGGATTGATTAAAACTTACGTGTAATTGTATACCATAGGCATACCTCTGCATGTCGTAATCCTTCACATGTTGGTTTATGTCAATCGTATACACTACAAAAGGTAAGGGCCCCGGAATTAAACTTCGTGGTACACCCCTTCCTACAACAACTAAACTTCAATTAGATGATCCAAAACCTTTAACAGAACAGTTGCCGTGCTGTAACCTCTACGAAACTCAGACTGAGATAAGGGAAACAGATTGTTTATATTGAGATTAACCCTAATTAATGTTTATTAAATCATCATTAAATAGATCAATGTGAAAGTATTTAAAGTTTCTCAACTCTAAAATTTTTTGTGCCCTGGAAGACACCTTGCCCTTAATCTTGCAATAGGTAAGCTATTTTCACTGGGTAAGAGGAGAAAATCAATCATTCAGGCTACTGTGTCTACCCGACATCAACCCTAATATAGATTTCGACCCCCCCCCCCCCCGTTGGCCTCGATCAGCTCTAAAAAGCGTATAACCATCGATAAACAGTTAATAATCATATCTATCCTCAGAAAGCCGCGTTTCTGGCACTCCCAAAATACCCAATTGTAATTTAAAAATAGTATCTCTTAAACTATTTATACTTGGTAAAAGTGAACGTATATTTACATGACTGTTAATCAAATCATTTACATTAGCCATTATATTTATACAAAGGAAGCAAGAGAGCAAGTAATAAACCTACATATTACCGTTAATAGAAATTTAAGCTAATAGTTTATTTTAAGCGGCTTCATTTTTTATAAGAACAGCGTTATCGCTATCGTTCTTGCGAATCAACACTTTGCCGTTGCGATGCCACACGTTAGAGGTATGTAGTTTGCGAACGAACTAGTTCAAAAGACGAATCTGATAACTCAACTAAAAAATTCAATCAGTAATTTTATTCTTTAAAGATTAAATCAACGCGAACTAAAAGCCTTGTACTAGAATTACTAGATGCAGAACGCGACCGAGAGCGAAGCGACCGTGAAGCAGATTCTGAACTACCAGGAGCCTGGAGACCAACCGGATGGTGTCGGCTGTCGGACAGGTGGACTGCTGCCTCACGTACAACTCGGCCAAGATAGCGTGAACTCATTTGATGCGCCGTGGCTAGAGACAAAATTTGTCACATTTATCGAGACTTTCATAGAGTAAAAGAACGGTATAGTTGCACTGTAATCTCCACGAAGCAACATGCTTCTCTTTTATTTATTTCCTAAGTTTCATTGTTATTTAAAATATTACCCTTATATATTTCTATTGCTTCACTGTGCGCGCGCGAATATAAATCGGTGAACTAAACGAACTAGTCTTTTGTACTATTCACTTTATTGAACGAGATCGAAAGATTGAAATCGGCAAAGTGAACTGAGCTTCCCAGTACTATCACACATATCTGTAGCCTAACTCTTTCAAGGCCTTCACATTTTTGAAGAGATTATAAATCTCGTTTGTTAGTTCTTCTTCAATAAAAATTGGAGCGTCAGATGTTCCCAAACCACGTTTTATGGGGTGCGATTTTTAAGTTCAAAATTTTTCAAGGTAACAGTAACTCTAATGCAATTTTGTGTATTAAATTGGCGTATATTGTCAAAGTCGTCTACCGTCACAGGAACATTCAAGGAAGTACAACGTTTTACGAAATCGTCCGGAGATGCCTTATTATTATCTCCATTCTGTGGAAATCCAGAAATGCATAAATTTTGCTCAACTGTACTTAAATTTTGATTGTTAAGCACACTTTCCATTTTTTGAACTTTTTCCTTTAAAATCTGATTATCCTTGTCTAAAGTCCAAGTCGAGTTTAACGAGGTATAGATATTGTTTAATTTTTGCCTCGATCTTAGTTTTTCAACATGAAAAAACTCACCAGTGGATTAGCAGGGCTGAGAGAATCTTAGGAGCCGTTGAGAACTTTTTAATTCACGCACTAACTATCAAAAAAACGATTTTCGAACAGAACATCCAAATGCAAATACATTACCAACGTTGCCACGGGTAATACCGTGTAACAATGAAACCATGAAAACAATAATTATTGTTTCCGTGGTATATATACTTGGCAACTTGAACTTAAAATTTAATTTCTAATTGATTTATTTATATTTCAAGCTCGGATATGTCAGAAGCGAATCAACCATATATTTATAATAAACATTATTTGTAATCAGGGCGAAAAGATCTTCCATTTTAGTGCTTAATATACAGGGTGTTCTATTGAAAAAAAATTGGGATTGAATTTCTCCATTTTCTGATGTGAGCTTGTTTTTTTCTGGTTACTACAAAAGATAATAAAGATAAAACCTTAAAAATTTTGTATAATATAACACTTTTTCCTCTGTAATAATAAAAGCTACAGATTGGCGAGTAAATATAATCAATGCCCCTGTACTGTCTCGGAAATTTTTGGAATTTTTGACATATCTCACGTGGTTCCAGGAAAATTGCCAATTTTTACGACATTAGGGCATCAAATTGCTAACAGTTTTGCGAAAAACAGCTGAATAAGATTAATGCTAAGATGTTTGTGCACATTAATTTAATCTCCAAGTGGCGCTAAGTATACAGAGTATTACAAAGTCGAGGCGTCGTATTGCATTCCAGAAACAGACAAAAAAATAAAGAGACACCGAGAGTCTCTTGTAATAATAATAACATAACTATGACTTATTACCCGATTCATTAACAAACTCGACGATAAATAAGAATAGCTAACGAACATACAGAACTTTATAGTTCATTATTAATTCAAACGACTCACACATCTTATGGGATTTTGCCCGATTATAAATTTGACTAAAAGACAAAATTTCATATGATGTGCTGTGCGTCATATTTTCATTACATCAAGGCGGCTTGCATTGCACAACTGCATCTGTCACTTGACATGCTATTTGTCAGCAAAACGCGATTAAGGCTTTGTGGTTTAGACAATTTGAATAATGCCAAGATTGCCGGAGGCCGAAGTGCTCAATATTATAAGGTATGCGTGTGATAGAATATCCTCCTATCTACTGAAAACTTAATATTAATTTTATTTATAGACAAACAAGACTGGAATATCTTTCTTAAACTATGACAGGAAGATTCCCAGAAAGATAGCAGAATTGAACATCGAGCGGCAACTATTACCATCTTGCTGAGGAAACACGACATAGAAAGAATGATATGGCCTGCTAGTTCACCAGACATTAATCCATTTCAGCACGTATCGAGTAATTTAAAATTTTATTTGAATCAGGATGGTAATAAGTTGAATAATCTGAAAGATCGGAACCATGCTTCTACGGGTTAGCGAAGTGACCTTAAAACGAGGTGATCCCACACGGTTTTAAACCATTTTTGAAGGATACAGTGTTTTTAAGGATGAAGTTATTATTATTACGTGAGAGTATATCTCTATTTATTTTTGGCGATTTCTGGAATCTAATAGCATACCTCGAACTTGTATAGCGCCATTCGGAGTATAAATTAGTATGATCAATTAGCATGAACGTGGAGGAGAGACTGGTCAAATAGGTGCCTTAATCAAGACTAGTTGTGGAAAAGTATGTAAAGTAGAATCTCAACGAATGACACAAGATGACGGTTTACCGACAATCTCAAAACCAATAGCAAATGTCACACAGAATATTCAAAATTTGAGCCAACACAAACTAACCTGAAGTAACCTAAAATAAAGATCGGTTTCGCAGAAAGACCTAGGGCCACGGATTTACGGTTCTACGACAATCACAATAAAATGATTAGAACATACCTGAAAGTAACACCCTTACGTAGTCTGCTGTATGCTGATGATTTAAATTTGTTTTCTACAGTCTCTAATAAGGCCGACTGCCTAAACCTAAAATGCAATCTGGATTTTAAACGACTGGTGTAATAAGAATATGTTGAATTTGAATGTCTGTAAATGTAATGTTATGTCATTCCCAAATAAAAATACTTTTAACAATTATTTTATACAATTATATCATTAATGGGAATACACTAGCGCGACCTGAAGTAATTAAGGATTTGGGGGTCGTCTTTAACAAGGAACTATCCTTTATTCCTCACATTCAAGATACCCCTTCGCTGCCTATAGAGTACTTGGTTTTCTTTTACGAACCACAAGGGATTTCCACAATACGGTGCCTATTAAAACTTTATTTTTTTCCTTAGTGTTATCTAAGCGAACCGGTTTTACCGGAAGTGACGCCATTTTATTATTTTCAAATGACAACCTGTATTTTATATTACACAGTCGAGTTGTTCTCAAAATTACCTTTTTAACGACATACAACAATGTAACATTTACTTTCAAAATGGCGAGGTAGGAGCCATTTTACCAAAAAGACATTATAATCGCATCTATGAACAGCGTATGCAATAGGTACTGGCAAGGAGAGACAAACGGGCCAATACGATAGCCTGTCCGATCACCGGACTTAACACCGCTTGATTTTTTTCTATGAGGATATATGAAATCAAAAGTTTATGCCACTGCACCGACGTCATTTGAAGACATAATAATAAGAATTTGAAGAGCGGTTAATCCCATTAATGTAAATAATTAAGAACATGTTTTGCGAGAAAACGTCCAAAAAAATAAACTTGCGTCGTGACCAAAATGGTTGTCCTTTTAAATATTTGTTTTATAGTTAATTTGTCTGTATAATTCATTGTGTTAGTTATTATTTTACTGTATACCTATCCATTCCGTTGTTAATTATTTAATATTAAAATTTTCATTAAAACATATTTAAAACCGAAGCAAAAAGCATTCTGATTTTCAAAACGGCTTCAGATGATTAATGCTACTTTCGTATTTAATAATATTGGCCGACACGATTCTTGTAACACAGTTCAGCCCTCATATCACAATGCTAATACCTTTCTAATAATATAAAAGATATTTATAAAGCACTAATACGTACCACTTTTTAATTGGCTCATTAGACCCTTTCATATTGGCAGATAGTAAATTTTATGGGGGGTCATTTAAAAGGGGTGCATTTTAAAACAGGAAGATAACCTAAAATATATTATTTATAACATTAAACTTATTCTCTTATTCAGTCTCCTCTTGAGTTTCGAATTGAGTGATTCTGTGTACTTAAGAAAGTTTTTTCAACGACGAAAATGTTAAGCGAAAGCAAATTTCTCGTGACAAGTTTTGTTATATTTGTGGAAAATTTCTGTTGAGGTCACAAGCCAGACCATTTTCTGAAAATGTCAAAAAGGCCGATTTCATGTATTTTGGTATTTTCATCGGAGATCAAGACTAGCAGTGGGCTCCCCATGCGTGCTGTGTCGGCTGTAGCGTTTCTTCGGTGGATGAAAGGGAAGAGAATAAGTATGCGCTTTGCAGTTCCAATGGTTTGGCGAGAATTCATCAATCATTTTGACGATTCTTATTTTTTTATGTCATAGACTGAAGGTAATTCCAAAAGAGAAAAGCGCAAGATCGAATATCCGAATTTGCCTTCTGCCATAAGACCTCTTCGTCACAACGCAGACACTTCATAGACCAGCAGGCATCCTCGATAAAAAATCTTTTGAAGTTAATAAGTAAGGTTTTTGTCCACTCCGATCATACTTCTGGATGAATACGCAGTTACGCACCGATATTGCAAATGGAAGCGTGAGCGCGCAATAATGCATTTAGCGAGACTAACGGTATGCAATGAGTACACCTGCTGCTCTCTATATGCTGTGATGTAGACTTAACAGCATCGAATGCGCCTTTAGATTGGCAAAATATTATTTTGGGATATAATGGAGATAATAACTCATCATCAGGTAGCTTCGAAGAACAGTGTCACTTTTACTCCAGGTCCTAGTTAAGGCGAGCCACATTTCAATCAAATGTGGCTCGCCTTAAAAGTCGGTTAAATGATTTAGTACATGATTTGGGGCTGTCAAAGCAACAGTCAGAAATTCTTAGTTCCTTTCTTAAGGAGTGGAGCTTGCTAGCCACAAAAACAAAAATTACAACTTTTAGGGAAAGAAATGCTACCTTTTCTGTATTTTGCAATATGGAAAATTCGTTACGTGCGTATACTGATATCACTGATTTAATGCAGGACCTCAATATCAAGCATTCTCCTTGTGAGTGGTGCTTATTTATAGACTTATCGAAATATAGTCTAAAAGCTACGTTCTTACATTATGGAAATTTAAAACCATCTGTACCGGTTGCCCATTCAGTGACAATAAAAGAAACCTATCCGCATCTTTTAGATAAAATAAAGTACAACCAGTACAAATGGCAGATATGTGGGGATTTCAAAGTTATAGCAATTTTAATGGGACTTTAGGGACAAAATGTTGCCGCTTTCTTAATCTGTGGGACAGTCGCGCCAGGGAATAAATATTATGTAATGAAAATTTGGCCGGAAAAGAGCGAATTTTAACCGGGATCTAAAAATGTTAAGTATGTGCACCATGTAGACCCAAAAAATGTATTTTTGCGGCCCCCTCACATTAAACTTGGTGTAAAGAAATACTTTGTGAATGCTATGAACAAAGAGGATGAAGGATTGAAATACTTAAGAGAAGTCTTTCCCCAGTTATGTGACGCCTTAAACTAATTGGGCCACATATTAGAAAATTGCTGGACGATGTTTATTTTAAAGAAAAGCTCACCACGCAAGAACTCCTCAGAGCTTGGAACTCATTTGTAAGTGTAGTTAGGGGATTTTTAGACAACAATGTGGATGCAAACTACGAACAACTAGATAATGAAATTCTAGACTCCTACAAATCGCTTGGTTACCGATTGTCATTAAAAATTCACTTTCTCCATTCCTATTTATCATTTTTAACATTGAAAATGTTTATATTATCGCACGGGCACGTAGTATGGGTACGGAATTCGAAATTCTTGTGTTGCATTTGTCCCTGACGTCACACCGAGTTAAATGATCGGGATTAGACCAAGTCGAGAGTAATCGTATGGTTTCGCTGGAGCAGTCAGCGGGTGCAGGCTGGCGCGGCTGGAGCGCGCTTCAGATCATATTTGTATTTCGTAGTGAAAGCGCTTATGTATGACTTATAATGAACGCCGATAACATTAGTTGCATGCTGTTGTTGGAGGAAGAAGACGAAAAGGAGATGTTAGCCCAAATTCCTCCATTTCGACAAACGTCATATTAACACTTGAATTTATACTATAGGTACCATATTTAAATCAAAGCTGCAGCATACCAAGTAAACAAATCAATTTGATTAAGACGTCAAAGTATCAAAGCATTTTAAAATTGTATCATTAGTTGGTATATCCGAAAAAAATATCAAAATTAGAAAAAAGTCAGTGGCGTGCATTTTAACATTGAAAATGTTTATATTATCGCACGGGCACGTTAGTATGGGTACGGAATTCAACAAAATTATTGTGCTGCATTTGTCCCTGACGTCACACCGAATTAAAATGATCGGGATCAGAACAAGTCGAGAGTAAGCGTATGGTTTCGCTGGAGCAGTCAGCGTGTGCGGCTGGCGTTCGCGATCGAGCGTAGCAATCGGCCGTCGCCACAAGGTGGTTTGGCTGGCGCGGCTGGAGCAGCGCGTTTCAGTTCATATTCGTATTTCGTAGTGGAAGCGCTTATCTATGATTTATAATGAACGCCGATAACATTAGTTGCATGCTGTTGTTGGAGGAAGAAGACGAAGAGGAGATGTTAGCACAAATTCCTCCATTTCGACAAGCGTCATATTAACACTTGAATTTATACTATACCATATTTAAATCAAAGCTGCAGCATACCAAGTAAACAAATCAATTTGATTAAGACGTCAAAGAATAAAAACATTTTAAAATTGTATCATTAGTTGGTATATCAAAATATCAAAATTAGAAAAAAGTCAGTGGCGTGCATTTTTTTGTCAATAATATTCGTTGAAGTGTTTCCCGGGACGCCACTGGACTTTATAAATTTAATCTAGTTAGGGCTAATTCAGCCTCTTATCATTATGAATGACGGTACCAAATTGCAATAAAATTGGGAAAAGGATATTTACAGAAATAAAAAAAAAACGTTTTTTTTTAAAAAACTTTAACACTCTGTACATCAAAACGGGGCAACTCCGGACACATATTCAGGTTAGTTCAGGTTAGCACTTCTGACACACCCTGTATACAATCAAATACAACGGTCAAAAACACAAATATTTATATCAAAATATTGATAACAAACAATAACACCAAACGATACAATGCAATAATGCGAAAATCACGGGTAAACTAAATTCAACCCTGTCGCCCAGGGCCTTTTAGTTTTATTGCCGCTTGACCAATCGAAATAGAGTTACGGTTGTCATTAAGTACTGATCAATATTTCCTTCGTATGCATAATCTTGGATTTGAATATGGTATAGGGTAGACTGGGGCAAGTGTAAAAATGGGGTAAGTGGAAAATCAGAGCGCCAATCAGGCAATATTGAAAGTTTACTTGTCTGTGTGGTTCGAGGCAACTAACTATACGTTAGCGCTGTTGAATTATCTACTCCCGGCGAGTTACCAGGTGTTTTTTTCTTTCTGAGTAGTCATTTGTAACATAACCTCCGAATCGGTCCGTTGAATAGTGTGTGATATCTCCATAAAAAATTGGTCAAAGGTAAAAACTTATAATATGTTTAGTCAATTGTTGTAGCTTTAAAATCCTATATACCGACCAAATCTAAAAGCGGTTTTTACTCACGAACAGGTTTGCACTTCCCCCATAAAAAACATAATGTGGGGCATGTGTGAAAGTTGTAATGGGGAAAGTGTAAAGGTTAGTTTACACTTGCCCCATTTTCCTGGGAATGCTAAAGTTCATTGGCACTGACACTTAAAGCTTTTATTCTGTACAGAGAGTTGACGTCATGGTACGAAATTATAAAAGAAAGTCCGATAAAGCTGCCTATGGGGAGGTGCAATTAAATGCTGCAGTAAATGCCGTCAATCAAGGTGAATTAACCATGTCGATGGCTAGTACCGAATTCAGAATCCCATACATTACAATATTACAATCTACTGTAGAATAACTGGCCGCCGTGGCGAAAAAAGCAAGACACAGGGCCGACCTCCAATACTTTCTTGGCAAGATAAGTGTCAACTGGCCGAAAATATAAAAACAATGGAGAAGTGGGGATATTGATTAACTTCGAGAGAGCTTCAAGAAAAAGTTCGGGACTTTGTAACTTTAAATAATATTCCCAATCCTTTTAAGAACAATATGCCAGGCACAGACTGGCTAATAAAGTTTAAACAGCGTCACTCTTTGAGAATCAAGAAACCACAAAGCTTAGAGTACTGCAGAAAGAAATCTACGGACCCATTCATTATAGACCAATATTTTGTTTTATTGGAAAAGGCTATATTGGAGTTGCGTCTTCAGGATCGTCCTGAATGTATTTACAATTTAGATGAGACTTCACTGTGTACAGATCCTTCTCGTCTTAAAATTGCTGGCGCAAAAGGCAACCCCTCTTCAAGCATTATTGCTGGATCGGGCAGAGAAAATATAACCGTCCTGGCAGGAGCAAGTGCTAGTGGTTAAAAATTGCAACCATTGATAATATTTAAATGCAATAACATTGATACTATTTAAAGGCAATAATATTGCTGGATTTCAGAAAGAAATGAAGACTTCTTCAAAGACACCGTAAATGCAGCCAGCGCCAATGGATGGATGACCTCCGAAATATTTAGAAATTACTTTCTAAAGACTTTTATTCCTTTGGTTCGTGATCAGGCACCAATTATTGTTATATATGATGGGCATGTCTCGCATGTGGATTGCTTATTAACTCAAGGCGCAAGAGAAGAAAATATTCATATACCTAAACTGCAGCCCATACAAGTCATTTACTTCAACCTCTCGATTTGAGTATGTTTAGATCCTTTAAGGCAATATGGGAGAGGGAAGTAATAACATGGCAATGACGTCATCAGGGACAATGACTACCAAAAAGGGACTTCGCCACATTGCTAGTGAAAACCTGGGCTGAAGTAGATTCCGGAATCATAAAAACAGGATTCAGAAAGGGTGGTATTGTTCCATTTAATAGACATGTTATTCCTAAAGAAAAGTATGACATCGATGCCCTAAAAAGATGGCAGGAACACTTAAAAAATCAAAGATCTGTAACAGATTTACAACCGAGGCCAGAACGCATTGATATTGAAAGGAATGAACATGATTCTGTAGCACCGAATGTAACAGAAAAAACCGCTACTTCCGAACAGTCAATGTTAAAAACTGTAAAGCCTTCTACATCTGGCGCTTCATTTAAAAGGAAACTAGCATCTAATGCAGAACTACTTACAGCTCCTTCAGCATCTAGTGCCACCAATCTCAAAGTAATTGTCAGCTCTGACCAAAATGAAGAAATATACTAAATAATCATCAGGAGCCTATAACTGAACCTGTAGTACCAGCTACAACCGAAAATCGGCAAGAAAAGAAGGCAAGTTTTGATGATTTACTACTTGATTCGCTCCGACAGAGTCCTTCTTCTAATCCAAGGAAACGAAAGCGCTTAATTCAAGGTGGCCAAACCATTGCAGTTACTATCGCAAATAGTCAGTCAAAAATCTCTACAAGTTCATCTACTATATCTAAACCAGCTATGAAAATTGACCGAAAGAGTAAACAAAGTCGGCCAAGTCCATATCAATTTGAATCCAGCTCCAGTGAATCAGATTATGAAAGTGTACCTTTTATGGAATCGGATCAAAGTTTCACTTTAGAATCGGATTGCGAAGATCAGATTCCTGAAATAAACAAAGACAATATTTCCATTGAAGACTGGGTACTGGTTAAATATACATTACCAAAAGCAAAGAAACATTTTATTGGCCAGGTAAATACTGTTGACAACGGCTTTGAAATCAAGTTTACTAGAAAACTAAAATACAATTTGTTTATGGCCACTCACCGATGATGTCGATGTAGTATAGCTACACGATATAGTGACTCGTTTACCTGAACCGGTAGTAACACGCCGAGGAGGTTTTCATTTTAATGTGAAATTTGCGGGATACAATATTTAACAAGTTCCATAAAATTATTCGAATTTTTAAACTTGAATTTTCTTTTCTGTTTTAGTTTCTCCTTGGGAAACTCCTACTGTTTTAGAGATTAAAGCCAAACATTGGGTTTTGAACGGATAAATACGTTTATAAAAATATTATTCTTGTTATTAGGAATTTTTTGAGGGTTATTTTGGATTACTTATTATTTTTCAGAGGTAGGTACCTTTTAATTTTTCGTTTTTATGATTTGCTTGGCTAACTATTTCCCAACAATAAAAAGTTCATAACTTCACAGATTTTTATTTTTTTTTAAGTCTGTGAAAAGAAAAATTGGCATGGGAGATATAAACTTCATTTACACTTTCCCATTACCACTTCTGCGAACATGCATGGAAATTGTATTCCGATTTTACACTTTCCCTTTTTGGGGTACCTAGGTGTAAAATTTCGGTACAAAAAAAATCATTCAAATCTCAAGATCTCAAAAATAATTCATGAGTGCCCTATGTAGTATGAAAAGTAAACATATTAAACTATTACTTTTTTACAAAGACACTTTTATAAATATTGTATATTTGAAGTAGGAAGGAAATAAACTTGAACTATTAAAAAGGGCTTCGCAGTTGCCCCAGTCTACCCTAATTATAAGCTTTGTAATGTAATGCTGAAAAATAAACAGAATGGTTTTGTACACTTTACCGTTCTTCCCTACACTTGCTGCCACTTTTTTTTATGCATTTTCTTTCATTACAACATTTTTGTAATTTTCGTTCTTATAGTTGTATAAAGGGGGGTACTTTTGCACCTCCTCTATCAAACACTCGTCAGCAATTGCCGAAAACGGTGGCATTCTGCTGAGCGATCACGGCTGGACTGGTCTCTTTAGCAGTCCGAACGCAGCCACTGCAATTGACGGCGAACGCTGTGTCGCTGAGCTGCGGCAGTGAAACCGTGTACATACAAATCGCATTAAACCAGTACCGAGCTACCAATCGCGAACGCCAGCCGCGGCCGCTGACTGCTCCAGCCAAACCATACCTTAGAGGCGCGTTAGAATTTATAACCTTTATTTTACTATTTTTTTATATTATGAATCAATAAACCTTATATCAGCTACCTAAATATAACATTCAAATCTATGAGTTTTCGCAGATCACAAATCTCACAATAGTCACAAGCGTTGCACTCTGCTTCGGCATTTTCAATGTCCTCCCCGGTTGCATCTTTGTAAAGGACTGTAAATTTTTCCTGAGAATTTGGGCGCTGTCAGCGACGAGCAGGGTAATAGGTGCCATCAGGATAACAGGACAATGGAAATTCGGTACCAAGGATGATGGGGTCCTGTCATAATGAGTGATTACTGTTGGTTTTTAAGGAGAGAAGATGTGATCCCCATAAAAGGAAAAAACAGAAGTGTGTTTGAAATAAATACTTTTGATATTTGCTTTTTTCTTAGATGTTAACTTAATATAAGTTATAAATATAGTCCATATACAGGGTTAAAATACTTGTAAAATCATTTTTTCAATAAATATTAAATAGTACCGTTCTACATGTGATTTGTTTATTGAAACAAGAAAATTGTACGTGTTACAACTTTCTTTTTGGTCATTTTCGTATTCAGATAGGTTCATTCTACTATTATATGCTATTCAACTTAATGTTTTTCTGCCGTCCAGTGTAATGAAGAGTAAATCATATTACTTGAAAACATTGTTTAAACTAGGGTTAAAGATAAGATGTTTCTTAAAAATTAAAAATTATATATATCTTCAAAAAATGATGTCGATGCTTCAAGAATTATCAAGGGACCCAATCCAGATTTTTTCACTACTTTTCTCCTATCAATTGCATGCCTGGTTTTATATACGTCTTTGTGTTTTTGGTAAAATGACTCCTACGCCACCATTTGAAAGCAAATGACGTTTAGGTGTAGGTTGTTAAAAGGTACTTTTAAGAATAATTTGACACTGTTATATAAAATACAGGTTGTTATTTAAATAAAAATGAAATGGTGTAACTTTCGATAAAACCGAAACTGATGTTCACTTGGGTTTTAGGTAAAAAGTAAGTTCCCACTCAGACACAACCGTAACCCAAATTTCATTAAAATATATTTTAACATAACCCTGTGGCGATATTTCACTACTGCCTATTTTATCTAAAATAACTGAAAAGGTACTCAAGTCAAGAATGACTTCGTTTATAAACCAAAACAAACTAATTTTAAGGGAGCAATTGGGTTTCCAAGCTAAAAAGCCGACAAAAGATGCGGTGTATTTTTTCTTGAAGAATGTCTCCAGTAACATAGATAAAAGATTTACTCTGTCAGCGTATTGTGACTTGGCAAAGGCCTTTGACTGTGTCAATCATGAGTCGCTGTTGAAGAAGCTGAAATTCTATGACTTTCGAGGTAATTAGAGAATGCGTTCGGATATTTTTGTGGGTCGAAAACAAATAACTAAAGTGTATTATTCTTCCTACAATATTATTTACTCCGAAACTACTCCAAAAATAAGCGGTGTGCCTCAGGGATCAGTGCTCGGTCCTCTATTGTGTCTTCTCTTCTTTGAGGATGTGACTTGCCTTTCAGTGAAAGGCTATTTTACGTTGATATCCCAATATGTTGGTCTAACAGCAACGCAGACATATTACAGCAGGAAGTAAATAAGGATTTATTACTGCTTAAGATCTGGTTTGATTCTAATAGTCTGTTCTAAATTTAGGCAAAACAAAATATACGATTTTTAAAAATTAAATGTAGTTTAAACGTGGAAATTCAGAGCACTAGACTAAGTATGGTATTGGAGATGAAGTTCTTGGAAATAACAATTAATGATGGTTTAAAGCGGGGTAAATGTTGTTACAAAAAAATTGGGTCTATTTGCAATAAAAACGACAAGAAAGATTTTAAATCGAGAAACTGCCATATAGATTTATTATGCCCTATTCGAGTGCCATTTTCGATACTGTCTACCATTTTAGAGGTTTGCTGCAGCATCAAAAACCAACTTAGTTCTTCTCTTCCGAAAAGGAACATTCAGGCTATTGAAAATGTGTAACGATAGAAGGATACGGTTTTCGCAGCACTGTGCTACTTTTTTGTTAATCAAAATATGCCACAATCAGAATTTTTCTAGTCCTATTTGTTTTTGATACACGGGATGTTTCTGAAAATTTCGCATTTTCATATTTAGGTTACCCTGTAGCTTATCAAGGAGAAAATAAATGTTCTTTTTGTAGTTTTTTACGTAGAATCCAGTGGCGTATTCAGATTTGTTTACGTTCAATAGTTTCCGAGAAAAAAACAAACTTGTTTTTTTTAAATGAGTCACCCTATATATTTTTTAATAATATAATTTAGTTTATAACAAGCTTCTCTGAAATATACTTACTTAACGTTCTTCAATAAATTATAATAATAAAATTTAAATGGCTATCGACCGGGGTCCTTCAGCCAAAAATATATAATACCTTATTTTTATTTTCAATATTAGTCACGAAATTCACGTTTTATTAAAAAATATAAATTTTTTGTTAGTAGGCCATGACAGGTACTTAAAAAAACTTTTACTGTTACGATAATTACTGCAGAAGAATTATATTTTGAACTCTTAATAAAAAAATAAAAATAAAAATCTGTGGAAAGTTTAAAATTATATTTTTTTATTTTACCATCTATTTAAATTAACAATGGATTTCCACCAAGTAAAAGCCGAATCAATTCAACTCTTAATCTAATTAGCTGTTATTTTAGTAAAAACAATAACACTGTATAAATCGAGTTGTGTTTTACTATGTTAAACATTAGAAACACAAGCTGAAAATTTATAGAACGTTCTCATAAATATTGCTCAAATTGTTCTACATTATGCCTTAGATATGTTTCGCACATAGTTCTTATTCGCCTTAATGAATTTAAAATAATAAAAGTCCGCGTTTTTAACTTCCTAAATGCTCTTTCGGTGGCATTTCTTAAATCTGCAATTGTTTGGTATTGAATAGAATAGATTTTATTTTCCAGGTATCCCCACAAGAAGAAATCCAAAACCGACAAGTCGGGTGAACTTGGTGGCCATCTTACAGGTTCATTAGTTCTAATCCAGTGGCCTGGTAAATAATTGCTAAAAGTCGGCCCTGATAATTAGCGCACGCTCACGGTGCTCAATCTTGTTGCAGATGCAAGTTTTTGAGACCCGCTAAGGGTACGTCTTCTATTATTTCCGGCACAACGTTTTCCAGAATTTTCAAAAAATGTTTATTTGCATTCAAATATATTATAAATTATTTTGCTTTCTAGTATAAAACATGAAACGTTAAAGCCAAGCCTGCCTAGCCGTTCGAGTGTAAATATTACATGCTGATTTTCCTGAGACCAAAACCTCGTATTGTGCCGATTAAATATACCAACACTGGTAAAATGAGCCTCATCGGACCATATAACGCTTCTTTCAAAATTATTTTCCCTGTTAATATTTCGTAAATACCAATTACAGAACTTTATGCGGCGCGGTATATCACCAGGATGTAAGTTTTGTACTAGGTGGAATTTATATGGCTTAAAAGGGTGTTTTTTTTGGGATTGCTTGAACTCTTGATTTAACTACTCCGATCGAACCTTCAACCGTTCTGCAAGGACTAGCTGGATTTGTTTCAATTGAAGCTAAAACATTTCTTTCATTAGTCTCACGGTTTTCCTTGTTGTAGATTTTAGGCCGAGGTTTAGAAAATGAACCGTCTTCAAATAAATTTGATTTCATCCTTAGAAAAATTCTTTTATTCGGCTGTCGTTTTTCGGGATATCTACAAGTAATTCAGGGAATTTAATAAATCTTCATAGATATACTACAAAAAAGTGTATATTTACCTATTGAAATACAGTTCTAATGCTTCATCTGCATTTTCATTTTAATGGACAAAACAAACGAGCATGTCGTAAGTTTACATTTTCTGCCAAAATTAGGACAAACTGATTTTTTATTATTAATTAGATATTTTAAAACAACTTAGAGAACCTTAATACTCTAATAGAAACTAAAGAAGTTTTTATTATGATATTAATGACAGGGTTCTTTCCTTTTTTTAAATACCCGTCGTGGCCTACTAACTAACAAAAAATGTATATTTTTATAAAACGTAAATTAAAAATAAAAACAAGGTAATATATATTTCTGAGAAGCTTGTTATGAACTAAATTATATTATTAGAAAATATATAGGGTGACCCATTCAAACAAGCAGCAAGTTTGTTTTTGTTTTTTTTTTCTCGGAAGCTATTGAACATAGAAAATTGAAAATCAAAGGAATATTTGTTTTCTCTTTGATAAGCTACAGGGTGACCTAAATATGGGGGGTGTCCCCAAATGTAAAATTTTCAAAAACAAGGAGGACTAAAAAAATACTGATTGCAGCATCTTTTGTTTAACAAAAAAGTAGCACAGTGCTGCGAAAACCGTATCCTTCTATCTTTACTAATAACGGAGATACCCCGTAAAATTATCGAAAACTGAACACCCTGTGCATAGCCATACCACTAGATTTAATCAAAATATTACAGTGCCACAGTCTAGCAGCTCACTAATCTTCCACCAAGGAAAGAACCTATTTAACAGAATACACACACATATGAAAAATTTACCTATCAATAAATTTCAAAATATATTAAAAACGTATCTTGTAAATTTTACAAACTATTCATTAAAATGATTTATAATTGATTTTTTTTATTATGATTGAATTAAAAGCAGTTACCTAACAATATTAAATAAAGTTTATAACTAAAACAATATCCATGTGAACGACTCACATGAAAACTGAAAAAACTCAAAATCTATGAATAAATCAATAATAAAAATCTAAATTAATGTGACGCATCGCAGGACCTTATTCTCTAATCTTCACACTCTTTGCAATTGAGTGTTAGACGCAGAATACCATACGGGCGCGGCATAAGTGAGTATAGGTTGGAGTATCTGTATGTAGATAAGTCGTTTGCATTGCTGCAAAACCCATTTTGAGGATGTTGGAGATATGTGGTTTAAAGGAAAGTTTTTCGTCAATGGTCATCCATAGGTATTTTAACCGTCATTGAGGTTGTATATACGTGTTGTCTATTTTTATAGGTACAATTATTTTGTTACTACTTGTGATCTTCTTCGTTAAAGTTGCACAGACCGTTTTTGCCGCGTTGACCTCTATTTTGGATTTAGAAAAATAGGAGCCCAACATGTTTATGTGAGTCTGGACTTTACGTTTTGCGGTTTCTGCGTAGAACGAGGGATATCTGAAGTCAACAGAATTTAAAGTATTGCGGATAATACAGTTCCCTGGGGCGCTCCCGCATCGACTGTCTTTGGGTCCGAGAGCGCACCCCCTACTCTAACTAAGAAGGTACGTTTTGTCAGGTAAGTTTGTATTAAGGTTATGTAATGTAATGGAAAGTTATGATACATATAGTTTATGTAGTAGTCCTTGGTGCCATGAAATTCATTCAGCTGATTGCGGCTAGTATGACAACGTCGCCTCTTAAGTTCACTGTAATTGCGGCAACGTTCCTCATATGCATAAAAAAACATTAATTTTGTACAATATTTTTATTCTGCCGCTTCTTAGATTTAGTGATTTGTATTAAATGAGTCACTGACCGAAATTGTGGACGGTATAATTAATTCGTTAAAAAAACAGTAAGTTTGGTTCTTTCAATAAAATGAGGGCCTCGCACTTGAAAAATTGGTTGACCATTGAATGCCACTTACAGAGCTACATAGGAACCAGTTTTTACCTTTTTGGTTAGATGCTAGGTATTCGCTAAACACGCACAATTTCAATTTTCTTCTGTGTATTAATAACTAACCAGGCTATGAAATTTTATAAAGAAAGATGTTTTCCCTTTTCCATTCCAGCGTTTGGTCTTCTCTAAGACCTCGCTGGTCTGGTTGGGTGGATAGCTCGATTGCTACGAGATGTCGCCACGTGTAACATCTCGCATATGTATTTATGAAATTTTAGTTTACGGCATTTATCGCTTACAAAAGTAAAGATATTTAGATTAAAAAGTAGGTGTGACAGATATATTTATAGTGACTATAGAATTGGGTTTATGTCTGTATAGTCCTATTTATAATGCAAAACTGCTTAATCAGCGTTGTTATGCAAGCGAATTTCATTTAATTTTAACTGCACAGAAATTAGATCGTAACACAGCTAACTTTAGTGCAATCAGCTAAAACGCAGCGATTGCAGGATTGGAAAGGCCGTTCACTAATCAAATTCATTCTCGTGAAAATCGCGAAGCTAGCTGCCAAGCGATTTTATGAAGGATTTTATAAAGCCGATCTGTTTAATGTTAATTGTATGTTTTAAAGGAAAATGATTGACAAATCCTAGTTGACATGCGACATAGACTGGGAACAGGTTCATAAAACCTAATAAAAATATATATATTATTTTCAACATTTTAAGGTCGCTGATTAAGAAGCCGAAATACTCTTAAAAACAATATGCTCAGGGCCGGACTTACCTATCGCCAAACTAGGCACTTGCCTAGGGACGCCGGCGTCAGCCCGGTCGCGTAAATCCATTCTCCAGTACAGCACAGCACAGTGTGTTGAAACATTATGTTTTTTTTTTAATTAAAAAGGGCTACCTACTTTTTGTTGGTTATTGTTTTTTATTTTATTTTTCGCTTATGTTTACGTTTATTCTAAACATTATGCGTACTGGTAATTGTAAATTTTTCTGTTTACTTACCATAAACTTGACTTTTTAGTTACCTATATACTTTCACCGTTTTGTTCGGCACTTTCCTACTTAATGTACCTTTACATACATTAATGGAGGGGAGGTAAGACCGTAGATAAGCGGTTCAAACCCTCCCTCCCCTTCCTGCCATGGCAATAAAAGATATCCTCTCCCACAGCAAGAGAAGGCACAACTAACTTTGAGACAGTTTAGGTGTTGAGTGAATTCTAAAAGTGGGCGTGGTCCCAAAAATTTTTCGGCTGCGGCACTTTTACTACGGGTGCCTAATAAAGGGACGCTTTCACTAAATGTGCCTAGGGGCGCTTTTAGTGTAAATCCGGCCCTGAATATGCTGGATCCAATATCTTCACATGCAACCATAAAACCCATTAACTTAAGTTACTAGGGTTTAACTTGGTATCGATATTTAGATTCGTCGTCTAAAGTGCTACCCATAGGTTTAATTCTTATTTACTAATGCCTTACATACCCAAAGATTTATATGCGAAGACCTAGCATCTTCTCTAATATGGAAAAGTTGCTATGGTAAATTGCAGTAACTCGGTAACAATTTCAGAATTGCTAATAATGATTTAGGGGAGATATTAAACGTACCTGTTTTGTCATATCTCTATAAAATGCATTTTATATTTGAATTTTGTTCCATAGACTATTTACTAAAATATCTTGCATCCCGTTAAGCTTCTTTGTTTACGGAAAATATATGAGGTTAGTGGTACTGCGTCGTAACAGAATTCTATTTTCCTGTTAGCTATTTGTTCGGCAATTTTTAAGGCGCAGCAACTAGGGTTGACCACATAATTACCGTCCGCATTTCCATCGCAGATAGCTTACTTAGCACTTTTGTCAGTAACTTGTAACAAGGTTTGCCCGGAATAGTTCCATTCTTTCAATTATTGATTTGATTAAGTTCTGGTTAAGCCCAGACTCTGGTATTGCCCTGAACCGTCCTATGGTGTTTCATGGCTCTTCTTTTTTTGGGTTATTTGATTAAGTTGACAAAACAACTTTTAATTTGGTTGTTGCTTTATAAACAGTGACCTTTGTTGGTTGCTTTTCTCTTCCTAGCTTAGAAGAAGGAAGCTACGCCACTTCGAACGGCGTCTCCTTGGAAACGGAGAGCTTCAGTCTGTCCACTCTCCTGTTAGAGGCAAGCTTTCTTCATTTTTTTTACAAATTTTGTTGTTTGTTTTAGGATTTCAGTGAGAAATTGCATTTTTATGTTATTTTTAGGGACTTTCACTTCTGCTTTTGCTTACATTACCAAGGCTTTTATCATTTTGGAATGCATATTTGCATTAAATTATATTACAATCCAACCCCGGCCATGGGGGGATTTTAATGTTTAAGGAAATTGGGTGTTTCTTGAAAACTGTATGCGTTTATTTGCATCGTTGTTTCCAAGTATAAATAGCCTGACGCCGAAGAAGGAGGGATATTTTTTGAAATAACGACGAAAATAAACAAACGCAGTTTCCTACAAGAAATGACCGATTTTTCTTAATTTTCTGTTAAATTTTGAGCACGAATGCGTATTTCATAGATAATTCACCTCACTTTTATTGAACCAATCAAAACGCTCATTTTCATAGCAACCACCTTGGTAACGGTCGTCTTACCCGATAAGACTACCGCTAGCTCGAAAAGACGCTTTCGAAAAGACGCTTGTAGCTTTTTTACTTAAATAAAAAATTAGTAACACCTCTAACTTGTATATTTACCTTTATCAGACGGCCTTCATTTTTATGTTCAGTAAATTATCCAATAAAATACACCTCTAGAGGCGGTTTCTTATCTTCATACCTTCGTTTTTCACTCGAAAATCGATTTTCCAAGAAAATTTTCACTCAATGTAATTTTTACTTATAATCAAAGATAAGACCCTCGAGCTAAAGCTCTCGGGATCATATCAGATTATAAGTAAAAATTACATTTCGTAAAAATTTGTCAGAAAATCGATTTCTTGTTAAAAACATCGGTATTACCGATAAGACGCCTCCTCTATCGGTGTATTACTGTTGATAATTCACCTCACTTTTATTGAACCAATCAAAATGCTCATTTTCATAGCAACCACCTTGGTAACGGTCGTCTTACCCGATAAGACTACCGCTAGCTCGAAAAGACGCTTGTAGCTTTTTTACTTAAATAAAAAATTAGTAACACCTCTAACTTGTATATTTACCTTTATCAGACGGCCTTCATTTTTATATTCAGTAAATTATCCAATAAAATACACCTCTAGAGGCGGTTTCTTATCTTCATACCTTCGTTTTTCACTCGAAAATCGATTTTCCAAGAAAATTTTCACTCAATGTAATTTTTACTTATAATCAAAGATAAGACCCTCGAGCTAAAGCTCTCGGGATCATATCAGATTATAAGTAAAAATTACATTTCGTAAAAATTTGTCAGAAAATCGATTTCTTGTTAAAAACATCGGTATTACCGATAAGACGCCTCCTCTATCGGTGTATTACTGTTGAAAATTTCTAGAGTAAAAAGCTATCACGATTATGTACTATTTAATTATTTTATTTATTAAATGTAATATTAAAATTATTTTAACTTATAATATCTTATATTTGCAGGTTTTATTAGAGCAAATAATGCATGTTATTTCTTTACTATTTGGGATAGTTGGATTGGACGCAGAAAAAGTTTTTGAGCATATCTTTCAAATAAAAAATAAAACGTCAAAAGTGACTTCTTTATTAACCGTTGTGTTAGTTGCCATTGTGGGTGTGTTTACTTCCTCATAACATAGTATGTGGTTTAAATATCAAAATGAAAATACGCGTCATAACAGTTGAATTTCCACGGTGATTTAGTGAAAATCGCATACCTCTTATGAGTTCCTTTATATATTGGGAAATTTTCATTTGAGGTTCCACTCTCAAAATTTTAAAAAGTTAGATATGTCAACATTTCGTGCATACATCGTTATACATAAGAAAATATGACTTAGCCGCACGTTTTTTGTAAGAGACAAAAACGATTTTTTTCAATAAATCGTTTGTTCTTTGGTAGATTTATGTAAGATATTTTTCTCTGTGTGCAAATGTTCCCTTAAAAAAAAGCAATTTTTCCGGAAGATTTCTTTCTATATTATTTTATATTTTCTTTTTGTGCCTGTAATGGGGCATACGCGGATAAGTACCTCCTACCGGCGATATTACGTTTGTATTGTATATTTGACTTTTTCGTTTGTTATTTTCCATTTCTTTGAGAAACGAGGGTTATTAGTTGATTATAAATGGCACAAACCGGAGAAAATGTAGGGAAACTGGTCGCCATTGGTGGAGAGAACTTGTCTCTTAACAAAACATGTAAAAAGCAATAAAAGCAACAATCAAAACTTTACTATTATATTAATGCTGTTTTGTTGGAGCGATATACAGGATGTTTTATAATTGCATATTAAAATACAGGGCCAGTCTTGGTGTCAGCTACGGAAGTATATTATAAAGAGTATAATTATGATCCCCGGAGTAGTCCCAAAAAATAAAAACATAATAAGTTAAAGGACAGTTGATTTGTGTTTACTAAATACACTAAATACCTACTGCTATAAAATTAAAAAAAAATCTTTCTAAAAAAGGGCGTAAAAACTTAGTGCGTCATCTCCTAAGCTTGATCGCAATGTTCTGATTCTAGACGGACGTGCGTTTTATCCGAAGGTGGCCATTTTTAACATTTGCTTTGATTAACTGTTGCATTTTTTTTTGTATCATTATTAAAAAAATAATTTTATTTTTAATTTAAATATTTTTATTAACTTAAAAATAAATAGGTAGCAAGATTTGACAACAATTCAAGGAACAAAAAAGTTGTATTATTAGTTGGTTAATCCGAAAAAGTCAGGGCGTACATTTTTTTGTCAATAACATTCGTTAAGGTGCTCCCCGGGATGCCACTGGACCTAATAAATTTAATATAATTAAGCCCCTTATCATTATGAATAGCGGTACCAAATTTCAAGAAATTCGGGAAAAGGATAATTAAAAAATTATAAAAACCCGATTATTTTTAAAAAACTTTAACAAAAACGGGGCAAGTCCTGACACATGTTGATATAACTTTTTCTCTTAAAATATCATAATATATATGTTTCTATATTTGCACAACTGGGGTTGAACAGATATTTGTACTGGTTCCGGTAAAATGTATTATCCATTTGTAACGAGTTATAAAAATGTATTAACTTAAACAAAAGGAAATATCATTACATATTTTTAAATCGAGGAACAGGAGATTGTCATATCTTGTAAATAGTGTCCAGCCAATAGCTGACATCCTGAGCAATGCATTATTCTAAATTCTTCATAAATCTATGCATTACTGCGCGATGGATGTGTCTTGGAATAGCAATAATTTGTTTTCTTAAGTAGGCTTTCAATTCCTCAAGAATTCTTGGTTTATTGACATGCACTCTAATTTTTAATAAACCTTAAAGGAAAAAATCCGGAACTGATAGGTCCGGAGATCTTGCAGGCCAAGTAAAATTGCCGTTTCTTAAAAGTAGTCTGTTTTGAAAGGCCTCCCTTAAAAAGTCATTGATTCTAGCAGTATGACTTGTTGCTTTATCTTCCTAAAATCAACTTGCTTCCCGCTCGCTTTGGATTGATGGTTAGAAGAACGCTTAAAGCATTTCTGCATAGCGCAAACCAGTAACGGTTTCGGTCGTACTATTTTTTTCAAAAAAACAAGGTCCCACAATTTTGGACGAGGAAATGGCGCACGGTTATCTTTGGACATTTTGCTTGTTTACATCACCGTGCAGATAAAAATGTGCTGCGTAGCTATTAATCTTATCTTGTTGACTTAATTCCTGAACTCTGGCATTTTTATATCATTTAACTTCAGTTTTTCCAACATTCACCTCATGCTCCTGCCTGACAAGTTAAGGGATGCAGCATGTTGAACAACACTTCTTGTTAGACTAGCAGTAACAGCTGCTCTTAATCTTTCCTGGTTACGGTTATTGTAGCAGACCTTGGTCTATTCTTACATATAAAAATATTGCTGTGGGATTTGACGGTTTAATCTCGGGATTCTCGAAATTAATTTTTCCTAGGGATCTTGGGATTTAGAGATCCTGGGATCCCAGAATTTGCACCCCTAATAAATACATATTGCTTGACAGCACAGTTTGATCCTTTAATGCAGAATCCCATAGTACCACAATATTTTTTGGTATTACCAAGTAATGGTGAATTCTTACACGTCCGATATTCGACGGTACACCAATCAGAAGGCAGTTCCTATTGGTTAAACAATTGTGACGGCGAACATCTTTGGAATATTTTAAAAAATTATGCGGCGTCGGACAAAGATGAAATAATCTTAATTTCAACTATTTATGGAATTTTTGTAGTACAATAGGTGCCCTCCTATCAAGACCCGCTGAGAAGCAACACATCGAATAAAAGTCAGAGTCTTTAGACTCAACGAACATGATCCTAACAAGCAGTCCTAACTTTGTAACCACAAATGCTTTCTTATGGGACCTTTACTGATGTATCCAATAAGAGAGCCTTGCAATATTCACATTTACCACGGTAGCTCAGTTCGTTCAGGGCAATGGGTTCCCTTCAGATGATTTTAAGTCTAATTTGTGCTTGTCCTTCCACTATTTAGAAAAGAAGAGAAAGTAATGTAGGGCGCCAAGTATTTTTTTTAGAAAAATACTAAAATATATGAAATGTAAGTTTTTAAGAGCAAATAGAAATTAAATTAAGCCTTGTTTGTTGTTGCCGCACAATAAAACGATAATATAAATCAATAAATACTATTTATTACAATAACCAGAAGCACTGAGCTTCTCGTGACATTTCGCGACTTAAAAATAAAAAAATTGTCAAATTTTACTTAAAACTACTATTATGTTTAAAAATGAAAATTTCAAGCTATTCTGATAATATTGCCTCGTATAAGAATTGTTCACATTTGCTGACAAAGTTAATCAGGAGTCATAGAACGTGACTTACTTAGATCGCTTCTGCCTGCCTCACGTCGTGAAATGTGGCGAGTTACGGAGAGGTATCTCCAGGTGCTTGCCTCTGTGATAGCGTGTCTCAATGGCGGTTCCAGGCGATTTAGATCTGTTGCTTGCTCACGTCTCCATGTCCTGTTAAGTGCAAAGAAAAAAAGAGAAGCAGTGTGTGTTCTTATGTAAATGGGCAATATGTCTCAAAACGCACTCTACTGAAGATTTTGACTTGTTAAGTGATAAATTAAGAAGAAAATTAATTGCGAGAAAATATACACTAGAACTGGTCTTCAAAACCTTAATATCTGCTCATGCAAGAGCTGTATACATAATTAAATAAATTGGTGGAGAGAGCTACGTCTCCTCCAATAGTATATAAAAAAAGAAATATTTAAATTAATGAGGGCATTGACCCTTCACATAAATTATGCGTACTTATCATGTACGAGAGGATTCCTTAATCCTTAACAATGGTAAGGAAGGAAATTATGCTTATAAAAAAAATGTAATATAAAATTATATACAAATAGTCTCGACAACCCTGAGTACTATTCTTAAATGGGTGTGTTCCACCATGCAATGAAAATTTAAATTTAAATATTATTGAAAAAAATGAAGCCTGGAAATACCTTGCCTTTCAAGCTTAGCATTTGATTAATTATTGAAATTATTCTAAAGTTACTGGAAAATATATTTACAGTGAAGGTTTATCCTTCAGGATATAATATGCTATATATACAAAAGAAGATAAGACAAAATACAGGACACAAGAAATATCCAATCAGTGCCCAACCAAAGCCCCTAATGGTTGGTAGGCATCATCATTTGGATGTGACCTTTATTTTACTCAAAAAAAGATAAGGAATCAAAACGAAAACTTGAATTTTAAAGCAGGTATGTACAGAAAATTTGCTGATCTTAGGGAGCAGCTTAAACACGTGGTGAGGTAAGAAATTTGCCAGTAAGCATTTGGTCATGAAATGTGAAATATTTGAGTGATAAAAAAAGAGAAAAAACGCCGTGCACCAAATTTAGAGAGAAAAGATAGGAGAAGCCCCTTTGACCCGAGTGACCAAGGGCTGAGCACGCGGATTAGGTATCAGGTGAGTTGATTTACGTATTTTAAAAATTTGGCACGACGCCAGCACCAAAAGTGCCCAAAATAACGAATTTCAACTCACCTGAATGCCCTAACGTCCTCCACCGTCGTCAAGTCACTCGTGTCCTCAGGTCTGCTTGGAATAAAACTGCCTGACGTTCGTTCAGCCTGGCTACGTTGCTAACGTCCGTGCAGCTAAAAGAACATAAAGATCACGGCAGAAAAAAGTTTCTAAAAAAAAAATATTTCATACACGTGCAATGTGCATCATAGGAAGGCAAGAAAAGATAAATTTGATTACTGTGCACAAAAAAAAGAAGGTGGTTTAGCTACCGTAAATTTAAATGAAAATCATTAAATTATTTTATTCAGGTACACTATTACTTCAAGTTTGGAAGTACATCCAAATAGGAAAGATATAAAAAAAGATATTTCTTAAGATAAGAGATAAAAGAAAAAATGACCAATTGCTTACCCCAAATTCTGGGAACGTCTCTTCTGTACAAAGGATTGGAATCGAGAGTCAGTCCAGTAAAATTTCACCGATCGTTAGCACTGAATTTAGTCGAAATTGATTTTTACGCTATTGCCAACTCGTTTTTCCCAGTACAAAAAAAATGGATTATAATATTACTTAAAATACTAAATAATAATGAATTGTTTCAATAACCTACTTACAAACAATATCGTACTCGGAAATGTACAAAGTATTACTTAATAAATCATTAATTCATCGAATAATTAATTAATCTTATTCAAAGTTATTTAACTATTATATTCCTGCGGGTTAAATTTTGCTACCTCCGGCAACATTGTCCCTACGACCGATCGTCTATTGATTTTCGTGCGCAGACAATAGCGATATAGTATTTCATGCGGTGACGAGGGAGAACACAAATACTGCTAGATATGAATATAACGTGCTCGAAATTTGTAAAGCCTATCCTATACTACTGAAACATTAAATATTTATATATACAAGAGCGAAGCGTGTAACGACCATAAACAGGTGTTTATTTTTTCGTTACACACCCCCTGAAGCAGGTAAAAAAAATTTTTTTTTCACCAAAAGAAAAATTTTTTATTATAATGAACACCCTTCCCGACCTAATTCTCAGAGCTCATCCTCAGAGATGTCGGACTCTGGTGAATCATCTGAAACTAAATCTGCATAATTTGGTTTCAAATCTTTGGTGTGCCATTTCCCTAAATTATTTCCATTTTCCGCAGTTAATTCGTACACCAATGGAGAAATAACTTTGGACACAGTACAAGGTATATATCGCGGAGCTAATTTTGCGGAAAAATCACTTATTGCTTTGGAAAGTACATAGTTTTTCTTCCAAACCTTATCTCCTAATTTAAAAACTTGAGGTCGCCTCCTGAGATTATAATTATGTGAATTTTTGAGATAAGCATTTTTTAATTTTTTCCTAACATCTTCATAAAGTTTTGAAACTTCTTGTGCATCGTTCAGCCTATGCACTTTGTCGCCGATATTTACAATATTATTTGCATTATCTGCAATTTTACCATAAAAATCTCCCTTCACAGGAATATTCCTACAAAAGTTTAAAAAATTTGGGGAATATCCGGTTACGTCATGTTTTGCGGAGTTTATAGCGTGCGCAATTTTATAAATGTTTTTGTCCCAATCTTTATGATTCTCATTTATAAAACATCTAATAGTAGATACCACGACTTTATTTGCCCTCTCTGTATGATTTACCTGAGGATGATACCTGGCATTGTACCAGACCTTTTGAACATCATAATTTTTGAGAAACTGCTTAAATTTGTTACTAGTAAACTGTGACCCATTATCACAAGCAAAAATTTGGGGTACACCAAAATTTAAAAAAATTACATTTTCTAAAAATTTAATTATTGACCTAGTAGTAGCCTTGGCAACCGGATTAACATGTACATATTTAGTAAACCAATCAACAACCACTAAGACATACTGATACCCATTTTTTGATCTTGGATAAGGTCCAATTAGATCTGCACTAAGTAATTGATAAGGAAAATTTATATCTTTATAAAGTCCCATTAATCCCGCTTGAGGTAAATTAGAGGGTTTATTTGCTGCGCACGTTTGACATTTCCTAATATATTTATAAACGCATTTTCTCATATTCGGCCAATAATATAACTCTGAAATTTTTGCAAAGGTTTTAGATAGGCCAAAATGACCAGAGGTTTCATTATCGTGACATGACTTCAGAATAGCTTGCCTGTTCGCCGTGGGAACGACAATTTTCCAGTCCGAAACATTACTAACTAGGGGAAGCTTGCTAAAGACATGTTTATACAGGGTGCTGTCCTTAACTAAAAATGAGGGATACGACTCTGGAGAATTCGTGACATTTTCCAGCATATCTCTTCTATCTGAAATAAAGCTGCCCCGATTCCACTATCTGATGCGTCACAATGAATTAGGAACGGCTTCGAATAGTCTGGACTGGCTAATACTGGAGCGGTCGTCAAACACTGCTTAATTTTTAAGAAAGCATCCTCTGCTTCAGAAGTCCAAGTAATCGATTGTCCCTTTTTTCTACCATGAAGAAGATCAGTAATAGGGGAACATAGTGAAGAAAAGTTCTTCAAGAAACGACGATAATAACTAACTAAACCTAATAAGCGTCTAATCTGCGTAGTGTTCCTAGGAGTGGGGTAATCTACAACTGCCGAAACTTTTTCTGGGTCCGTCCTTAGTCCATATTGATCGACCAGAAAACCTAAGAATTTTAACGAAGATCTACAAAAATGAGACTTTTCAAAATTTATTGTCAACCCTGCATTCTTCAAACGCTCATATACTTTTCTCAAAATCTCAATATGTTTTGAAAAGGTGCTCGTAGCAATAATAATGTCGTCAATATAATATTCGCAATACGGCTCCAGAGCTGGTCCTATCACTTGGTCCATCAGTCGGCACATGGTTTGTGAGCTGCAAGATAAACCGAAGGGCATAACACAAAATTCAAATAAACCACGACCATGTACAGCGAATGCAGTTTTTGGACGCGACTCTGGTTCCAAGGGAATCTGAAAAAATGCCTGTTTCAGGTCTATTGTAGACAAAAACTTAGCATCTCTTATTTTATTCAAGGTATTTTCAATTAAAGGGAGGGGATAACTGTCACGTGACGTTACACCATTTAATTTTCGTCCGTCAAAACAGACTCGGAATGTGTCATCTGACTTTTTTACTAGCCATAATGGACTACAATACGGGGAACTAGAAGGCTGTATTAAACCGAATTTTAACATTTTATCCACCTCTTTATTTAAATGCTGTTGCATAACAGGAGATAATGGATATTGCCTTTGTTTAAACGGTTTCTTATCGATAAGCTCGATTGAATGACTCAATAAATGCGTCCTACCTAACCTATCTTCGGGAGCAATACTTTTAAATAAATTCATTACTTCTTGAATTTGAGATTTTTCTATACGTGATAATGATTCCAATGACTGAATTGCATTCACCACCGATATAGAGATTTCATTCATTTTATATGAACCTTTTGCCATATCTAAACTAATCTCAAATTTTCTTAGAAAATCTACACCTAGTATTAATTTATGTTCCACCGAAGGAATAACTAACACCCTAAGCTCTTTGCAAATATTATTTACAGTAATATGTACATCTATATAACCTAGAAGTTCCTGAGGGCTACCATCAGCAGTGGTAATTTTTAGCTCATTATCATGAATTAAAGGTTTTCCTAACTTTTTGATAATTCCTAAGCCTAAATTACCCAAAATAGTGGCATTACTACCAGTGTCTACTAAAGCTAATATATTTTCACTATTTACACTAACATTTATATAAGGCCTATTATCATTTCCCTTTTTAATAAAAACCGGGCTTAATGAAGCTACTCTTGGAGAGAAGAATTTTTTTACGACATCTAACCACTTAACCCAATCTGAATTCTGCACGTTTACTTCCGTGACTTGTTTTTGACATTTTTGTCCTTTTTGTGGACTTGAGAATTTTGATTTTGAGGTAGAGGCGGAGGTGGTTGGTTTGGATCGAAAAGCTCTAAAAAATTACTCGAGTCAGAATTATCCGAAGGCAATCGTTGGTTATGAAAAGCTCGATTTTCATTAGAAGTCGAAGGTATACTTAACATAGTATTTTGTAAATTTCCATAACTTTGTTTTCCGTTACATTTAGGGCAGGCGGTTTTATTTACCCCTTCCAAACCACAACCGAAACAAAATATTCTTTTTTGCCTGCGGCATTCTCTATGGCTGTGCCCCTCCTTAAAACAGTTCCAACATTTTAAAGCAGATACTTGTTTAGCAAACTGAAAATTTTGTTTCCTGCCATCATCTGGCCTTGAAAAATTTCTATTTCTGTCAGAATGTGATTCATAAAAATTTGGACAACTTAAGTCCGGTTCAAGATAACTACAATTTTTATTTACAATAGGCGGTTTATACCTTTCTGACCAAGTCAGTGACTCTTCTACCTTTTTACACTTAACAACTAATTCATCAATAGTATCTATATCTAATAAAGCTAACTGCGATACATAATAAGGCAATAAATTCCTACGAATTCTATCTACTATAATTTTTTCCGAGGGTTTTTCAGTCAATCTATTAAACAAACCTTCCATATTCATTATATACAAGGAAACTTTTTCATTAGGGCCCTGAGTTCTACTCCTAATTTCATCTAATAAATTTTCGTCATAGTTATAAGGCAGAAAGTCATCTTTTAATTTTTGAGTTAGCTGATCCCAGCTTTGAAATCTAGCTTTATTATTATTGTACCAAGTCCAAGCTTGCGATTTGAATAAATCCCCTGCACTTTTAAAAAGGTCATCCTTATTTACGCCCCTGGCTATTCTCATGGACTCTACTTTTTCCAAAAATGAAATAACCGATTCTTTATTTGTAGTTCCGGTAAAATAAATATTCCATTTATAAGGCAATACGGGCTTAGAAGAATATTGAAAATGATTAAAAGTAGGATCTGAAATCGGAGAGTGAGGTGTTGATGTTAGCGGTATAATTTTTTGATCAAAATCACCCTCTAAATTTAATAATTGTAATCTTAACTTTTTTTGTTCGCTTTGCTGCGCGTCGGATTCAGTTTTAATCCTCGAAATCCTGCCTGAAATATGAAATAACCGAGAAATAAGCCGTTTATAACCTACATCCAAAACATCGCCGTTAAACTTGTCTACCAAACTCGCGATTTCATCTAACGATTGCTTTGTTTCAGTCCTATCAATATCAAACTCATAACACTCAACTATCGGGCAAAAACTACGATCGCTATTTTCCTGACTTAAAAGACCCCTTAATGTTTTTCGTTTTTCGTCACAATCACCTTGTGGTTGTACGTTTCTAATCTTAATTTCATAATTTAATTCCCATACTTTAAGAAAACCAGGATCCATCCCGTATTTAATTTTAGGCAGGTTAGCCATTTTTACAATATTACAATATACTGAGTATGGCAATAGTGCAACAAAAACTTATAAAATTCGTAAAAATGCAATCCACAATGCTAACGAATCGTGAAATAATACTTCAAAATAAAATGCTAAGTATAACACTCGTGATCAAGGTTGTCAGACTTTAAATTTTTATTGCTTGGCAACAGGCATAAATTTTAATAAAACCAAATAAAATACAAGAAAGTAGTGGAAGAATTTTGCAACTATTCAAAATCATATAAATTTAAAGCTAAGTTTAAAAGTTTTAAAGGTCGGCCCCACGTTGGGCGCCAAACTTGTGTAACCACAAATGCTTTCTTATGGGACCTTTACTGATGTATCCAATAAGAGAGCCTTGCAATATTCACATTTACCACGGTAGCTCAGTTCGTTCAGGGCAATGGGTTCCCTTCAGATGATTTTAAGTCTAATTTGTGCTTGTCCTTCCACTATTTAGAAAAGAAGAGAAAGTAATGTAGGGCGCCAAGTATTTTTTTTAGAAAAATACTAAAAAATATGAAATGTAAGTTTTTAAGAGCAAATAGAAATTAAATTAAGCCTTGTTTGTTGTTGCCGCACAATAAAACGATAATATAAATCAATAAATACTATTTATTACAATAACCAGAAGCACTGAGCTTCTCGTGACATTTCGCGACTAAAAAATAAAAAAATTGTCAAATTTTAGTTAAAACTACTATTATGTTTAAAAATGAAAATTTCAAGCTATTCTGATAATATTGCCTCGTATAAGAATTGTTCACATTTGCTGACAAAGTTAATCAGGAGTCATAGAACGTGACTTACTTAGATCGCTTCTGCCTGCCTCACGTCGTGAAATGTGGCGAGTTACGGAGAGGTATCTCCAGGTGCTTGCCTCTGTGATAGCGTGTCTCAATGGCGGTTCCAGGCGATTTAGATCTGTTGCTTGCTCACGTCTCCATGTCCTGTTAAGTGCAAAGAAAAAAAGAGAAGCAGTGTGTGTTCTTATGTAAATGGGCAATATGTCTCAAAACGCACTCTACTGAAGATTTTGACTTGTTAAGTGATAAATTAAGAAGAAAATTAATTGCGAGAAAATATACACTAGAACTGGTCTTCAAAACCTTAATATCTGCTCATGCAAGAGCTGTATACATAATTAAATAAATTGGTGGAGAGAGCTACGTCTCCTCCAATAGTATATAAAAAAAGAAATATTTAAATTAATGAGGGCATTGACCCTTCACATAAATTATGCGTACTTATCATGTACGAGAGGATTCCTTAATCCTTAACAATGGTAAGGAAGGAAATTATGCTTATAAAAAAAATGTAATATAAAATTATATACAAATAGTCTCGACAACCCTGAGTACTATTCTTAAATGGGTGTGTTCCACCATGCAATGAAAATTTAAATTTAAATATTATTGAAAAAAATGAAGCCTGGAAATACCTTGCCTTTCAAGCTTAGCATTTGATTAATTATTGAAATTATTCTAAAGTTACTGGAAAATATATTTACAGTGAAGGTTTATCCTTCAGGATATAATATGCTATATATACAAAAGAAGATAAGACAAAATACAGGACACAAGAAATATCCAATCAGTGCCCAACCAAAGCCCCTAATGGTTGGTAGGCATCATCATTTGGATGTGACCTTTATTTTACTCAAAAAAAGATAAGGAATCAAAACGAAAACTTGAATTTTAAAGCAGGTATGTACAGAAAATTTGCTGATCTTAGGGAGCAGCTTAAACACGTGGTGAGGTAAGAAATTTGCCAGTAAGCATTTGGTCATGAAATGTGAAATATTTGAGTGATAAAAAAAGAGAAAAAACGCCGTGCACCAAATTTAGAGAGAAAAGATAGGAGAAGCCCCTTTGACCCGAGTGACCAAGGGCTGAGCACGCGGATTAGGTATCAGGTGAGTTGATTTACGTATTTTAAAAATTTGGCACGACGCCAGCACCAAAAGTGCCCAAAATAACGAATTTCAACTCACCTGAATGCCCTAACGTCCTCCACCGTCGTCAAGTCACTCGTGTCCTCAGGTCTGCTTGGAATAAAACTGCCTGACGTTCGTTCAGCCTGGCTACGTTGCTAACGTCCGTGCAGCTAAAAGAACATAAAGATCACGGCAGAAAAAAGTTTCTAAAAAAAAAATATTTCATACACGTGCAATGTGCATCATAGGAAGGCAAGAAAAGATAAATTTGATTACTGTGCACAAAAAAAAGAAGGTGGTTTAGCTACCGTAAATTTAAATGAAAATCATTAAATTATTTTATTCAGGTACACTATTACTTCAAGTTTGGAAGTACATCCAAATAGGAAAGATATAAAAAAAGATATTTCTTAAGATAAGAGATAAAAGAAAAAATGACCAATTGCTTACCCCAAATTCTGGGAACGTCTCTTCTGTACAAAGGATTGGAATCGAGAGTCAGTCCAGTAAAATTTCACCGATCGTTAGCACTGAATTTAGTCGAAATTGATTTTTACGCTATTGCCAACTCGTTTTTCCCAGTACAAAAAAAATGGATTATAATATTACTTAAAATACTAAATAATAATGAATTGTTTCAATAACCTACTTACAAACAATATCGTACTCGGAAATGTACAAAGTATTACTTAATAAATCATTAATTCATCGAGTAATTAATTAATCTTATTCAAAGTTATTTAACTATTATATTCCTGCGGGTTAAATTTTGCTACCTCCGGCAACATTGTCCCTACGACCGATCGTCTATTGATTTTCGTGCGCAGACAATAGCGATATAGTATTTCATGCGGTGACGAGGGAGAACACAAATACTGCTAGATATGAATATAACGTGCTCGAAATTTGTAAAGCCTATCCTATACTACTGAAACATTAAATATTTATATATACAAGAGCGAAGCGTGTAACGACCATAAACAGGTGTTTATTTTTTCGTTACAACTTACACTTAACCTAAACTGATCGATACTATTATGCAAGGGAAAATTGAAATCCTTTCGTTCAGTTTAGCTCGTGTCAGATTCCAACGCAGTTTCTCGCATTTTAGTTTCCCTTTGCATGAAAACGCAGTTGAACACGAAATGAAAATTACCCCCAGTTTGCGTTCTCTAAGTTTCGAAGCTAAGATTTCAATTTGCATCAAATATTTTAGTTTAGTTTAGCTTAAATGGCTGCGGATGCATATATCAAGTACATATAGCAGCTGATTTATAAAAAAAACTTTTCTTCACTTAGATTATTTTTGTTTCATTTCCAGTGGTCACCCACCCCAAAGGTACCTAAACGCGAGCAAAGCAAAGGTGAGTCGTCGAGCATATACGTTTGTGGACTTATAGCCGAGGCGAGGGTAGCAATCTGCCTCGTTCCGCACCGAGGGATATGAGTGCGTACCTTTGCTCGCTTGCGTTCGTACCCATAAAAATATGCACCTTAAAGGCTTGCACACACCGACGCGGCTACGGTCACGGTAGCGGTGGCGGCCAATCTAAACACATAGAAATAAATTAATGAAATCATACCAGCGCGGGCAGATCTAGATCAAGCGGCCTAGGGCAGCGTTCTGATATGCGGTGACGGTCAAATACAACGTGTCAACTTTGACTGCGAGAAGTGATAGTAGTAATGGCAAATAATATAATAGAATTATTAATAAAAAATGTTAAATTATATCCCATACTTTTTGATTTAAGCCATTCAACTTATAAAAATATAAGGGCTAAAAACAAAGTGTGGAACAAAGAGCTAATAGTAACAAAGTATCTTCTTCCACATCGTTTATCATAATTACAAATAATATAAATAGAAATGGAACCTGGAAAAATATGTTTTCGTATACATATAATCCGTAAACGGCAACTACCTTACAGCTCCACTGACCGCTTTGGTGTGAATACGCCCGACCGCTAAAATGATCGCCACCGCGGCCGCCACCGCTACCGTGGTCGTGGCCGCGTCGGTGTGTGGAAGCCTTTATACTGCAGATGTATATATTTACCGGGAAAATAGAGAAAACTTTCTATTTATAAATTTACTGTTATTTGTTTTTCCATTATTATGCATACGTAATTCTTCTGCATTCTAATTGATTTGTAAAAACCCTAAGAGTAACATTTTTCGCCAGCAATATTACTTTAGGAAATAATCGTCTATTTTTATATACATATCAGCGACTCTGTATTTGATTAACAAAAAACCATTTAACTAAATGTAATTTATTATTATTATTAAGTGCATTTATTTCGTTGAAACGGACATCCTACATATCAAAATAATGTTTCATTGAGTATAGATTTATTTAATTTTATCAGTCGAAATACATAAAATTTTAACAAAACAAGAACTTAAATATTTGTTTACAAATTGCTGTAGCCAAATGTGAAATAAGGTGAGATATCATAATTCTTCTTCCTGCCAACACAAACGTCTAGGTACTTTTAGATATTTTCTCGTCGGCGTATTAAACAAAATGTCATTTCGGCTTTAACTATATTTACATTAGTTAAACGGGCAAGGTGCCAAACTATAAGTACTATACTATTACACATTATAAATATGAGTCTAGATATTGTAGAAAACATATCGTATGTAAAACGGAGTATTTACTTACCACACATAACCATTATTTATTTTGAAACATCTAACATTATCCGACATCAATGTCAATAACTGCTTTCTAATTAAAGTTTATTTCATATCAGAACAAAAAACAAAACTAAGCTGCCAGCATGAAAATACTAATAACGGCAACACATTAAGATAAAATAACATTTGAATAATCCAAACTTTTTAAGAGTTATATAAAAGTTGTACGTTGCCAAAGTTCTTTAATTTACGCATTTATTAACTAATTACCCTAACTTTCCAAAACAATGAACTTCTAAGAGTTCATTTTCCCTAAGTAATAAGAATAAAATTAATCCGAATTTAAATATTGAAAGTGCTGCATAGCCAATATTGAATAAAATCGATACAAGTTTGGAATTCGTAAACGTTTGGAGTTGTGTGCTTGATTGTTAGCTGGAAATTGACTAGAGGGTAGAAAATTGGAGCATTTAGGAATAGAAGTTTCTTTATGATCGGACATAGCATTGCAGGAAAAACTCCTTATGGCGCTCTGCGAGCGGTACATGTGCACAGAAAGCAATTCACGTTGGTTTTGAATCAAATCTTTGGAGATTGCACTCGTTGAGTGATTTCCTTCTCCAGATGAAAGAATGGTTGAACGGTGTCGTTTGAGGAACACCAAACTAAACCACATACGGTGGGCTGCAGGGGTTTATCGTGTGCCCTGGTCAGGGTGGAATCAATCAACCATTAGTTGAACACTTGCCATGAAAATATGTATCTGTAAAAGAGGCTCAAGTCACCGACCTGTCTACATGGAAAGACCATTACGAGACTGAATCTTCAGTAGGTCACTTGCAATGAAAAAATTAGTTGGGCACTAGAGTATCTGTGACGCGCCCGATAGTCCCACGCGCGGCGAGATAAGTCCAGCTGTTACTCGCGGAATTCGTGTCAAAACGCGTGGAGCTGCGTGCACGAGCCCTCTCTCGCGCACGCAACTAACTTTAATGCATTCATATAGGGCGCACACTTAAACGTTACAGTCATAGAATTTTTCCTTTTATTTTCTTTCGCGCCTTTTGTCTATGTTTATAAATAACTATACTTGGTCATTTTTGTAGCAGTGATTTAAATCTTACCTGCTGTTTAAACAGTTTTAAATATTCGAAGTCTCTGATGTTGCTGGCAATGAAAACAGCAAAAAATTAAATAAGATAGTCTTCAAGCAATCGATTATTAGAAGGGGCTGTGGTTGTGCGACAGTAATGGCAGATTTTACCGATGAACTGTTACGTGCATGGAATGAGCGTGAGCTGAGTGTATTAGTTTTACTGGAGTTCACCAAGGCCTGCGATTTACTAAATCACGACATATTATTATCAATTCTACATTTTATAGGGTTTTCTGTTAGAACTATAGGTTTTTTTAAACAATTTTTAGATAACGGTAAACAGCAAGTGGTTCTGAGAGGTTCTTTCTGAAATATTCGATGGGTAAATATTGTATACACAGGGGAGCATCCTTAGACTCTTGTTGTTTACCATATATACATGTCAACTTGATCAGTGTCAATATCATCTTTATGCTGATGGCACGCAACTGTATTGTGCTTTTCAACCAAATAACTTAGATGCAACAAAAAATCTTATAAATACTGACCCAAAAAATCTAATTGAAATATCAACTGACCATCACTTAAAAACTAACCCAAAAAAATCTTCTCTCTCTTTTCGGTAGCGATTTGCAAGGGAATGTGGCCTGGAGGACTCTGGTCATCGAGATCAATAATATACCTATACAGATAATAAATTCTTCAAAGTCATTGGGAGTCATAATCGATTATAATCTTTGGTTTCCCGACCATGTGGAAGGTAAGTTAACAAAGGCACACAGCACGCTAAAAGTGATCTATGGCCAGAGACACTTTCTAACTCATGATACAAGAATAACATTGTGCGACTCACTCGTTTTGTCACATTTCAATCACTGCGACTATAAAACGAATTCAAACAGTGCCAAACTCATATCTGCGCTTAATTGTTGGTGTGCGGAGAAGAAATCACATTTCACATAAATTAAGCGACGTCAGTTGCAGACGACAGCTACACTTTGCCTCTTTTTGTTACAAAAATTATGAAATATAAAACACCAACATATTTATACAAAGAAATAAACTTCTACTTAAACTCATTAAAACTAACCACTTTTGTGCAGTCATGTGACGTTTTTAGGAGATCTGTAAAAGAAACGCTTTTCGCCTGCCAATAGAATTCTCGTTCTCGCGCTTTCTCTCTCTCTCTCTCTCTCTCTGTGTTTCTCTCTGTTCCTCTCTCTCTCTCTCTCTCTATCTTTACATCCCCAATTCTTCCCGTACCTCTCTATTGGGTATATCCTTTTTTGTCTTTAAGAATTAATCCGCTATTCTTTAAAAATATTATTTCAAATTTTTCTTTTTTTTTGTCTTATAAGACCGCTGCCATCACTGAATTTATAATTAAGCGCATGAAGGCCTAAACAGTATTTGGATTTATGACATGGCCTTTGTTTTTCTATATGTAAGAGAGTTATGACAAAGCCTTCAACGAATTTATCGATTAGTGTGAAAAAAGGTGCGTCGGCGTGGTGAACGGAGATGGTTTTACTGGCATATTTTTTGAATATCGAAAAGAAAATGTCACCGTCATCCATATGGACGAAATATTCAATGATCAATGTTGCAGTGGATACAAACAGATCGCGATACCTTTTAAAAATAAATTAAACAATTCGGTATAAGTATAATAATTTTATTTTGGTTTAAATAAAATGGTGGGCGAGTGTCTGCCTATATCGACGCATTGCTTACTAAAATGAAAAAATATAATAATCTCTAATTCTCTATCCAAACTAAACTCGAACTTGTTTATTGTTTTTAATATTGTACTTGGATTGCACGTTCTTCGCGTCTGTCGCCATCTTAATTGTCACTGCTTATGTTTCAAGAATTCGACACTGTGCTTTATTTAGGTAATACATTTAAATGATGAAAATCTAATAACCCCTAACAAATACAAAACTATACATTCCGCCCACCTTGAAAAAAATACTTTCAATGATACAAGTTCCAAGATGCATACCAACACAGAAATATAAAATTAACAAATAAAAGTGTAAAAAAAAATCAAATAAAAATCCTTTACTCCATTTCAATGCACTTATTTTGGTAGCCGCACGTTTAAAAACTCCCGTCTTAGTTTTTGCGCTCACTACGCGGACGACCTCGTCCTTTCCGGGATGAAGTTTAATGATTCTGCCTAACGACCAGTGTTGAGGAGGAACGTTTTCCTCAGGTAAAAGAACTAGGGATCCAATCTTGATAGGTGGCCCCTTGTTGCGTCCACACTTTGCTCTTGACTGCAAGGATGTTAAGTAATCAAACGACTATCGTCTCTAGAAATGCTGAACTAGTTGTTGAAAACGTTCGTACAGAACAAATCTGTTAGTAGGGGCCTCTGTAACATCTCGGTGTGGTATGGAGGTAAGTAGGTCGCCAATTAGGAAATGGCTAGGGGTTAACACATGAAGATCATCGGGATCATTGGATAATGGGTTCAGAGGTCGAGAATTTAAAATTGCCTCTACATGACGTTATACTGTATAAAGAGACTAATAGGTTAAGCAAGCCCCTTTGAAACACCTGGTAAAGTGACATTTTTAGGCTTTACCGCAGCCTCCCAAATTCTTCGAAATGAAGGTGAGCGCGGTGGTATAAAATGTTACTTAATATCGTTTTCGAGTAGAAATGTTGAGATTTTATGACCCTTTGAAACATCTTGTAAGAATTTACTAAGTCTTTGTAATGCGAGGTTAGCTCATACAAAATATTTCCGTTATCATAGTAAATATTTTTGCATAATCCCCTTCGAGAGACAAATCGCTTTTATGGAGGAATAATCTAAAGTCTCTGCCAAAATATTTTTGCGAGTTTTCTCTTTTTCGTAATGGAAGCCAAGCACCATTTAAAATCTGAATTATTTGATTTTTTAATGTGATGGCATTTTTAACAGAATCGGATCCAGTTAGCAAATCATCATCATAAAACAATTTAAAATTGTATTACTAGCATTCTGAAAATTTTCAGTGGTATCAATCGCGGCTTGATTTAAAGATCTAATCGCTAAAAATAAAGCAGACGCAGTTCTATATTATAATGTTACCGTTTTTAAAATTAAAAACTTGAGATCCTCATTCGGACTTGAACGCCATACAATACGCTGGTTATGTCGATCACATTCCTTTATTTCGACCCGTCGATACATTTTTTTCAATGTCACCAGTAAAAACCACATTATAAAGTCTAAAGTTTAAAATACTAATTAGGTAATAAATCTGGTCGTATGACAGGACCAGTCATTAAGATATCGTTTAAAAACACCCCCTATCGCTTTTTGCCAAAGCATCATACACGATAAGTAATTTTGTCGTAGTACACCTTGATAACACCGTGATGTGGCCAATCGTGTCTATATTCGAACTGATCTGTGACATATGTCCCAATTTTTCATATTCCGACATAAAATTAGTATAATTGCGTTTTAAATTTTCTTCTTCTTTTAATCTCCCTTCAAGACTGTAAAATCGTTTAATAGCCGCGTTTTTCGAATCACCCAACTCGAATAAATCATTTAATAACGGTAAACTTACTTCAAACCGGCCTTGCGATACGCGTTTATAATTTTCAGCGAAATGTATAACGCATGCTAAATCTTGTGCTAAACTGTCCCGTTTTTCAGTGTCGCAATTTTCCAAAGTCCAAAATTTTTCGATTTGCCTATGCAACTCATTATTCGTTATTAAAAGGTTACAACTGATGAGAGCCATTATTCTTATATGATACACACACTATTTTTTGGGGATGGGACTATTCGCCGTCGCCGTTTCGCCGTCGCGACAATTCGCCGGCAGCCGATTCGCCGTGGGCCGTTTCGCCGTCAAATAGAATATAAGTCTATAATTATTACAATTTTTTTATATCTAGCATATACCGAATTGGACCCAAAAAGGTGGATTAGATGCCGTGTTAGCGCTGTTTAACCAATATAAGTCTATAATTATTACAATTTTTTTATATCTAGCATATACCGAATTGGACCCAAAAAGGTGGATTAGATTAGAAACGGCGACGGCTGAACGTCCTAGACCCGAATTCCAATAACCCTATGTAGGTATATTTTTATCAAACAATTTTGTTAAAATTTAGCAATATATATTATAACCTTTTTTACGTATTTTATTAATTTCTATTTGACGGCGAAACGGCCCACGGCGAATCGGCTGCCGGCGAATTGTCGCGACGGCGAAACGGCGACGGCGAAACGGCGACGGCGAAACGGCGACGGCGAAACGGCGACGGCGAAACGGCGACGGCGAAACGGCGACGGCTAAATGTCCTAGACCCCTATTTTTTCGCATTGAAAGTTTAAATGATTCTTATGACAAAAGGCACAAGAAAATTTTCCTGTCGTCACGTGTATTAGAATTTTGTTAATATGCTGTTGCCCTCTGTCTGTCCTATTTTTGCTTTCCAGGGTTTCTAAGACATTGCAACGCTTAATTAAAAATTCCGTTAGTTGAATAACAGTGAGAAAGTAAATTCCTTCTTTATTTAAATGTTCCTCCCATTCCCGTCTAGTTAAAATGTCAAGTTTGTTGTCCAATATGTATATGAGAAGTGTGTCCCACGTGTCTATGGGCTGCCCAAGCGCTTTCAAAGCACGTACATTTATGTTGAAATTATCCAATAAATTTCTCATTTGAGAATGTTAATCATCTTTCATTGTGAAACCATTCAAAATATGTTTTATATGAGTGTGTACAATCAATCTCTTGTTTCCAAACCTATCTCTTAACATTCCCCAAGCAATTTGAAAGTTGTGATTTAAAATTTCAAGTGACTGAACTAAATAAGCAGCCTTGCCTTTCAGGCATGACTGTAAATATCAAAATTTTTGTACTTTATTTAACTACGCATTTGAATGTACTAAAGAATTCAAAATATCATAAAATATTATCCATTGACTGTAGGTCCCATAAAGTTCTGGTAAGCTAATCGGTGGTAATCTTACCGGACCTTGTAAATTAACATTTGTTTTTCCAATTGCATTACTAACTCTAGAAATGCTTGCAGCAGGTCTTGGTGGTGCATATTGCATTCTAAAAAAATCTACGAGTATTTTCTTGGCTTAACCGATAGCCTCAAAAAAATTCCGATTCAAAATAATCTCGCTCGGCGTCTTGAGAAATATTTCCAGACAGATATTCAATTTCGGTTTGGATGTCATTAAACTGATCTAAAAGAAACGTTGTTCTTTTGACTTGTCCCCGTTTTAACTTTAATTTTGACAACATATCAGCTAAATCGACTGCACTGTTAGTATTTTCATCAAAAGCCATGCTTTTTTTACAATTCTCTTTATACAATAAAGTATCAGATAATGCAATGGAACATATAAAGAAAATGCTTAAAAGGAATATTGACGACTTACCAATTGATGCTATGTCCTTGGTTGTGGGTTTGTTTCAGCTATCTTGCCAAAAAAAAACTTTTGTAGGTAGGTTTTCCGACTGTGTTACCGAAAAATAGTTTTTGCGACCGTGTTGTCGCACTTGTGTATTAGCTTGCCCAAAGGACTAATGTTGTAGTGGATCCAAACAGATTGCGTTACTTTTTAAAAATAAATTAAAAAACTCGGTATGACTAGGTAGGTATAATCATTTTATTTTGGTTTAAATAAAATGGTAGGCGTGCCTATATCGACGAGTTGCATATTAAAATGAAAAAATATAATAATCTCTAATTCTCTATCCAACCTATACCTACTCGAACTTGTTTATTGTCTTTATTATTGTGCTTGGCTTGTTTCAAACGCAATAAATCTAACTGACGAAAATATAATAACCCCTAACAAATACAAAATTATACGATAAAAACCGCTTTAAAAGTGTATAAGAATGTTGATATATCCAGATATGGCAAGCTTATTGCGTTTTTGAAAAGTAAGTCAAAAGTGCACAAATCAAGGTAAGCCTTGGTTTTACTTTATTACTCTAAAATCGAACTATAAATGTTCACTTTATATGTAAGTATATGAATTCTTATGTTATAACATTAAAGCTTTGTTACATTCATTTCCGTACGTACACGTTCCGTTATTTGGGTATCAGCTCGATTTTAACAATTTTTAAAATTGTAATCGAGAGCTCACGGTATATAGAATAGATTAAGAGAAAAAATAAATCGTTGGAAAAGCACTTTTTTCGCCAAAAATTGAAAATTCGAACTGTTTCAACGCGAAAACTCTCTTAAAACGGGTCTAGGACATTTAGCCGTCGCCGTTTCGCCGTCGCCGTTTCGCCGTCGCCGTTTCGCCGTCGCGACAATTCGCCGGCAGCCGATTCGCCGTGGGCCGTTTCGCCGTCAAATAGAAATTAATAAAATACGTAAAAAAGGTTATAATATATATTGCTAAATTTTAACAAAATTGTTTGATAAAAATATACCTACATAGGCAAGTCAATAATAAAGTTCTCAAATATTATACTATAATTATTATATACAACAAAATTATTACATTTCATAATTTCAGCCGTCGCCGTTTGTAATCTAATCCACCTTTTTGGGTCCAATTCGGTATATGCTAGATATAAAAAAATTGTAATAATTATAGACTTATATTGGTTAAACAGCGCTAACACGGCATCTAATCCACCTTTTTGGGTCCAATTCGGTATATGCTAGATATAAAAAAATTGTAATAATTATAGACTTATATTCTATTTGACGGCGAAACGGCCCACGGCGAATCGGCTGCCGGCGAATTGTCGCGACGGCGAAACGGCGACGGCGAAACGGCGACGGCGAAACGGCGACGGCGAATAGTCCCATCCCCCTTAAAACGACTATGAAAGGAAAGATTACTGACAGTGTTGCCAAACTTGACTGGTTTTATGTCGATCTCCAATTTACGCACATCCGCGAAACTAAAAAATTCATATGAATAACTACTTCAAGGAATTTTTAATATTATTGGTCGATACTTGGTGGAAATCCATAATAATTTTGTTATATCATTTAAAGTAAAACACTTTTTAACTTCAATTTCCACTTTATTTGACAATAAGACATGTTTCACTGCACTGCAGCTTCGTCAGGTAATGTACAATTAATTTTAAGGTTACGTTATTTAAGTGCATGGCTAATGACAGTGCCAGTTAGGTTGTCTTTGTCTGTTATAGTGGGCACAGAGATATAAACTGCAGCTTCTATTAGATAGCCATGTGCAGCTCGGTTATAAAAGAGAATAAAATATCCCATAAGATGGCATTTCTAGAGCATTTTGAAAAAAGGCAACTCATATTTAGCAAATGAAATTTGCTTGAATTGAAATAATTAATATGTATTTATTTAAATCATAACTTCATATTAAACTGGCTAATTATTTTCTTATGTAATTATCTCTATTGTGCTTCGAAACAAAAACGATATCCAATGTCTTCATTATATTTTATTCTCTTCTTTGTCTCGGATTACTCCAATTAATTGTTGTTATGTAAACATTATGGCAATTAAATCAGAAAAATAGCCTCATCAAATTATTTTAAGTGGCCTACGGGATAAGGAACTGGATTTTTAGCCAGGGGTAAAATTTTGTTGATACGGATTACGGTGAGTATATATTTTGTTAATTAGCAATTTAGGGAGGTTGTTGTGAGAAAGTACAGGGTGTCTAGTTTTCGTTTGTTTTCATATACCAGCTCCTTATTATAAAAGATATAAAGATGGGGTTTGCGGCTTATTGTTTTATTTATTTATGAAACTATTATTGCCGGAAACAAAATTTTCATAGCCCTCTCAGTTTTTGACATACAGGGCGATTTTGAAAATTTGTCATTATTGACGCTCTCCTGTATCTCGACTATTTGATAACTTATCAATAAGGTAAAAATGAGTTATTATAGAATTTTTTATGTAAAATTCAGTGGCGTAGTTAGTTTTTTCTAAAAAGTTTTGTTCTTGAATTATAACCAAAAACTTTTGTTTTCTTAAATAGGACACCCTATTTATCATTCCTTGGTCTTATCCCCCTATTTAAGAGCTTTTTAAAAATATATAATTGTCCATATCTATTTTTTTTAAAAAGGGATAATTTTAAATTTTTTTGTAAAATTAATCATTTTTCGTATGGAAAGCTATACTCGCAAATAAGCAACAAAATTAACAACATTATTTTTAATATACAACTTTGTAATATTACATAACTTTAAATTAACAATAGAAAAAAATATATTATTTTACTAAATTACAAAAATTGCTCGAATTGGGCTCCGTGGTGTTCTAAACACTTTCGACACACCGTTTCATTCTTGGCAATGCATTTAATAAAATGATTGGCCTGCCGTGCAAAAGCCAAATGGTTTGATGGGTAGCTTCTCAAAGTTAATCAATATTGTGATATTGCCTCTTATATAACTGATTTTCTATACCCCCATAAAATAAATCCAACACAGAAAGATCAGATGATTTTGCCGTCCACCTGAAAGGTCCATTGGTACCAATTCATTTATCGAGAAATGTGGTTTCTAAATATTCTCTTACTATATGAGAATTATAACTCAGACCGCCAGCTTGCTGGCAATAAATATTATTTAAATCGATCAAAGGAACATCCTCTAATATTTCCATTAGTGCGTCTTGCATTATATCTAGGTGTCTATTTTCGGGTAAGGTTCCTTGATAGATAAAATACTTAATTTTAGTGCCAAAAATAAATCAGGACACGCTAAATCCGAACCGATATTGACGTTCTCGTGGAAATATTACGTAGATATTGGTTCTCTTGGGACCAGTACCGTAAATTGTTTTGGTTTGAGATACCAGAACTCGTAAAACAGGCCTCGTCGGACCGTACCACGTTTCTATCAAAATATTTGTTTTCCTGTAACATTTTGTAGGTACCAGTTGCAAAAAACTATCCTACGTTTTGGTTCACCGGGATGCAAATGTTGAATTTTATTTTCTACCATTGCTGTACGAAAAATGATTAATCTTATGATACTAACAAAGTTTCAAAATCACCGTGTATGTCAGAAACTGACAGAGCTATGACAGTTTCGTTTGCGGCAATAAAAGTTTCATAAAATAATAGAACAGTAAGCCGCAGACCCCATCTTTCTATCCTTCATTATCACAGAGCTAGTATATGAAAACACACGAAATCTGGACATCCTGTACAGCGTTATTTTTTGAATTTTACATTTAAAAAAAAAAACACAAATATATAAAGCATTTGCTTAAGCGGATCACTACCATTTACGTGGTAAATCTTTGATATCAATCAGGGCACTTTATTATTAGAAATTTTAAGCTATTTCTTTTATAAGTATAGTTTAGGATTTTGAACGAGCAACAATATTTTTTGTAGTCAAGGGTGACACTTAACTTTATTTGTTATAATATGAACAATGTTGTATTTACGTCACAGTTATCAAAGGTGTATTCAAATAAGAAAGGTGTGAATGATTGATTTTACGGGCTTAATTTAGAAATTTTAAGTTTGGAATTAGAATTAGTTATTTTAAAATTTAATGCAACTTTGTTTATTTCATATTTTGGATTAAAACTTTTTAAGAGGAAACTTTACTTTACACCAGATCTTACGCTTTTTTTTTTTATTTTTTGCATAACCTGTACAAATAAATTGTTTTTACCCTAACCTTGTGGGCAAGGTGGCCTGGCCCCCAGAATCCTTCTGACATACTCTATAAAGAAAATTAATAATCTGATTAATATCTTGTTCTTCATTGACGAATCGTAATGTAAGCTAACGCGATCAGTTTACGAAATTTGTTAATAGACAGAAACATGAATAGTTTAAGTTAAGTTTCATAACGAAACTTGGGAGTGGCCCCAAAAAATATCGCTTGCGACGCTACTTTCCCCTCGCAAAGAGTTGCAAAACCCTGTATATACTTCAAGTCCCGAATTTCTGTCAGTTACTCATCACTAGCATAGAGGGAGCTCAGGGTTGTGCAACGTCAAGGGAATGAGTTCTAGTGGCGTGTGCAAATATTAAATGATGAAATATTGTCTGCGCGTCAAATAATTTTTTATAAATTAAATTTATTTCATTAACCCTTAAAACGTGACCCTAAAAGACGACGACCTTTTCCACTAGGATTTTCTAGTACTTTCGAAAATCCATACATCCATGCCTTCAACTTTTAATATATAGATCTTGCCATACCTTCTAAACTGGGTGCCATTCATTGGGCCATGTTTCGTCGGTGTAATACAATTTTTCCCTTTTTCCCGAAAGTGCCGTAGTTTTCCAAATATATTGCCGCTATATATACATTTTTTTTTTTTAATTAGTAGGCTTTTTCGATTTCGTTTAATACACCAAAAATTAATTTATTATAATGTTCGTCTGAACGCTCTTAATGATATTTTACGTAAAGATATGTCCTTAATTTCAGTCATCAATTTTTTGTTGTGGGTATTTCATTTAGACATAATAATCCATGGATTCTGCGACGATCGAATGGCGTGTTTTGTGGCATCATCCACAATTATTTTTTTCGTCCTCTTGTCTGCGCTCCTCGACTATTTTCTTTTTCGTCATTTTCTTGATGAAGCCCTTTCAATACCCTGAACACAGTGCGCGAGGAAAGTTTCGTTGAAGTGCCACATATTTCTGTAGCACCCAATGTGGTTAGTTTAGGATTTTGGTTCCGAATTCCGTGGTATACGTTTTCAACTATATTCGTTCTTTCAATGTTAATTCAATTTATTTTTTCGGTAGGCAGACAACTACCTGAGGATTCGTTAATATCGATAGTTTACTCAATTAAAAGTATTTAACAATACTAAATAAAGATTAATAACTATATATTTACGCAAAACAATATCTATGTGAACGACGAAAACTGAAAAAAATTGACAGGTCTATCGACAAATAAATAATAAAAACACAAATTTATCAAGCAGTACGAAATTCTTAACGGTACGCTTATTTTCAAATCTTTGAAGTCGTGAATTCGGTCTATGTGTTGCAACATTCTCCGCGATCAGACTCCCAGTGTCGGAATCGCCGTGCTATTTTAAATGTATTCAAGTTCACTGTAATTGTAGGGGCAAAGTTTATTATATGCACAAAATGCATTTGCTTGTACAATATTTTTATTCGCCATTTCCTCGATCTAGTTATTGGTATTAAATGAGTCACTGACAGAATTTGTGAACTTTGGGTATATATAGGTGCCCCCCCTCTCAGACCAAAATCCTATCAACGCCACCGGTTGAACTATACTCTTGTAAGTGTTTGTCTTTGTCCATAAGTCGATTCTACTCATTCTGTATAAGAGTGAGTAAATGATACCATTGGAGTTTATCATTTGCTTCTCTCAAGCGTTGGTCAGCGTTGGCGTTCTAAGGTTGTCTGAAAAAAAGAGGAAAGACCAGATCTCCAAGCAACGTCGTGATCGACTCGAGACCATCACAAATGGCGGCCGAGCATCCATCCCAGTTTTGAGCCCATCACAACCGCTTTATTTTTGAGATACAGGGTATTGAAAATTTGAAAGAGAAATCGGTATTTCTTTAATATATTTGAAACTGCTTTAAATATTATTTCAAATTTTAGCAGGCACTAACTAGATATAAAAACACATTTTTTTCATAGAAAACATTTCGTCTACTTCCACCATAATGTCCGCGCTAACATATCTGTTGACTTTTTTTTATCGAAAGAAATGATACGCTACTATTTTTTTTTAAATAAATATTGTTAGTGGACAAAAATTATTACAAAACTTTTTGTCGTTTGAAGAACGAATGTTGATTAAAAAATTACATTAATTTTCATATTGCTTTGCGCCTAGCAGAGTTTAATAAAGCTCTCTAAACGACGCTGAAATCACAAAAATATCAAAAGGTATTTTGCATCAAAAAGAAAATAGGCGGTGGCGTACATATTTTATATTCCGCTTAAAAATTTTAATACCCTGTAGCTAAAAAATAAAGTGGTTGCTATGTTTTTTTTCGAGTTAGAATTGGTCTAGGAATAACCTTATAAATAAGCGCGTGCCAATCGTCTTTATGTGTGAATTTCTTGAGACAGTTGTCAAACTTTTACTCCTATTGGGTTGATTTGTATTTTATTTTATTTTTGATTTTATTATATTTGATCTTATTGATGTGCTTAGTTCGGATTGATTTTATTGTGTTGACGGATTTTAGAGTGGGAGCCAATCTTTGGGATATCTGTATCTTTGATTTTCTGTGGAATGTATGTGTTAGTTTATTATTAGCGGATTTTGGGAAATGTCTGTACTCTGAAAGTATTTTTATTAAGATAATTATGAGATATGTTTCACGTTGCGGCATCTCATGGCAATCGAGCTATCCACCCAACCAGACCAGCGAGGACTTAGAGAAGATCAAACCCTGGAATAGAACCCGCTTAAGCAGCTATTTAATGTCAGGTGGCACTGAAAGTTATTTGTCGGTTGTGCTGGTCTGGTTGGGTGTATAGCTCGATTACCACGAGATGTCGCCACGCGCAACATGTCGCATATTATGTATCGCTACATTATGTGTTGAAATGCGCTGTAAGGTCCCTTTCCTTTTCGTCAGACTCTATAGCCTTGCCGGTGAGCTGTAATACGGCGAAAGGCGTCCAAGGATTGGGTCTGACGAAAAGAAAAAGGACAAACTTCTTTTTTTTTATTTTGTTAAGACTTTTGTAAAGTATTCATCTGTCTAGTTCATGCGCATGACTCTATGAAGTACGTCTATCGACATGAATATTGATGTGCCTGTTATTATTCTCCATACTCTGTTTTAAAATGTTTGTGTCTTTAGTCGTCTTGTGTTGTTTACGGTGCACCAGGTCGGTGCACTGTATGTCATAATTGGTCTGACTAATGTCTTGTAAATGGCTGTTTTTGTCTTAAAGTTGATTTTACTTCTAGAACAGCGGGTACATGGCGCCCAACTGCTTTTGTGCTTTGGTAATACGCTCGTCGACACATGCTTTCCAAGCCATCTTCTTGTCGAAGGTGAGGCCGAAATATTCGATTTTGTCGCTCCTTAAAATTGGTCTGTAATTTACCTTGACTCGCGTTCTCGGTAATTTTACTCTAGTCCTCGAAAAGAAGAGTTTTATCTTCACTCTAGTCGAAGTTTCCAGGTATTCAGCCACTGTTAGAGGATAACAATATGGCGTTGCAGACAAAAGGTCAAGATCCCAGGTGTCCGTGAGGTGGCAGAAGTCGCGGTGTCATAGGCCAACAGATATAGCTCGGTTTGTATTGGTATTCTTGTTATATACGATGCAGCATTTTCCGATGACACGGCGAATGTCCTCATCTCAAGATAAGATATATATTTACTACCTGATCACTTTGGACGGAGTGAAACCTAACAGCTCCTAGTTCTCCTTAACTTGGTGATTTCATTCCCTCTGCTAGCGTTATCGCGCTTCCAAACTGTATATTTTCCATTATCAAGTAACGTGAATATTTTGTATGCATAGCTTTCTTACATAAAATTATTGGTGGAACTTTGTCCCTTTGCGAGGAGTTATTGTTCGTTCTTGCTGCTGAGAGGACTTACCATTACTTGTGCTTGATTTCGGTTCATTTATATTGACGAAGTTATCGCTTTGCATCATCTTTTTAATTTTTGTGTCATGTATATTTTTCTTTGGCCATTGACTTGTTTGTAAATTTGTTGGCCATCGTCAGAGTCTTCAGTATTTGTTCTTTTTTGTCAATTTCGATCATGTCCACGTAATTATTGTCATTATCTTCATTTATCTCATTGCTAATGGTGCCATTCTTGTATGACTGTGCTTTATTTGTGCTTGTAATGGCGGCATTATTATGTCTTTTATTATCTGCTTTCATCGCGTTGGTGTTTGTTGTGTTTGTGTCTTTAGGCTGGCGCTCTAACCTTTTTATTACATCCTGTAGTCTACTGTTTTGTAGTCTCATTTGTCCAATTTCTGTGTCGCTTTCCGCTTTCTCTGCAATCAGTTTTGCGAAGGGATCATCGAGTTTCTTGACCAATCTTTGATTGGTGTCGTGTAACACACCGGCCCATTTTTTCTCAAGTCGTTTTTCTTGTTGGTCCATCTTCTCTTTAAATTGGGCTGGTAGCAGCACTTCATTACTTTGTTCTTTCCCTTTGGATGAGGTGTCTTCTATTGGCAGGCCTTCAGGCGAGGTTGGAGGCTTCTTAGGCTTTCTATGGACGGGTTCTATTTCTTGAATGTTAATAAAATTTTGACAGCTGTAATTAATTTAGTGGTACGTTAAATCTGCGCATATCATTAAATTAAGTTTACAATTAAATACAAATTGTAAAGATTACCCTAAATGGAAGTAAATTGTTTTAACTTACACGTAGCCATCCTTGAGTCAGGACTATTTATTTCCAAGCCGACGTATATTAGAAAATAACCGGATTTCAAAAAATATTCGGTCTTCGAAATTCCCTAAAAGTATTAATATACATTTCAGCAAGCAAATAATAATTCGTTAATTATTTCGAATATTAGACGAAAGAAAATGTGATAACCTGTTCAAAATTCAGGACAAGCCTCTCGTCGGGGTGACGCAGAGAAAATGTAATTGAGAGATTAGACAGGAATATTAATTTTTAATGGCGGTGCTAAGAAAAGGCGTCCAAGTTAGTTGCGATAAATTATGAATAGTTGAGATTTATTCTATTATGTCTCGAAAGATGCCTGACATTTTTGGTAAGGAAGCACAAAAGGTTAATAATTATAAAATAATAATTAAGCTTAAGACATATACATAGGCAAAATTATCCACATTATAAATAATAATAATAATAATATTAATAATAAATAGTAATATCGTTAAATTAGTGAACTATGGAATTTTTAATTTCGTCATTAGTTTAAACGTCCTTTTCTTAATTTTTGGTTTTATAGCATAATTTCTCCTCCTAGATCGCAAATAAGGGTCTATCTAATACTTTAAGGTGACCAAATACAAATTAAAAATACCATTTTTGTAATAATGATAATATTTAATATAACATAACCTTAATCAAATAATATCATTCCGAAAAAAGGTATTTTGCATTTTATAAAAAGGGCAGTTAAAATATTCTATTTTTTCTGACATTTTTAGACATTTTGTTTAAATGTAGTCATCAGGTTCGTCACTACAATGTAGTTATGGATACAGTTTTATTATTTAAATTTTAGGTAGTAGAATTTTTACTAATACAAGCTTAGTAATATCGTAACGAAAAACCATAAATATTTTAAATGTGACGAACTTGACATGATGAGACGTAATTAATAATTATATCTCTTCTTTAGATATTTCTTTTTTTTTCTCGGTTTAGCTTTAGCCTATCTCGATAGTATTTAGCTCTTTCTGTTTCTGTGAGTGCCATACCTGAAAGTTGCAATATATTGTACCCGATCTTCAGGTTCGTCACAGGGTGATCAACGGTCACGAGATTTTGTAACGCAGCTAACTATGACGAATCTGATAATTGTGCGAAATCAATTCTAAATCATAGTACAGGGTATTCCATACTAGATGGTACGTTAGAAGTATCTGGAGAACGAAAAGAAAAATAATTTTGAAATTTTCACTACGGCCATAGGAGGCTGCGCTCTAGCTTCTAAAAATAATTTCGCGGTTGCAGGGGTGCCAGATCTGTTGATAATTGACATCAACTTTGGAATTTTAAATGGGACACCCTGTAGTTTATATTATTTTTAGATTCTACGAAGCAATCTAGGTTGTTTTGTATAGGATATTTTTCCATTTCTCTTGGCTGTTTCTTAAATATTAAATATTTTGTGTCTTTTTTTTTACCGAAACTATGTGAATTAAAACTTCAATATTTTCGTCTTCAGATGTTAAATCAACGTAACATTCTAACATCATTTAATCAACATATGGTACTTTAATTTTGGCAATATAGTATCGTCGACTTATATACAGAGTGTCCTAAAACTTAATTGCAATTCAGATTTTATAAATTTGATCAAAAGTCACTTTTTTAAATGGTATATTATTGAAGTGTTGAATAGAGTTTACCCATTGAATCTTTTTCATATAGAGTATTCGTAAGTAAGTGTGCCATGATGTAACAACTGCAATACATAACGATGGTAACATGACATGTCTCACTTTTTAGTTTGGGTTTGCTTAGGTCAGATTAAAATAGCAAAAATGGAGAATAATAGTTATTCAAATGCGGATATTTTACATTTGTTTTATATTTACGGCGAGTGTCAAATGAACCCACGAAAATTTCTCAGATTTGAAGGTAATTTTTTAAATTTTGGAAATGTACAGGCTCCAAGATATCAATTTCACCCTGTTACTGAAAATGAAGAAAATGAAATTAACGTTTTGGCGTATTTTTATGCCTATCCCCATGCTTTAATAGAATCTAGGAAAAAAAACCCCTGGAAAAAAAACCCCGGAAAAAATACCCCCGGAAAAAATACCCCCGGAAAAAAAACCCATAGGAAAAAATACCCCCGGAAAAAAAACCCCGATATAAAAACTTCTAGCGCAAAAAGTACCCCGGGAAAAAAACCACAGGAAATTTGCCTAAAAAACGAATTTATTGTATTTTAATTCTGTCATTATGATGCATTATACAAGTCGATATTTTTATACATTATTATACAAAAAGGTAATCCTAGGTATATAACTATAATTAATTTGAAATCAATCTATCATAGGCTTAAACCTTATGTTATGAGATATAGCACTTAAAAAATTTGCCAAGTCCCGTTCCTGGTTATTATACTGCTGGCATAACAGTTTTAACCTATCCTGCAGTATCTGGTATGTGGCTCGTTTTCTCTTAACTTCTGGCTCCAATTCCGCATTTTCAAGTTTTGCTGAATCCACTGCCAGTTCCATCCTCATCTTCTTAATTAGCAACCAGATAGACGGATGGTCTTGTCCAACGAGATTGGAGAATCTATTGTTCCATCCCTCTGTCTGGTTGTTAGTTCTGTCTTCATCGGATAAGGTGGCCTCATGTACATTCCATAGTTCCGGCGGGAACAAAGGAGCAATATTTCTAGTTTTTTCACCTACTTTTCGAACTGTACCGGAAACGTAAGAAGCGTCAAAATAGCTAATGAGTCGCGAAAACTCTTGCGCCTCTGGAGTTGTGTATAAATAGTCAATTCCTGCTTTTACTTCTAGTATAGGTAGAAAAGCCAGTCCATCGAGTTTTCCGCAGAAACTACTTAAGTTTGAATTTTCCATGTATGCTTTTTGCAGACCTAATTCTTGCACTTTTCTAAAACTATTCTGGCAAAGATGATAGAAGCAGCCTCTTATGGTAATATGGTCTCCCAGTACCCTACTTGCTGCCTGCATCGCTGCCTTCTCGAAGTCCATGTAGATAACCGATGGATCAGGAAACAAATCATGGTGGGCACATTCATCAATAAGCGTTTGTAGCATACTTTCGTAAGTTTGTTGGGTCTTCTTTTCTAGCAAGCAGTAAGCTGCTGTTACGATGGTGCCAGAAGGTGCTACGGGAACTCTTATGACGTAGAGCTGCTTAAAAAATGGCGGTGCTAGTGAAAAGTTTCCATCAAGGTACCAAGTGGCCGCTGCTGCTAAATACTTTAAGCAATAATCATCTGCAAAAATAATGATTCTTTCTTCGGCATCGACACCATTGTCATTTAAAAGAAATCTTGTATTTTCTGGATCTCCTGTTGTTTTCCATTCTTCTATGGACAAGTAAAACAAGACAACATTATTACCTTATTACTTACTTTTGTTATATGGTAAAAAATATATGGCAATCATAGCTTAGAATTAGATAATATAATTAATATATACCTTCTATAGCGAGGTCTGATAAACTAGCTGGCACCTTAGGATTGTGGTCCGCCTTAAAGTTCCTTAACGTCCTTTTCAAGTGATCCTCCTTGATTATTCGGCCCCTAACATCTCGTGGTAGTGCTGCTACACCCTCTGCATAAATTTGGGATGGCTTAGCTAATGTATCCTTGCAACGCTCCTTCATTGCGTACACTGCTTTTACCACTTCAACATTTTTTAAATCAGCCGGATGGTTGTGTTCAGCTCTTTTTTCCCCAGATTTGTGATTGGAGTCTGTTATAACCAGAGCTCTACACTTAAAAAAAAAACAATATTAGTGTTTCATACAAAAGTTGTTTGATATAAAGGATAATTAATTATCAATCAGTTATTTTGTTGTAACTTACCTTAAACGAGTTATATTTGCTGCACCTCCATCGCACAGTGTTAGCACAAGATTTGTGGACAGTATAAGTGTAACCGTCCCAACAAAGTTTTGGATTGCCGCTCGGTGTCTTTAAAAGTTCCATTGTTTTCTAAAAATTCGAACTTCACGCCACTCAACAAGAATTCTTAAAAATGTTGACGTCTTAAATTGTGTTTGTTGATACAAACATTTACGTTGTCCAAGCGACGCGATGCGGCCAACTTTGAGCAAAACCTATTGAATTTTTTCATGATTTTGATGTCTTGCGACCAATGTGATTGTGGAACTGTTACTTATAGACTTATATTGGTTAAACAGCGCTAACACGGCATCTAATCCACCTTTTTTGTTCATATTCGCCTTTTTCAAGTTCACCGGCCAATTATTTACCAGACGCTAGTCGTATCGTTCTCTCTGTACCCGTTTGGTACAGCTTGTGGAGTTTCTTTTATATTTTTTTCCTATGGGTTATTTTTCCGGGGGTATTTTTTCCGGGGGGTTTTTTTTCCGGGGGTATTTTTTCCGGGGGTTTTTTTTTCCGGGGGTATTTTTTCCGGGGGTATTTTTTCCGGGGTTTTTTTTCCGGGGGTTTTTTTTCCGTTAATAGCAAGTACCAAAAGTGATTTAGGAATAAATCGAACGCCAATATGGAACATTTTACATAAATATAATATGCATGGCTTCAAACTAATTACATTACAGGGTTTACAAGCAGGTGATCCTCCAAAACGTGTAGATCTTTGCGAAATGTTATTAATTCGAACACAGGAGGATTCAGATTTTCTAAAAAGAATTATTTGGACTAATAAAGCAAAATTCTCACGCGAAGGAGTCTTTAACCGTCAAAATCATCACTATTGGGCTACAGAAAATCCACACGCTATAAAAGAAAGAGGTTACCAACAAAGATTTAGTTTTAATGTATTTTGTTTGTTGATGGATAGGAGTAGAGAGATATGGACAGAGCGAGATCAGGTGGTGCTGGTGGTGCAATTTACGATCTAACCCAGGTGGTGCAGGTGGTGCGTTTTACGACCTAACCCAAGTGGTGCTGGTGGTGCGTTTTATGATCTAACCCGGGTGGTTCGGTGGTGCGTTTTATGATCTAACCCGGGTGGTTCGGTGGTGCGTTTTATGACCTAACCCGGGTGGTTCGGTGGTGCTGTTTACAAAATAACCCGAAATTAAACCCGACTTTTTACAACCTAACCCGGATGCTTTCATGAGGCGGCTTCTTATCTAACCCTAACTTGAACCTTAATATTTATGAACTGACCCGAGATAAAACCCGACTTTTTACGACCTAACCCGGATGCTTTCGTGAGGCGGCTTCTTATCTAACCCTAACTTGAACCTGAATATTTATGAACTGACCCGAGATAAAACCCGACTTTTTACGACCTAACCCGGATGCTTTCGCGAGGCGGCTTCTCATCTAACCCTAATTTGAACCTGAATATTTATGAACTGACCCGAGATAAAACCCGACTTTTTATGATTTAACCTTAGTGAAACGCCGCTGCTAAAGCGGGATAATTAAATCCCAATTTTTATAAGCCATCCTTAAACCCAACTTTTTACGATCCGACCTGAGCCATCCTTAAACCAGACTTTTTATTATTTTCCCTTAGTTGAAACGCCGCTGCTAAAGCGGGATAATTAAATCCCAATTTTTATAAGCCATCCTTAAACCCAACTTTTTACGATCCGACCTGAGCCATCCCTAAACCAGACTTTTTATTATTTCCCCTTAGTTGAAACGCCGCTGTTAAAGCGGTATAGTAAAAAACATTATTTATATTTTCTAACTTAGTGAAACGCCGCTGGCGGGTAGTAAAGCGAAATAAATCCCTAATTTATATGGTCTAACAAGATAAGTATAATAAAGCGGTACATTTGTCACCACAATAATTATTTATACCTAAATGATCCTCTCAAACCCTCTGCCGACTCGATTTAAAAAGAAAGGGACATAAACCTTTATTTATTATTCCGAAGGACCCTCATTAAAATTCAGTAGCATATCTAATAATTGTTTCCAATTTTTGCACCACTTATAGAAATACAATAAAATAATTACTATCTAGAGCCATTAACTAGCGATTTCTTTGTACTGGAAATGGATAAATTATAGGACTATCTTGTAATGAGAACAGAGTAATAAAAAGTAAATAAAACTTAAATACGTATAAAATACCAAGCAGGTATAGGTACTATACAACTTGTGTTCGCCATCAGGTAAAAGCCCTCATAATGCTTTTATAAAAATTTCGGATAATATCATAATATAAGTAAATAGGCTACAATTTCAGGAAAAAAGTAAAAAAAATTAATTCACAGTGTAAAATTGTAGTTAAATGGATTGTAAATACGAAATAATATAAAAAGCTACCTTTTGTTTGCGATGATGTATGCACAATAACTCTATATTATTCGGTCCTTAAACTGAAAATACCCACTAGATAGGTATCATAAGCTGTATTTGTCATCAGGTAGAACCCCCAATAAAATTATGAATATCAGGCGTAGGCAACAATAAGCAAATCACGTTGGTTTTTTAATTTATTATTAATCTGGCTAACTTAAGAAACTCACAATATAACGACCATCCAAAAAAATCATAATACATTACTGGGTGTGAAAGCAATTGCGCTGCAAAATATAGTGTATACCGACTCTGAGGTAGTTAATTAAAATCCCAATTAGCGCTAAAAAAAAATCAATTAGATATTTACTTTAGATATTTTAATAAAAAAATTCAATATTCTCACCAACATTTAACTTTTGAAATTAGCATAATAACAAATCCTTTACAATGAATTAAACAAACGCATACATAATTTTAAAATCACATAATAAGAATATAAGCTAAAATCTAACAAGTTCGGACTACTCGAATGACTTCAGTTTACATCTGTAGAGAATACCCAACTCTCGAATCATAAAAAATGGTCAAACTTTGTCGGCAAATACCCTTCTATGATGCAGGGGAAGGACAGGTAACTCGAGATGTTTATAAAGAAACGTTAAAGAACATTATTTGCTTATTTCTAGACTCTTAAAAATTAGATGCAATCGAACAATAAATGTTTTCATCATGTATATTTATGAGTAACACATTACCTTCGACATACATAAATTCAAATTGATAATTACTTGCCTTAGTACTTTTTTAGAAGCTTGAATCATTGCATATAACCGTCTGAGGATACCCAAACTTCCCCTAACATATTTCTCCGCAGCCGGGGAAAAAGAGGTAGAAAAAGTAAAATAACAACTCCAAGTGTCTTTGTGAACAATCGGCAATAAAATAGAGTATTTCAGTTTTTAATTTTTCGTAAATAAAAGTTGGTTAGATTAATAGTCTCTGTGAATATAATAACATAAACAAAGTGATATGCCGTAAATTTAGGAGTACAGTATAAATTATGCCTCTATTAAAATATACCGCAATAACTAACTATCAAAGGATTTTTGATATTTTGAATATATTTGATGCTCATAGCATTATCACATTTCCAAAGGCTCTAAATTTTAGAAAAATGTTCTAATAGAATATGTCTATCAATATAAAGTAAAGGTATTGTTAGGTTTTTTTAAAAAATACGACCTACAACAGTCTCTGCTACAGCATGGCTGACTCTGTAGAAACTTCTGTGAAACCATAATAATTATATCAATAATCGAGTTGTCCTTATGATAATATTTTCTTCCAATATCCGACTCCACTATCCATAAAAGTTATGTTAGAAAATTCATAATTGAGCGCATTGTAATTTTTTAAAAAGAAATTCACTTCACACACAAAGATGTAGCCATTCAATCCATGAAAATAATGCAAGTCAGTATGCGTATGTTATGGCTAACTGTTTAAATGTCTATTCCTTCCACGTTTATCGGAAGAAATACTTTTTTTATACTAGTATTTTAGTTGAAAATAAGATCATAAATCATCTATACAAAACAAGCGCCCCTTATGGATTTGAACGAAAATCATAGATTCGACTATTTTCATGAAAAATAAATCTAAGTACGGAATAATGCAGGAAGATTATCTATTTTCTTGGTTTAGAAAGTGATGTAGTTAAGATTTATAACTTAGGAATAAATAAATTATTATTAATCTTTTCGACCTATTTCTCTTGCATATTTAATTTCTTTGATAGTAAGAACTAATCTTTTTATTTTACAAAGTAAAAAAAAAGCTAAAGATCGGCGTTGTCAGTCAGGTATAAGAACTGATTTAACACGATGGTTTTTGTACAAACGTTCACATACAATTGTATGCTTTTTAACCGATTGTGTCGGAAAAAATGACGATTTATAGATTAGATATTTAGACGAAGAGCTAACCTTCTCAATAAAGTATTGATTATTGCCCTGCTAGCTAGACAACACTTTTTATGTTAGTCAAAAAAAAATTTTTTTTTTCGGACGCTATTACAGATTTCATCGTTAACTAACAAACATTAAGACCAAAAAATTAGCGTGCAAGATGAAATGTATAGGTTCACTTCATTTCTACATTATTTTACAACTCTCAATCGCATTAAAAACAAGATCGAATAAAAAATAACTTATGACATATGGACGAAAAATGTTTTTCGGGCTATTTAGGTTAGCGACCGCATTACGTCTGAAATACTACATTTTTCGAGCTTATAACATAATTTACTATTTTAACGTTAAAATAGGGGAAATGATGTATCGAAATGGATACTTTTTTTTTGTCGGTCACGAGATTATAGCTTCTTTTAAAATGAACTCTAATATTTACAACACAAATTATCCTTTAAGCCACATTAGTTTAAAACTCGTCTGTCGCTTTCCCTCTATTGTGAGTTTGATTAAAGTATAGCGTAGTATATATTTAGATGAATTTCGCAAATGTTGAATACTTTCAAAACTGAAAAAGCCGCCCTTTGCAATAAATATCTCCGTAGAGTTAGGTACCCTGCAGATTAAGGGTATTTCAGCGGATAATCATATACAAATTCAAAGATTTTGTCTATTTTAATGGATTAACAAACAATATCTATAGGATGACTTTACTGATAAAAAAAAAATAACAAAAATCCATAAAGTCTAGGCTCACATGAAATTCCATAAAGAGCAGCTGCATAGCCTTATCACATCAAACTATATTTTTATTTCGTTCTATTGTCAAAAGTCTGTGTTTAGGAGATTATCGTTCATTTTAAAATGAACTCTAATATGTACATCACCATAAACTACCTCTTAAGCCGTCGTAAAAATACACTTTTCGATTTACCTCTATATTGATTTTCTAATATTAAATATCTACAATAGTCGAAATTCGCTCGCTAATACCTATGTATGCAAGGTTTCTTCAAAAAATGACAATTTTGTTGTTTAATGGCTTGAAAAAATGGAAAAAGGAGGTTTTTGCATCCATTTATTTCCAGATGAGTGTTAAAAATACTTATAAAACTCGGTATACCGAAGATCAAGCATTAATGAGAGGGTTGAGTCCTGTTTGCCAAATCCTGATTTTTAATTTGACGTTGGCAACGGTACAATTTTTTAACATTTATCATAAGAGGCGTATATTTTTGGAGCTTAGATCTACCAGTTTATCCACGCCCCATTTATTGTTAGTGCTTTAGTAATTTTACTTTCCAATTATTTTTTACCAAAACGCGTAGTTGAAACAGTGTCTATATCAGACGATATAATAAATTTTAAGGATTAATTTGCTTACAAATACACTTCAATTTATTTAGGCTAAAGCAGCCAGACATATACTGGAACTACGAAAACCCTATTACAATTTGGTTGCCTAGAGAAAATTTTGTAAAAAACATAGCTTTCTACACAAATGCTTGCACATTATGTACCTATCATTTTAAGATACCTGGCGACATCAATGTAAGCATTGACATAATGACGCAAGATATAGGTAGGTACTAGAATATTCAAGATTTCTATTAACGATACACTTCAGCATACATGCGAGATGTCATTAATGTCTACGGAAGGCAACAGACATACCAGCTATTTTTACATGGGATTCCATAGACTTGGACGCTTCTTGTTTAGAAATATTTGATGTCATCTTGAGGAGTTCCGTATTGAAGCATCAAACCTACCTGCCAAATAATTGACGAAATATGGGATATCATAAAATATGCCCCCCATCGAACTAAATGATCCTATAAACCAGCTTCACAGACCGTAATTTGTGATGCTAACACGATTAATACGCAATAGAACAAGATTAAGAAACAAAATTTAAAGTAGCTCTTTATCACACGAAAATAATTAAATAATTTACGGTTACAGAACAATAATTATTTTAAAAAGCTGTATAACTAAATATATTATGTTATTAGGAATATTCTGTCTAAAGTAACAGCTGATCTTAGTCGAAAATGAGATCGTATTATTGATTGTTGAATTCGTTAGGTATGAAATAAAATTAGAGATTTCGTCTATTTTTTCACGATTAAAAAAGAATACCTCTATTTAGCTAAAAAATGAAACGATTACAGTGGTAGATTAATTCACTTTACCAAGCATGTAAACTACTAATTTTGCAATAAATATCTTCTATATTTCTAGGTAGGTTTACTCGAAAATGTTGGGCTATTTTCATCAAAAATCCCGATACGAAATTGAAAAATTTGCCTATTTTTGTCGGTTTACAAAGTGATAGTGGAATATTGGTTTGATCAAAGAACAATAATTATTTTAAAAATGTTGTATAATTAACTAAATGTCGGTGTTATCAGGCAGGCAAGAAGTTATTTATCTGAATCTTATTTGTACCATTAGCGTTTATATACAAATGTTAGTGGTTTTCAAAAATTGATATCTCGGAAATTATTAGGTTTAGACTTATAATACGCTTATTAAAAAATAATGACTACTTTATGCAAAATTCAAAAATATTATAAGATGTAGGGTATCCCAGTAACTTAACCAAAGATTTTCGGTCTTCGTAAAGCTTTACACGTTTCTTCAGCGTACCAAACATTCACTTTTTTTAAATATTGACATCGGGTTAGGATTCTGAACATAGGATTAACATCACTCCAATAGTGAACATGTTGCGTTGTCACAGTTCCATTCGTTGAAAAGTAAACAAAACCGTTTGAGCTACGTGGGGAATAAATAAAGTTGGCTTGTTGAAAAATTTTAATATTTATTAAGGTAAAAGACTATAAATATATCGATACAACACTTTGGCATTTCTAATACTACAAACATGAATATCTAAAATGTGATATTTACAACCATGAACTCTCTCTCCCTTCTCTAATTTTGGTACACCAATGCTGTCTTCTAAGTTTATAATATATGGCGTCCTGCAGTTTAATTCCGAAAATGTTTTAACTAAAAATTCCTCTTTAACACATCCTTTAACGTAAATAATGTCTGCGTCTATCAGATTGTTGGATATGATATTATGTAGTTCCTTGTAATCGGTAACACCATAATTATAAAGGATACCATGATGATTTCCAAATAGATATTTGACTTGTTTCTTGCAAGCCTTACTTAAGGTGTCGAATGGTTTAACTGGTTTAAAAAAGTAACTTTTCATACTATTCCCATCATAAATAGCCAATTCTTTCGCGCAAAATTCAGGTATGTTAAATCCTTGAATATCGACTACAACGAACTTCATTATCTGAAGACTCAAATCAAACAAGTAAATTTTCATATTTTTATCGCTCTTAAGTTCGATTTCAAAAGCACACCCCCACTTTTCGATAATTTCACAGTCTTAGCACATAGATCTTATATTTTTATTTACGATCAATTCATCTTTATTCGCCAATCGTCTCAAACGAGTCTGCTTTTGAAAGTAATATAGCCTTAGTATTCAGAAAATATTAATGATATCGGAGCCTAAAACATCCTTGACACTAAAAAATCATTGTGTTTCCTAACAAAACCCATCATCTTGTCTATTTAGCTTGCTTTCCTATTGTTTAGCAGGTTAAATAAAATTATTATTTCGCTCTTTTTGTCTGTACTGAATCGTTAGGGGAATACGTTTCTAGTTCTATAAGAGAGACAGTTAAAATTTATGTAAGCAATCAAAAATCCTACACTATGAGCTACTTAGTTAAAATTTCATATTTCCTTCCTGGGTCAGGCAAAATTTGTGATGTGTCGGACAAAATTTATAAAAATACAAAAAAAAAAATGCTGGATGCATTTTTAGCGTGACTTTCTATTTAATACCATCTTATTTCAAGGTATAATTCGGTTGTCAAAATGAGAATAAAATAATTTTCCCATGGTTTATGTCATCTTAAAAAAGTCAAAAGGTTATATTCTGTAGAGGGTCAGATACATTCAAATTTAAATATTTTCTCCAAGAAGAATTTTAAGATAGTATTATAGTAAATAAAAATTCTATACCTCCAATATTTCATGGAAACATATCGTGTTCTAGCGACATAACCCAAAAGTACCTCTATTCAGAAACGCATCGTACTTTTCTTGTCAATAATTGTCTCATTGTCCCATCCATTACATTATTATAATCTTAAAGCACCTGTTACCAGCATTATCTGTTTTTATGGTTTTCATAAAACATAGCGATTACCGACGAAAATTAAACGAAAACTTAATAAATAACTTTTTTTTCAACTGAAATAGACTGATTTTCGATGGAAAAATGTTACTTATAACTAAAAATGAATATAAGACATATACGCAATGATATTTAGAATAAATCAATCTTTTCTAAAATTACTATGAAATATTCACAAAATCGTTTCGTTATAACCAAAGTAGCAAGGCTTGCAGATTTCGTATAGAGTTCAAACGCGATACTGAGATGATCTTTTTTTTTTTATATTTTTGTAGGATAATGCACCACTACGTTGTAAGTACTTGAGAGAGGACTTTCTTGAAAAATCCTCAAATTTCTCTGCAATTTTGTTCCTTCTAGAGTTAAATTCACACAGAAAACCCCGTATTCTTATCTTTCAGGTTGGTATATTAAAAAGGGCTTATTAGTATGGTTTAGAAAACAAGCAATATTAATTAACGGATGTTTTTTCGTCGTATGAAGAGTTGAAAAATTTTTTTTTCCACTCCAATGGTTACGATGCAGAGAGTCGGGTTTCATCATAATCTTTCAGGGTAGCTCAGGTTTTGATTGCATGTAGAGAGTCGGGTTTCATCATAATCTTTCAGGGTAGCTCAGGTTTGATTACATGTACTAAGGTTAGTGCTCCTTGCAATCGGTTTCAGGTTTGACGCGCCCCCCTCAGGTTTGTTCAGGTTTCTCAAACGTTTGAGAAACCTGAACAAACCTTTTTTTTTTTGTATTTTTATAAATTTTGTCCGACACATCACAAATTTTGCCTGACCCAGGAAGGAAATATGAAACCGATTGCAAGGAGCACTAACCTTAGTACATGTAATCAAACCTGAGCTACCCTGAAAGATTATGATGAAACCCGACTCTCTACATGCAATCAAAACCTGAGCTACCCTGAAAGATTATGATGAAACCCGACTCTCTGCATCGTAACCATTGGAGTGGAAAAAAAAATTTTTCAACTCTTCATACGACGAAAAAACATCCGTTAATTAATATTGCTTGTTTTCTAAACCATACTAATAAGCCCTTTTTAATATACCAACCTGAAAGATAAGAATACGGGGTTTTCTGTGTGAATTTAACTCTAGAAGGAACAAAATTGCAGAGAAATTTGAGGATTTTTCAAGAAAGTCCTCTCTCAAGTACTTACAACGTAGTGGTGCATTATCCTACAAAAATATAAAAAAAAAAAGATCATCTCAGTATCGCGTTTGAACTCTATACGAAATCTGCAAGCCTTGCTACTTTGGTTATAACGAAACGATTTTGTGAATATTTCATAGTAATTTTAGAAAAGATTGATTTATTCTAAATATCATTGCGTATATGTCTTATATTCATTTTTAGTTATAAGTAACATTTTTCCATCGAAAATCAGTCTATTTCAGTTGAAAAAAAAGTTATTTATTAAGTTTTCGTTTAATTTTCGTCGGTAATCGCTATGTTTTATGAAAACCATAAAAACAGATAATGCTGGTAACAGGTGCTTTAAGATTATAATAATGTAATGGATGGGACAATGAGACAATTATTGACAAGAAAAGTACGATGCGTTTCTGAATAGAGGTACTTTTGGGTTATGTCGCTAGAACACGATATGTTTCCATGAAATATTGGAGGTATAGAATTTTTATTTACTATAATACTATCTTAAAATTCTTCTTGGAGAAAATATTTAAATTTGAATGTATCTGACCCTCTACAGAATATAACCTTTTGACTTTTTTAAGATGACATAAACCATGGGAAAATTATTTTATTCTCATTTTGACAACCGAATTATACCTTGAAATAAGATGGTATTAAATAGAAAGTCACGCTAAAAATGCATCCAGCATTTTTTTTTTTGTATTTTTATAAATTTTGTCCGACACATCACAAATTTTGCCTGACCCAGGAAGGAAATATGAAATTTTAACTAAGTAGCTCATAGTGTAGGATTTTTGATTGCTTACATAAATTTTAACTGTCTCTCTTATAGAACTAGAAACGTATTCCCCTAACGATTCAGTACAGACAAAAAGAGCGAAATAATAATTTTATTTAACCTGCTAAACAATAGGAAAGCAAGCTAAATAGACAAGATGATGGGTTTTGTTAGGAAACACAATGATTTTTTAGTGTCAAGGATGTTTTAGGCTCCGATATCATTAATATTTTCTGAATACTAAGGCTATATTACTTTCAAAAGCAGACTCGTTTGAGACGATTGGCGAATAAAGATGAATTGATCGTAAATAAAAATATAAGATCTATGTGCTAAGACTGTGAAATTATCGAAAAGTGGGGGTGTGCTTTTGAAATCGAACTTAAGAGCGATAAAAATATGAAAATTTACTTGTTTGATTTGAGTCTTCAGATAATGAAGTTCGTTGTAGTCGATATTCAAGGATTTAACATACCTGAATTTTGCGCGAAAGAATTGGCTATTTATGATGGGAATAGTATGAAAAGTTACTTTTTTAAACCAGTTAAACCATTCGACACCTTAAGTAAGGCTTGCAAGAAACAAGTCAAATATCTATTTGGAAATCATCATGGTATCCTTTATAATTATGGTGTTACCGATTACAAGGAACTACATAATATCATATCCAACAATCTGATAGACGCAGACATTATTTACGTTAAAGGATGTGTTAAAGAGGAATTTTTAGTTAAAACATTTTCGGAATTAAACTGCAGGACGCCATATATTATAAACTTAGAAGACAGCATTGGTGTACCAAAATTAGAGAAGGGAGAGAGAGTTGATGGTTGTAAATATCACATTTTAGATATTCATGTTTGTAGTATTAGAAATGCCAAAGTGTTGTATCGATATATTTATAGTCTTTTACCTTAATAAATATTAAAATTTTTCAACAAGCCAACTTTATTTATTCCCCACGTAGCTCAAACGGTTTTGTTTACTTTTCAACGAATGGAACTGTGACAACGCAACATGTTCACTATTGGAGTGATGTTAATCCTATGTTCAGAATCCTAACCCGATGTCAATATTTAAAAAAAGTGAATGTTTGGTACGCTGAAGAAACGTGTAAAGCTTTACGAAGACCGAAAATCTTTGGTTAAGTTACTGGGATACCCTACATCTTATAATATTTTTGAATTTTGCATAAAGTAGTCATTATTTTTTAATAAGCGTATTATAAGTCTAAACCTAATAATTTCCGAGATATCAATTTTTGAAAACCACTAACATTTGTATATAAACGCTAATGGTACAAATAAGATTCAGATAAATAACTTCTTGCCTGCCTGATAACACCGACATTTAGTTAATTATACAACATTTTTAAAATAATTATTGTTCTTTGATCAAACCAATATTCCACTATCACTTTGTAAACCGACAAAAATAGGCAAATTTTTCAATTTCGTATCGGGATTTTTGATGAAAATAGCCCAACATTTTCGAGTAAACCTACCTAGAAATATAGAAGATATTTATTGCAAAATTAGTAGTTTACATGCTTGGTAAAGTGAATTAATCTACCACTGTAATCGTTTCATTTTTTAGCTAAATAGAGGTATTCTTTTTTAATCGTGAAAAAATAGACGAAATCTCTAATTTTATTTCATACCTAACGAATTCAACAATCAATAATACGATCTCATTTTCGACTAAGATCAGCTGTTACTTTAGACAGAATATTCCTAATAACATAATATATTTAGTTATACAGCTTTTTAAAATAATTATTGTTCTGTAACCGTAAATTATTTAATTATTTTCGTGTGATAAAGAGCTACTTTAAATTTTGTTTCTTAATCTTGTTCTATTGCGTATTAATCGTGTTAGCATCACAAATTACGGTCTGTGAAGCATCATTTCCCCTATTTTAACGTTAAAATAGTAAATTATGTTATAAGCTCGAAAAATGTAGTATTTCAGACGTAATGCGGTCGCTAACCTAAATAGCCCGAAAAACATTTTTCGTCCATATGTCATAAGTTATTTTTTATTCGATCTTGTTTTTAATGCGATTGAGAGTTGTAAAATAATGTAGAAATGAAGTGAACCTATACATTTCATCTTGCACGCTAATTTTTTGGTCTTAATGTTTGTTAGTTAACGATGAAATCTGTAATAGCGTCCGAAAAAAAAAATTTTTTTTTGACTAACATAAAAAGTGTTGTCTAGCTAGCAGGGCAATAATCAATACTTTATTGAGAAGGTTAGCTCTTCGTCTAAATATCTAATCTATAAATCGTCATTTTTTCCGACACAATCGGTTAAAAAGCATACAATTGTATGTGAACGTTTGTACAAAAACCATCGTGTTAAATCAGTTCTTATACCTGACTGACAACGCCGATCTTTAGCTTTTTTTTTACTTTGTAAAATAAAAAGATTAGTTCTTACTATCAAAGAAATTAAATATGCAAGAGAAATAGGTCGAAAAGATTAATAATAATTTATTTATTCCTAAGTTATAAATCTTAACTACATCACTTTCTAAACCAAGAAAATAGATAATCTTCCTGCATTATTCCGTACTTAGATTTATTTTTCATGAAAATAGTCGAATCTATGATTTTCGTTCAAATCCATAAGGGGCGCTTGTTTTGTATAGATGATTTATGATCTTATTTTCAACTAAAATACTAGTATAAAAAAAGTATTTCTTCCGATAAACGTGGAAGGAATAGACATTTAAACAGTTAGCCATAACATACGCATACTGACTTGCATTATTTTCATGGATTGAATGGCTACATCTTTGTGTGTGAAGTGAATTTCTTTTTAAAAAATTACAATGCGCTCAATTATGAATTTTCTAACATAACTTTTATGGATAGTGGAGTCGGATATTGGAAGAAAATATTATCATAAGGACAACTCGATTATTGATATAATTATTATGGTTTCACAGAAGTTTCTACAGAGTCAGCCATGCTGTAGCAGAGACTGTTGTAGGTCGTATTTTTTAAAAAAACCTAACAATACCTTTACTTTATATTGATAGACATATTCTATTAGAACATTTTTCTAAAATTTAGAGCCTTTGGAAATGTGATAATGCTATGAGCATCAAATATATTCAAAATATCAAAAATCCTTTGATAGTTAGTTATTGCGGTATATTTTAATAGAGGCATAATTTATACTGTACTCCTAAATTTACGGCATATCACTTTGTTTATGTTATTATATTCACAGAGACTATTAATCTAACCAACTTTTATTTACGAAAAATTAAAAACTGAAATACTCTATTTTATTGCCGATTGTTCACAAAGACACTTGGAGTTGTTATTTTACTTTTTCTACCTCTTTTTCCCCGGCTGCGGAGAAATATGTTAGGGGAAGTTTGGGTATCCTCAGACGGTTATATGCAATGATTCAAGCTTCTAAAAAAGTACTAAGGCAAGTAATTATCAATTTGAATTTATGTATGTCGAAGGTAATGTGTTACTCATAAATATACATGATGAAAACATTTATTGTTCGATTGCATCTAATTTTTAAGAGTCTAGAAATAAGCAAATAATGTTCTTTAACGTTTCTTTATAAACATCTCGAGTTACCTGTCCTTCCCCTGCATCATAGAAGGGTATTTGCCGACAAAGTTTGACCATTTTTTATGATTCGAGAGTTGGGTATTCTCTACAGATGTAAACTGAAGTCATTCGAGTAGTCCGAACTTGTTAGATTTTAGCTTATATTCTTATTATGTGATTTTAAAATTATGTATGCGTTTGTTTAATTCATTGTAAAGGATTTGTTATTATGCTAATTTCAAAAGTTAAATGTTGGTGAGAATATTGAATTTTTTTATTAAAATATCTAAAGTAAATATCTAATTGATTTTTTTTTAGCGCTAATTGGGATTTTAATTAACTACCTCAGAGTCGGTATACACTATATTTTGCAGCGCAATTGCTTTCACACCCAGTAATGTATTATGATTTTTTTGGATGGTCGTTATATTGTGAGTTTCTTAAGTTAGCCAGATTAATAATAAATTAAAAAACCAACGTGATTTGCTTATTGTTGCCTACGCCTGATATTCATAATTTTATTGGGGGTTCTACCTGATGACAAATACAGCTTATGATACCTATCTAGTGGGTATTTTCAGTTTAAGGACCGAATAATATAGAGTTATTGTGCATACATCATCGCAAACAAAAGGTAGCTTTTTATATTATTTCGTATTTACAATCCATTTAACTACAATTTTACACTGTGAATTAATTTTTTTTACTTTTTTCCTGAAATTGTAGCCTATTTACTTATATTATGATATTATCCGAAATTTTTATAAAAGCATTATGAGGGCTTTTACCTGATGGCGAACACAAGTTGTATAGTACCTATACCTGCTTGGTATTTTATACGTATTTAAGTTTTATTTACTTTTTATTACTCTGTTCTCATTACAAGATAGTCCTATAATTTATCCATTTCCAGTACAAAGAAATCGCTAGTTAATGGCTCTAGATAGTAATTATTTTATTGTATTTCTATAAGTGGTGCAAAAATTGGAAACAATTATTAGATATGCTACTGAATTTTAATGAGGGTCCTTCGGAATAATAAATAAAGGTTTATGTCCCTTTCTTTTTAAATCGAGTCGGCAGAGGGTTTGAGAGGATCATTTAGGTATAAATAATTATTGTGGTGACAAATGTACCGCTTTATTATACTTATCTTGTTAGACCATATAAATTAGGGATTTATTTCGCTTTACTACCCGCCAGCGGCGTTTCACTAAGTTAGAAAATATAAATAATGTTTTTTACTATACCGCTTTAACAGCGGCGTTTCAACTAAGGGGAAATAATAAAAAGTCTGGTTTAAGGATGGCTCAGGTCGGATCGTAAAAAGTTGGGTTTAAGGATGGCTTATAAAAATTGGGATTTAATTATCCCGCTTTAGCAGCGGCGTTTCAACTAAGGGAAAATAATAAAAAGTCTGGTTTAAGGATGGCTCAGGTCGGATCGTAAAAAGTTGGGTTTAAGGATGGCTTATAAAAATTGGGATTTAATTATCCCGCTTTAGCAGCGGCGTTTCACTAAGGTTAAATCATAAAAAGTCGGGTTTTATCTCGGGTCAGTTCATAAATATTCAGGTTCAAATTAGGGTTAGATGAGAAGCCGCCTCGCGAAAGCATCCGGGTTAGGTCGTAAAAAGTCGGGTTTTATCTCGGGTCAGTTCATAAATATTCAGGTTCAAGTTAGGGTTAGATAAGAAGCCGCCTCACGAAAGCATCCGGGTTAGGTCGTAAAAAGTCGGGTTTTATCTCGGGTCAGTTCATAAATATTAAGGTTCAAGTTAGGGTTAGATAAGAAGCCGCCTCATGAAAGCATCCGGGTTAGGTTGTAAAAAGTCGGGTTTAATTTCGGGTTATTTTGTAAACAGCACCACCGAACCACCCGGGTTAGGTCATAAAACGCACCACCGAACCACCCGGGTTAGATCATAAAACGCACCACCGAACCACCCGGGTTAGATCATAAAACGCACCACCAGCACCACTTGGGTTAGGTCGTAAAACGCACCACCTGCACCACCTGGGTTAGATCGTAAATTGCACCACCAGCACCACCTGATCTCGCTCTGTCCATATCTCTCTACTGATAGGCAATTATCAATGTATATTTATGATGAAAATTTAAGTTCTGAAAAATATCTCGAAATTCCAAGAACGACCGTATCTGACTTTTTGGATAATCTACCGCTTATCGGTTTGAGAAATTGATGGTATCAATTAGATGGAGCTCCTGCTCATTGTACCCATGAAGTTTCCGCGGAACTGTATGATATGTTTGAAGAGAGGTAGATAAGACGTAGAGGACCATGGAGTTGGACTTTTTCCTGTGGGGTAGGATTAAAAAACTGGTTTATAAAACACCAGTAAATTCAAAAGTAGATCTAGAAAATCGGGCAAGGGCGCGTTTAAATAACTTGATCCATTAGAAATTTAAATAGCTACTACCGGTCATGTGATGACATGTATTACCGATTGCTTACATGAAAATGGTCAGCACTTTAAACATCTGACGTATTAGGTGAGAATTTCAAAAGTTTTAATTTACTGACAAAATCGGTTCTTTTCAAAACCGCAATTTATTATGAAAGGAAATTTGTCTTGATCATGGCACACTTATCGATTTAGATCTTTAATGTCTAGTTCTCGAATATGAATAGTAATTATTCATAAAATGGCTTATAAATCGAAAGCGGTTCAAAATAGGTAAAGAAACAGTCTATATGAAAAAAATTCAATTGGTCCACTCTATTCAACACTTCAATAATATATATACATGATGTTTTATTTAAAAAAAGGGACTTTTGATCAAATTTATAAAATCTGAATTGCAATTAATTTTTAGAACACTCTGTATAGAAGTCGGCCAAAATTAAAATACCACATGTTGACTAAGTGATGTTAAAATGTTACGTTGATTTGACATCTGGAGACGAAAACATTGAAGTTTTAATTCACATAGTTTCGGTAAAGAAAAGACACAAAATAATTAATATTTAAGAGACGGCAAAAGAAATGGAAAAATATCCTATACGAAAAAAACCTAGATTGCTTCGTAGAATCTAAAAATAAAATAAACTACAGGTTGTCCCATTTAAAATTCCAAAGTTGATGCCAGTTATCAATATCAAATCTGGCACCACTGAAACCGTGAAATTATCTTTAAAAGCTAGAGCACAGCCTCCTATAGCCGTAGTGAAAATTTCAAAATTATTTTTTTTTCGTTCTTCAGATACTTCTAACGTACCATCGAGTTTGGAATACCCTGCATATAAACCAACTTTAATTTTTCCTGTTTTTGAAACATAACCAACAATTGACATGTTTGTGCATTTTTGTAAAATTATCCCAATAACGTATCTTTAGTAACTGCTTTACTTATTGCTTACTGCTAAACTTAAAATGCTGATGATACGTGCTCTCATCAAATGCAATAAGCAAACTAATATGTCCTTCATAGAGGTAAAGTTGAGTGAGCATTTAGCCCCATCCCGTTATTTTTTTAAGAACTACGTTGATATGTACGCCGTAACTAAAATTGACAATAAATACAGATTTTGTAGTGTATTTATCAACAAATCTGAAAAACATTTTTATAAACTTATTTAACTGATTATTTTTGTTATCGTTTACGACTATGAAGACATAATGGTGTATGGGACTGTGACGCAACTGGACATCTTTATACTTTTAAAAATTGTCATAAATCAGAAATAATTAAATTAAATTTTCTTATAATATATCAGATTTAAACTAAGTCTCTGGCTTTATATAATTTTAATTATCCATATTAAAGAAATTAGAGGTAACTGAAAATTTCCGATGACAACAAATGGCGATCCTTAAATGAAAGAGACCCAAATATGTTTGTTCTATCTGCAACATTGATGACTTTCTGTCGGTTTAAATGTCCTAAGTAGCATTCGAGACAGAACGTCCTATCTCGACTCTATTTAATTTCTAAATATGTAGTGCTATTAATTTATCTCTGTATGCATCAATATATATTTTTTTTTATGATAAGGCACAGCACTGCAGGATAAATCCTTTATGGCGCTCTGGGAGCGGTGCGTGTGCGCAGGAAACGATTCACGTTGGTCTTGAATCTTTGAAGATTAATTAAAAATTGTTTACTTGCGAATAGTTATTTTCCTAACAAGTGCGCAAAGTGATACTTTTTCGCACGTGTTAGGAACAACATTTTTCCTACGAGCTTCATATCAGATAACAACAAAAATAAAAATATGATAGTTTATTTAATAATTTTTAATTTAACCTTAAAAAAAGAACTAGGTATAGTACAACCAGTGGCGCAACCAAGGGGGGGGGCTACCGGGCTGCAGCCCCCCCCCCCCGAGCTTGCTTAGCTTGGGTCGTCTAACTACCTGATTTACAAGAAAAATAAACTCATCAATTCTTAAGTTTGGTAAAATTACACAAAAATTGAAACGAGTCTGGTTGCTTTCGTGATTTTCTGTAGTGTTTTTATTTTTCTTACTTGAAAACCAAGCATCATCATTTGAAAAATAGGCGTGGCACCCAAAAATTTTTCACCTGCGCCGCTATTTCTTTTCCAGCCCCCCTGGACTAGTTTTCTGGTTGCGCCACTGAGTACAACTACAAATTACATAACAAAAAAAAATAATAATACTAAATTCAAAAATTACATAACAATAAAAAATAATAATAGGAACTAAATTATTTGTTTATGACATTCATAACAAAAGAGCAATTGCTGACATTATGCAAATTGATAGCCGATGCAGTAAGTTCATTCAGTGGGTGGTTTATGATATGGCTTGATGAGCACTGACTTGGCGTGGAAGGACAGTTGTTCAAATAGGTCGATGAAGGATTTATGTAGCTTGACGAAGAAGAGCAGTTGTTCGTGGCCAATATTTTATTCGACATGTCCTTTGTTTGATTTGTCGAATCTTCAATGTAGCTCTCGGCGACAGTCGCCGATTTCCAGCCTCCGAGTCGCTTGACATTAGTGATTCCTGCTCCAGAATCGGCCAGCATGGTAGCCGATGAACGACGGAAACTATGACCTGTATAATGCTTTGGATTTTTCAATTGTAGATATGCCGCTATTTCCGAAGGCATCTTACCGAATAAATTGATTCCAATACATTGAGTACCGCATGTTCCTTGTTGATACTGCACTAAAAAGCGCTTGTGCGGAATGGATGGTTTTCGCAAATTTGCATATTTATGATAGAGTTGTAAATAATATCCCTTATTTGTTTCATTAGATACTACAAAGATTCTTGAAGTATTGTTTTTACCGTCAGAAATTTTCACGACTATCAAATTTCCTTTATCCTCTATGTGATCAACCGTTATCTTGCAAAGCTCATCGCGCCTGCAAGCACCGGCCAACCCAAAAATGGTGGCGACTTTTATTAGAAGGTAAATTTGATCAGGTGCTTCTTCCATAAATCTGGAAACTTCAATTTTGTCAAAAATTTTGGCCTTTTTCGGACGATATCCCACATTTTGCTTTTTTAGAAACAATGTTAGCTTGAAATATTGACTTAAATCCAAGTTTATTTTGATTTTAAGGACACTTTTTAACATAGAGTACTTACTCCATAAAGTATTTGGCTGAACTACTTTTCGTAAATCTGCAAAATACGCTAAGAACACCTCCTCCTTAAAGCTGGATTTATAAACTCGAAGCCGGCGTCGGCGCTCGCGCTGGCTTGGGCGCTGAGAGTTAAACAAGTTAATCGTAATGGAGCGATTTATAATCTTCGCCGGCGCCGGCGCTGGCGCTGGCTGGCGTTCGACATAAACCATCTTTATATTGCCAGCGCCGGCGTTCGTAGGAAATCCGTAGCGCCGCGTCATAACCAATGGGTTTTTAGCATTTCTATCAAGTCATGTTTGGCATCTGCTAATCTGTCAATGGCCAATCGTCATTTTAATTTTACTACCGCTAAGACACCAAGTAACTTCGTGTCGGTGTTTGTAGATTCTTGTTGACATAGAAACGGAGGAAAAATCTGACATCATGTGCTAAAATCAACATGTACATTTATTGTTGCTTGGCAATATTATAATCATTTATAGCTCTATACAAGGTACCTTACTTAAAAAATAGAATTTTTTTTCGTTTTAGGCTGAAATACGAATATCGTGAATTACGATTAAAAGGTAAAAGAGAATACACTTGCAACGGCTTCGCACATTGCATAAAATTGTCTACAGCTACTAAAATAAATATAAATATTCCCTGCCAAGGAGATTTTTGAATAGTGCTACTTTTCCGCACACGGTGCGGATAAAAATCTTACCCGCACTAGTGCGGAAAAGTGTAACTTTGCACACGGAAATGCATGCGCAAAGTACTACTTTGCGCACGCTCGTAGGAAAAGGTATTAACGGAATTGCATGCAATAATATATTAACCTAAAATAAATGTTTGAGCGGTATCGTTCAGTTTATGTGTTATTGTATTTTAATTAGTTTGTAAAGTCTATTATTTACTAAGTTATTACGTACTATATCTGATAATATTTTCTAATAACTTTTAGTAAGTATTATTATGATACCTTATTTAAAAGCGTCACAGTGTTTAATGAGCTATAAAATGATTTTTTTTTTACAGTTTTAAATGTATGTGTAAAAAATGCAAAATTGAATAATAAAAAAATGGGCTACATAAGTGCGGATAGGACCTTTTAACTAATGAGTACAACATCATTGCTAATAAGACTTTTTGCTTGTAGATGAAATACGATTTGTGATCGTATAGAGGTCGAAATGTTTTCCTCGGTTTCTTTAGGTTTTTACATCTTCCGTAAGATTAAACTTTCTAATTAATTTTTTTTAACTCTGTCGATTAATTTCATGTAAGTACTAGACGTAAGGTAAGTTATCCAAATAAGGCACACCTTATTATTTCAAGCTTATCATACATTTACACAGGGTGTTACTTAATGATAGGCCATAATTCCAAGGGCGCACTCCCGAATCAAGTTCAAATAGAAAAGTTTATATAAATATGTGTCCTACAAAGTCTGGTTTTCAAGTCAAAGTTTAAAAAAAAATCGTTTTTTTATTAATATCTCAAAGATCCTTTTGCCGATTTCGATGAAATTTGGCAGTGTTGTTCGTTGTGATAAGACGCCAAGTTAGCACTGACTAGATGATAATTATAAGTTCCAGTGGCGTCCCGGGGGGGGGGGGGGGCAGTCTCACGAATAATATTGACAAAACAAATGTACGCTGCTGTTTTGTTGAAAAATTTTATATTGTTTTCGGGTTAAACAGCTGAAAATACAACTTTTTCGTCTCTTGTTATTTTTTCGTATCTTGCTTCGTTTTCGAGAAAAACAATAAAAGCCACTTCATTGCACGTCGAGGAGCCCTGTATATTGATATAATAAAGTTCTTAAGCCAATAGGAAAAAATATGTATTATTTCAGAAATTCGTTTTCTTTTTTAATCTAATTATTTCGTTAGGTCAATTTTCTTGCATTTTCTGAACCCAACAGATAACATAAAAAGATAATAAATGTTGATAATTTTGGCCCCTAAATGTTATTTTAGAAAATCAGTTTAAACCATACAGACCAGCCACACTTTCCCTTCCACTTGACGAGACAATCAGAAAACTGACGAGTTTTTAAAGACTTGCTAGTCTGTAGGTGAAGTTTTCTGTCGGGCCGAGCTACGGACGACCAAAAGTAAACAATTTTAGGTTAAAAGGTTTTTTTTTTAAATAAAATAAGAAAGTTAGAAATTAACTACCATATTTTCAAATATGGGGTAAGGCAATATTAAAAGATGTTTTTACAGCGGAGATTGGAAATTTGGTTTATGAGGGGTCTAAAGGGTTCTGGTTAATACAAGTCTGAGAAATTCTAAATATTTTACTTTATGAAGAAGTCATTATTTTTTTCCATTTGTGGGTGATTGCATTTTCACGACGACAACGGGAAATGCAATCGTGTGTAAAATTGATCCTCAAGAATTAGTAAAATGATGTCGGGATAGAGGAATACACTTTGAAACATATTTTCAAATAAAAAAAAATTGCACAAACGTTAAATATTTATTCGCAAAGAAATAGCTGAGCAAAATATAAACATGGGCTAAAAAAAACTATTTTTATGCATCGTAACTCAGCCTTTCAAAAGCAAAACAAAAAAATGCAAAGTATTTTTTGCCTTTGTAGGCGTTCCCAGACGGGTTAAATAATTATAAAAAATGCACCCCGCAAACATGATGAAAGATATCACAAAATTGACTTAAAAATATAGTATCCGCGCCTAATTATTTTGGGCTTACTCAGATATTCTAATTTCACATTCTTGTATATTATAGACCTATCTTCGTTGTCAGGAAACACAGAGCAATTTTCTGGATACTTTTTGCCAACAGCCGACGTCATAAACGTCATTATTTGTCGATTACCTCTGTGATTACTGCCACAAAAGCTTGTTCACATTTTTTTTTAATTTTAGCAGAACTCTTTGATAAGTTCCTACTTTAATTTTCCACGACTGATCTCCTCTCAATGTCTTCTACAGTCATTGTTTTTAACTTACTGAGTACCTATAATATCGTCTGAAATATCAGATCTGGATCTATATCATCATCTGTGTTAAAGTAGTGTGGTTCCTCAAAATCTGAAAAGTCGAAACTTGAGTATTCGTATTTTCTTCACTCGCCTAGATGTTATTACTTCCACACCTGCAGCAATCTTTGTTCGGGGATTACTTTGCAGATGATTAACATTTCTATTGGGCCGAATTGTTCTAATACAATTTCTTGTGGAAGGTAGAAATTTTTGAGGTATAGTTGATGCAAAACAATTTCCAATGCACGTCATACCCTTCGAATGACGTCAGTTACCGGCAGTGTTGCCAGCTTATAACAAAAATAGCTGAGTGAGGGATTTATAGTGGTTTTGTTTTTTTCATAAAAACGAGATAAATTTACAAAAACAAACACAAATTTATTTACTTTATTTGTAAAATATTTCAGGATCACAATATATAAGTACCTAAATTATATTGGAATAGTCATGTAATTTTATTATTACTTTTTATATAATATGCTTTAGCTATTTGAATAATAAAAATAATAATGCAAAGATGGATCTTCAGTCATCCTCTAATCTAATACATGTTCTCTTTCATACCATTTTAATATCTCGCTTTCTGTGTGCCGAATTGAATCTTTCCAAACATCAGGAGAAGCAGTACGCAATGATTCTTTCCACATATTCATACAGTCAGTTTCTGTACTGCCATCTTGACCAATATGTCTATTATAATAAGTTTTGGTAATCCCCCAAATATGTTCAACCGGATTGAAGATACAGTGGTATGGAGGAATCCGTAAAACTTTATGTCCATACTGCTCAGCCAGGTCATTAACTAAATATTTTTTTGATGGCTTATGTCTGAAAAGAATTTAAGTTTCATATTTTAGAATATGTTAAAAAAAAAAGGGCATACAAATTGTATTGTACCAACCTATTAACGATTTGTAAAAGTTCGGCTTTGAGCATTGTATAATCCAATAGTTAACCATTCTTAAATTGCAGCTATATTCCATGATGTGTTAGGTATTTAACAACATTAACAGGTTGCCTATTACAATCACAGATGGCTTCGCTAAATTTTTCAATAATTGGTTTTCGAACCATTGTAAGAAATTTTGCTGATTCATTTCTCCATAGCTTGGTTCTAAAAGAAAAAATTGCCTCTGCATCCTCAACAAAACCATCTTCACTATCAGCATGAAGTATTATGTACCTAGGAAAATATGTTTTACCTAGGTAAATTTCCCATAGTTTATATACAGGGTGAGTCGGGAGGAATGGGTCTAACTCTAAGGCAAAAACAAAATATTGCATTAATTTAGCTTTCCTGTTATAAATGTTATTATTGTTTGCTTTTGATTGTTGTGCTGTCACTATCCTATTAGTGTCAGTATAAAATGTTACATTGATTCACCGTTAACTTTCGGATTTGTATCATTTTGATTTTATAAAATACCACACATTTATTCACATCTCGAATACGCCAATATGGTTTTTATTTATGGTTTGTGTAATGGGAATGCTACAGCGGCTGCTGAAGAATATCGTGAACGATTTCCACATGAAAGAACACCGAACAGAGAGGCCTTTATCAGAGTTTTCAAGAAACTCTGCGAGACCGGAAAGCTTCCAAGTGCTAATGTAACATCCGAACGAGCCATTCAACAGGATTTAGAAGAAATAGAAAGTGTTCTAGCTTTAGTAGAAGAAGATGCGACGACAAGCAAACGAAGAATTTGAATTCAGTTGGGGCTGCTGCCTCCCTCTCCTAAAAGTAGATGGAGATTAGAGATACCCTGTTGTGCAACGCCAGGGTAATGGATTCCGGTTGCGCGTGCATTTAAAAAAATAGTAAAATTTATTTCCTTAAACCTCAAAACCTGATCCTGTACGACGAAAACTTTTTCCACTAGGATTTCCTATTCATTGCGAAAATTTATCCATAATCCCTGCCTTGTACTATTAATATTTAGATGTTGCCATACCTTCTCAACTTTGTGCCGTTCATTGAGCCCTGTTTCGTCGGTATAATAAAATTTCTTTCCTTTGCCCGAAATTGGTTTGAAAAATCTTAAGGATATTTTAAGTGAAGATGTGTCCTTCTAATGTCAGCCATAATTTTTTTTTATTCTTGATATTATATTTAGAAAAAAAAAATTCATGTATTTTGCGAAGAATTCATGTATTTTGTGGCATCATCCAAGATTATTTTTTTCCGTCCTCTTGTCAGGGCTCCCCGACTATTTTCTTTTTTGTCATTTTCTTAATAAAGGGCTTTTAAAACCCATATGCCAATAAAACATTGTGACAGAATGACGTGGTGGCGATAGACTTGGTTTAGAGAACGTGGTAGCGTGGAGACCAAGTCAGTATCATTCCGCACAATTTATTGCAGACGTTTCCCTATCTATCCTATAATCTGAATCGGGGCAAAAGCACTCTTGAAGAATCTGGAAGATCAGATGGTATCTAGCAGTATCTCGAAGTTCTGATATCGTCTGATGTAGCCATTAATTAATATTGTTATACCTATTCAGATGCACTTACCCACCTGAACCTAATCTGAATCTAACAGGCAGTTGTAGCTGGGGAAGGATCCCTTACTTCTTTGGTCAGCTGGTCAGCAGGTACGGTACACGTATAGTATTACCCGCGTCCGCGAGACTGATGGTACTCTGGCCAATCACCAGTGTAATTGCATTTTTAACTTTTAAACCCTCATCGACCACCCCCTTAATATTCTTAGGCTGTTCGCCGATAGATGGCTCACCTAATCCACGGAAAGAATATAATTGAAAATATTAATTTCCTCTCATAGAAAATGACTTAAACCTATAATTTATACAAAACAACAAAGTCCTAATCTAATTATACCTAAAAAGAGCTAGACATGTTAAAAAAAAAACCTACAAAGTTGTTTTTGCTTGTTTCCTGTGTTATTCAGGTGTTACGTAGGAAAAATAAACAGATCTAGAACTTTTGTACAACGTGTATAGAGGGCAGATACGGGTTTCAGTCTCAAAGTCGCAACTTTATCTATTTTTCCTTTAATATCAAACTATATGATTCAATTCCCGCGCATTCTTTGTTTTCGAGTAACATTGCATGTAATAAAATCCATGTGTTTTCGAACTTCATAAACTAGACCCTAGAAGGTAAGGGTGCTTTCTAAGAAAGGTTTTGTTTCGAGTAAATTCATGTTTTTAAGTGTCCATCGAGAATATTTTCTTTTCAATTCAAAACTTGTCGATGTTGATGAGATATTTATGGTTATTTCTTTTTTTTTTTTTTTTTTTTTTTGTCAGAAAGTACCATAACGAATGAAATTAGGTCCACAAAGGAGTTAGGTCTATATTACAGAAAAGATGTTCTATAGTTTGATTTAGTGTTTCTTTTAAAAGTCAATAAAACCCTTGCTTTCCCAAATACGAGCCACAAGTTAACGTATTTCTTGGAAAAGTTTCTTCTAGTAAAACAAGCTTTTTAAATACAAATAGGCAAGGGCCTAGCGACACCTAAAGCACCGGTTCCCGTCAGATCACCGAAGTTAAGCGGTGTCGAGCGCGGCTAGTACTTGGATGGGTGACCGCTTGGGAAACACCGCGTGCTGTTGTCTTAGGGAAGAGTGTAAAATGAATCGACATCAAAACCATCCTATTCACGCCGGACAGGCCCGGATGAGATCGGATATTTCGTAGGATGAAGGTGCCGTTTCACACTCCCCAGTCGGTAGACCGCACGATTAAAAACCGTACGGTCGATGACCGGTTCTAGATGGCCTCAGATACGCCGACGAACCGTAAAAAAGTAAAATAAAAAAAAAAAATAAAAAAAAAAAAATACAAATAAATTAAAATAAAATATTCTTTTCTGTTACAACATTTACTTGTACAATATTTTTTTCTACCGCTTCCAAAATTTGGTGATTGGTATTAAATGAGTCACTGACAGAATTCGTGGATTTTAGTTATAGGTGGTCAATAAAATGGGAACGGTATCATTTGAAAATGGCGCTAAAAACATACTATTATACTGTAACTGTACTTGGCAACACTGCAGCGTCGTCTGGGCTGACTGACTGGAAATAGCAGAGCCCTGTAATTTGCGCTTCTCAACAAATCAGCACCAAACCCAAGAAGATTATGTTTTAATTAATTTTCTTTTAATGATTTAATTTCTTTTTATGAGTTTTTCTTGAAATAAAAGTTTTTCAATACAAATTTTAATAATTGTAGGTACTTACTTGTACGTAAAATTCATATTATCCCAATCCGCTCTCTCGCTATGCCCTTGCTGGCCATTTTGTAATATCAGTATCGAATTTTGTAGCTTAAAACTCTTAAAAACAATTGAAATAATTACGATCAAATAATTTCGCATGCACTGTTTAAAGTTAAGTCAGATATGAGCAACAATTGTTTTTCCTTCTTTTTTTTTTTTTTTTTTTTTTTTTTTTATGATAAGGCAAGCACTGCAGGATAAATCCTTTATGGGGCTCTGGGAGCGGTGCGTGTGCGCAGGAAACGATTCACGTTGGTCTTGAATCTTTGAAGATTATAGTCGTTGGGAAACACGATCTCAGGGAGGTCGTTCCAGAGTGATGACGTTCTCCAGATGAAAGAATTTTGAAACAGTGTCGTTCGAGGGACACTAAGCTGAACCACGTACTGGTGGGCTGCAGTGGCTCGTCGTGTATTTCTACCATGCACCGCTCTGGGTGGTATCAAGCGGGCAACCTCAGTTGAACATTTGCCATGAAAATATTTGTAAAATAGACTCAATTGCCAACCTGCCTTCGATGTTCAAGGCTTTCCAGGTTGTTTGTCAGACTATGGTCACCGATCAAGCGAATGGCTCTTCTTTGAATGGAATCTAGCAATCTCAGGGTATATTTAGGAGCAGAGCCCCAAATATGCGAACAGTACTCTAGCGATGGTCGAATTTGGGCTTTACAGAGCATCAAAAGTTGTTGGTGTGTATAGAGGTTCTTAGTTCGGAAAAGTACTCCAAGCTTCTGCGCCCGGCACTCTCTATGATGTTCTATTGCGTTGTTCCAAACATGAGTAACATAAGCGAGAAGGTCTCCTGTTGATCTAGACTTACGGAATCCATACTGGCGGTAATAATGTTGAAGCCTTCCAGGTATTTTAATAATTTTTCGTTGATAGCCTTCTCCATAACTTTGGATATAACCGAAAGCAATGCGACTGGACGATAGTTGTTTTGCAAGGTCTTCATGCCTTTTTTGGGTATGGGCTAGACTCGCGCTGTTTTCCAGCAAGGAGGTACATGACACTCTTACTTTTTTATTACTTTCAAAATACTGCAGTAATAAATAACGTTATTTGTTTTATCGAAAACAGTTAGTCTGAGCGAAAAAACTGAAAAGATTGACTTCGTTTAAACGCTGCTTTCACACTATCAGGTTCGACGGTCAGGTTTTAAACCTGACAGAAACCGAACTAAAAATTTATTATCCGAACGCAATCAGGTTTTCAGACGGTCCGGTTTTATAAATTAGTCTACTCGTCGATGTCATCAGTGATGGATCGTAATGATAATATAACCTTCTGGTTATTTTACAGAAAGCGTAAAAAGCGATGTAATCGTAAAAGGACCCATTGGATGTCTATATCGCTGGTCATTCTTTATAAATTTACTGTCGCATCTTCCACAATAACGTTGCAACAAATACTAAACCAAGATTCTTTACTAAACCGGACGGCAAGAACCGGACAAGTGTGAAAGCGCACGTTGCTGTGCATACCCCACTACCACTTTTCCGGCGTCAGGCAGCCGGATGCTTCAGTCGACCCATCTGGCTGCATTCGGTCGCCGAGCTTGAACCTGATAGTGTGAAACACCACATTTAGACCAATGTACTATTACTTCTCCGGTTTTCTTCAGGTTTAAAACCTGACCGGCAAACCTGATAGTGTGAAAGCAGCGTAAAGTGATTTTTATGTTTTTTCTCAAGAATGAAGCAAGATACGAAAAAACTGCTGAAAATAAAAAAGTTGTGGTTTTAGTTGCCTAATGGAGAAAAAATACAAAAATTGCAAAAAAATCAGTAGCGCACATCTTCCTTGTCAAAAACCTTAGTTAAAGTGTCTTCCGGGACGCCACTAGACTTAACAGTTTTAATTTAGTACGGGCTAAATTAGCCCCTTACTACCCTAAATAACACTGCCAAATTTAAATAAAATCGGTTAAAGCATTATTAAGATATTTACAAATAAATGATTTTTTTAAAAAAGTTTGACACTCTGTATCCTGAAAACGAAGCATTACCGGACCTATGCTTATAGAAACTTGTTGTCTTAGAATCACTCAAAGAATCAACCCTTGAAGTTTAACCACGTACTTAAATAACCACCTGTATTAATACAATATTTTTTTTAGACACTTACACATTTACCTTACCTACTCATTTTTAACGTATGCCTTTAATTAAGTATATGTATATTTCCCTAGAATGCATTCGTTAACTTTTAATTATATTTCCAGTGAATACAAAAGTTTTTGCTTTGTATAAACACCATTCAAACTTATACACTTCCTAGATAGAGTTTATCTGATTTTCCAGAGAACTAGTTTAGTTCGCAGAATTATATACAGAGATAAAATAATATGTAAATTTTACACGGAAAGTACGTAGGTATACTTTAAATTGAAAAGTTTTATTGTCATATTAAAAATATTTAAAGGATTACTTATAACAAACTGTTGGGGAAACGATCATCCAAATGCATTAGAAATAATATAATTAAATGCAACAAATGTTTTTAGGATCAATACCACTGTTAAATATCTGATTTCAATATTATATCAATTAAGGAGCAACATGTATGAATGTTTGCGGAACGAATAGTGTTATCACCGGGATAAACATAAAACTTGCAAATATCATCTTTTAAAATACATATAAGATTTCCTAAATAATAAACGGCTAGTCGACCGTTATGCCAGGGAAAGCAGTGTTCTACATTTAGATGTTAAGATGACGCGGCATGGTACAGTTTGTTTACACCGTCCGATTGGTTGGGAGAAAACAGGCGGTTGTGTGGCCTATCAGAATGCATTGTTGGTTAGTGGTCATAACAACAGGGGCGTGGCCTTGCTGTCACATGATGCAGTTTTCTTTCTTACACTACACTACACTTTGAGCTTTGATGAAGTCAAAGTCGTATGTCAACAAACGCACGTGGTTTTCTCTCCGTCGGCGTCGGAGTGAAACAAATAGCATTGCCTAAAAGAAGGCACCCAGCAAATGTGTTAAACAAATATAGTGATTAGTTTTATTATAAAATCAGTAGTGAATACTTATGTTATAGTACGTTATTGAAAAATCATGTACTAAAGAAGTTTCGTGTGATTTGGAGATATTAACGAAAAATTACCGCAATGAAAAGCTCGTTTAATTCCTTCACTCAGTAAATGAAAGAATCAGTGAAATTAACCTACAATCGAGGAACATAAAAGCCTCATGAACTGTTGACGCAAGTTAAATAACAACACGTGGCTTGCTTAGCACAAACTTTTTTTGTTTTTGAAATTAACCTTGCTTTGCAAAATAGGTGAGGTATTTGGTAAGGTTTGTGAATGATTTTATTCTACCAGAATCGGACAAATTCCATCGTTGTGTGTGGTTGTGTGGAGGCCTAGGGAGCGTAATTCGCGCCATAAAATAATCATATTTTTTTTTTAAACATACGGTGTGTCCACTTAAGTCCATTACATAATGGGAAACTGTTTTATTATTAATTTTCGACTCACTTCCGTCATCGTTATCCACCCACCCTGTTAAATCGTTTCTAAACAGTAAGGTATTCGATTAAAACAAACACGTCTCCAGTACAGGGTGTCCAGTTTTCGATGGTTTTACGGGGTATCTGCGTTAATAGTAAAGATAAAAGGATACGGTTTTCGCAGCACCGTGCTTCTTTTTTATGAAACAAAAGATCCCGTAATCAGAATTTTTCTAGTCCTCCTAGTTTTTGAAAATTATACATTTTGGGGCACCCCCATATTTAGGTTACCCTGAAGCTTATCAAAGAGAAAATAAATGTTCTTTTTGTAGTTTTTTACGCAAAATCCAGTGATGTATTCAGATTTTTTTTATGTTCAATAGTTTCCGAGAAAAAAAAACAAACTTGCATATTTTTAAGTGGGTCCCCGTATATACTTTATATTAATATAATTTAGTTTATAACAAACTTCTCAGAAATATATAGTACCTTATTTTTATTTTTAATATTAAGCACGAAATTTACGTAAAAAATATACATTTTTTGTTAGTAGGCCATGACAGGTATTTAAAAAAACTATTACTAGTGTAATATTTACTGCAGAATAAATATATTTTGGACTCCTTATTCTAATTAGCAGTTATATTTCAGTAAAAATAATAACAATGCATAAATCAAGTTGTGTTTTACTAAGTAAAACATTAAAAACAAAAGTTAAACATTTATAGAACTTTCTCATAAATATTGTTCAAATTATTCTCTATTGAGCCTTAGACATGTTTTCACACATAGTTCTTATTCTTCTATTATTTCCAGCACGTTTTCCAGAATTTCTAAATATTTATTTGCATTAAGGATGCCTTTAAATATATTATAAATTATTTTGCTTCCTAGTATAAAATATGAAACGTTAGAGCCGAACCTGTCTTGCCGTTTGAGTAGGAATATACATGCTGATTTTCCTGAGACCGAAACCTCGTATTGTGCCGATTAAATATACCACCACTGATAAAATGAGCCTCATCGAACTATATAACGGTTCTTTCAAAATTATTTTCGGTGTTGATATTTTGTAAATACCAATTACAGAACTCTATACGGCACTGTGCAACACCAGGATGTAAGTTTTGTACTAGGTGTATTATAATATATGGCTTAAAATTGTGTTTTCTTTATTTAAGTTCTAGTTATCTCTACTTCAATTTTGGCCGGTGTTTCCTCGTGGGAATGATTGTGAATCCGTCTCGTCACTTTTGCCAAATTTACTAAAATAAATGAATAATTAATATTTCTTAAATATTATTACCTTTACCGCTTTAAGAATATGCGATTATAATTTGCAATGTAAGAGGGAAAATAAACGGGATACATGATACACGGTGTGCACACTATACAGGGATATGCAATGCATAGGTCTATTTGTTTTATGTAATATATTTCAATTTCATATAATTTCATATGTTTTATGAAATATATATTTATTTGAACAGAATATTACCGCAACAATGTTTAGTTTTGGGCCACATTCCTTAAATTACTTTCGTAGCTGTAGACTCGTGCGTCGGACTATATGTGTTTCATATGGAGAACGTCATCACTCTGGAAGGACCTTCCTGTGGTCGTGTTCCCAACAGGTATAATCTCCAAAGATTCGAGACCAACGTAAATCGACGCTTTCGCATGCGCACCGCTCTCAGAGCGCCATAAATGTTTTTTGCTGCAGTGCTGCGGTCCAGAGCGCTTCTATTACTGCTGCGATTTCTAAAGCTTTCACGATAAAAATTTCATTGAAATATATCGGAAACTATTTGAAAGGAGCTGTTCTATGCAATCAGCTAAAATAAGAAGATTAGAGAAATGCGATACTAGTTTTCAAAATCAAATTTCGTAACAAATTGAAAATCTCAGTTGCGCTCAGGCATTTTAATAAGCGTTCGGGGTAATAGGATACTTACAATCCTATTACACTGCAAAATAAACAGTTCGAGTTTCATTTACATTGATGCAGTTTTAAAGGAATAAATTGCAGCAGCAAAGTTTTAAAAATAATCCCGGTTGTTCCGCGAATTGAAACTGGAAACCTGAAAACATTTTAATCGCGCTAAAATATGAATTACGTATATAGCGTGTAACAAAAGTCTGAAAGGCTTAAAATATGTTTAGTATCATTTTTTCGGCTAAAATTTGGTATCTGTATGTAGGAGCTTACTGCAACTGCTAGCGACATTTTTGCAATGTAACAAAATTTACAGTCTCTTATAGATATATAAAAAAAAAATTAAAGGACACCCTGTACATCATCGCCGAAAAAACAATACCGCCTAAGTCGCAAAATGGAAATTGTTGAGGAGATTAAAGAAACTACAGAATATTAAAAATATTTTTTTTTATTTTTACCACGTCAGAACAACAGTATGATTGATGGTATAGTGGTGACACATTGGCATACTTTTGTATTTTGCGACATTTGTGGTACTTAGGCTGAATTAGGAAAACTTAATAACTACAAATTTAACTTAAGTGGTTTTTATTATATAATAATAACTGTAAAAGTAACAACAACAATGTTGAAAGGAAAACAAAATGAATGCTCTTAAATAATATACGAAGTAGAAAAACACTGGAGAGAAAGTGATCTTTAGCCTGCGTCTTCATAAGGCATTTGGCCATAGAAAGAGTGAGAGCAAATTTTAGGATATTCTTCAGTTCCCGTAGATGAAACCACTTAGATTTGGGGATTTTTTTTTCTGTCGAGATGTAGAGGTGGACTGTTTGTTAAACAGTCGAGTTTTTGCCCCTGGCCTCTAGGAAGTGAAGTGTATACGTCATTAAAATTTATTTTAACAGAGTTTTCTCTTTCTTTTTTCTCTCTCGTTCTATTTTTTTCCTCTCTGTGTTGCAGAGTTGAGCAATTGAAGTAAGTATTTCCTATTTGTCGATTGACGGCAAGAGTGACAAGGCATTTTTGGTAAAACCTCAAAAAATTGTTTTACGAAATCCCTATCTGTTTTTTTTTTCTAGCGGACGAAACCCTCACAGTTTGCGGAAGAGTCAAACTGGTTGAAGTAGCTATGCCATTATTTTTCGGTTTATGATTAAGCTAGTAGCGCACTGCTCATTTTTTGATACCAAATGTATTAAGATATATGCAGACTTGTATCCGAACTCCATTGATAGTTAGGTAATAGCGCAAAGACTCTTCGAGACTCTTTATTCTGAGTTTTGCGATGTTTCACTCAAATTTTCTACTGACTTTACAGCAAATGTTCTTCTTTGGTTCCAGTTCACGGTTTTCCAAAATAAAGTGAATAGATTTAGTCCTATTTTCTGTGTTATCTGATCTCACGCCCTTTTTTCCTACAGAAAGGAGAGTTACACAAGACCGGCCTATTTCACGTTCCTCTCATTCAACATCGTAAAACACCTTTCCTTCTCTAGTTCGACGAAATTCTAGACACGAGTTCCCCTGCATCCTTAATTTCTTATTTTTGCGCATTTTCCAATTTATCTCATTATTAGCATTTCGCTCGTTTTGCTTATGCTTCCTGTTGAAGAAGTTTTCAAGTCTGGACCTTCGGCTTCCTGTTCATAATCTCTGTCATCCAGATGATCTGCCACTGAAGATATTTCCATTAAAATTTCAGCAGTTGTGAGTTGAGCATCATCTGTGAAAACGTTTTGCAGTTCAAGGAATGTTGGAGAAAAGTTTTAATTGTCAACGTCTCTTACGATTGGGTAAGTTGGCTCCGTAGATTCTTCTTCAGTTGTTTCAATGGTAGCTGGTATTCTAATTAAAGCTGGAGAATAAGCTATGACCAAGGATAGCTTTTTATAAAGGCCTGAAGGACACTTTTATTGTCGTTCATCGTCATCAATCGTCATCGTTCATCGTCATCGTCATAAATTACATTTTATCCATTTTTGTTACATCCTGTATAGTGTGTATAGGGTTAGGAGAAATTACCAGAACGGTCGATTATTTCAAAAGATATACGAGTTAGCAAAAAATGTCTTTCATAAAAGTTGTAAGACTTTTAAAAGTCTACATATCTGTAATATATTGGAATATACAGGTGCGCCCAAAAAGTTGTGGAGAGTCAAAGTTATATTTTTTTAAATATTATTTAGTATATTATTACTTATTTTGATCGTCCAGTCAATTTTAAACATTTTTTATTAACCATATGCTATGCCCAAATTTATCTTACTGAAGCAGAGAGAATTGATATTTTAATTTTAGGGGATATGGCGATAAGCAGAGATCATATCAGGAGGTATGTTATATTTTTAACAATTTGCACCCAGATTAAGGCAAATTAAAAAAAATGCAGTTTCTCGAACTGTGGAGCGTTACAGAATGACTGGAAGTGTAAAAAACCGACCAAGATCTGGAAGACCTAGACATTCTGCTTTCGATACAAGAAAATCTCAGACAATCCACCAATCAGCTTGCTTTGGATCATCAAATTGATCAAAAATCTGTAAGAACCGTTCTTCATACTAAGAAAATGCATCCATACAAAGTTTATGTTGGACAAGAACTTTGTGATGTTGACTATGATCGAAGACTAAAATTTTGCAAAATAATTACGAGAAAGATTGAAGAGAATCCGCATTTTCCAAACAATATTGTTTTTTCGGATAAAGCGACCTTCACACTACACGGAATGGTCAGTAAACAATCATTGTCAGTTCGTAAATAGGGGCCATTTTCAACATTTATTAAAAAATAGAGCTGTGTTTCCATGACTTGTTATACCGGTTTTTTTTCATGTTAACTTATTAAATTGTTTATTAAATTTTATTTTGTGTTTTGTAACTGATCAAATGTCATGATATCTCGGAAACTAATAAATTTAGGCATAGCATTTAGTTAATAGAAAATGTTTAAAATTGACTGGACAATCAAAATAAGTAATAATATACGGGATGTTCTATTTAAAAAAATACAACTTTGACTCTCCACAAGTTTTTGGGCGTACCTTATATTCCAATTTATCACAGATATGTAGATTTTTAAAAGCCTTACAACTTTTATAAAAGACATTTTTTGCTAACTCGTATATCCTTTGAAATAATCGACCGTTCTAGTAATTTCTCCTAACCCCGTATATTTATTATAACAGATAGGATTAGTTTAGGCTAATTTATGTGAAATTTTGGATCTATGTGAGATGTGAATCATCTTTTCTAGTTTTAAATGGGTTCTGTATTGGCGCGCTGGGTTAATTCCCTAGTGGTTACATTAATTTTTACTGCGTGGCCAATAGGGTTGCTCACTGGTTCGTTAATTTTCTGCTACCTTTGATTAAAATAATTGTTTACGTAAATACATGTGTTTTTATTCCTTAATGCAGGTTATGGTAGCATGTTTCAAGGATTCACGACAAATGCACTGGTCGATACTAACTTTCACATTACTAACTGCTCTTTTATTTTGGTTCCCTAACTATCACTTGAAAGTACATCAGAAAAACTCCCCGGCATCGTAGGGAGTTCAACTTCGTACGTCAGATAACGAGGAATCGCTAGCTAGTTCTACTTAAAAAGAAATCATTAATTGCCCAAAAAGGCCTTAAAATCGTGGAACGTACATAACAACACTTGCTTCACTGAGCCATCTTGGATGCTGGCTTCACCCTTGCGTCGTGCTTCTTGCCTCTCTCAACCGGCGCGCGATGCGACTCAACCTATTTTTTGCCCAATAGGAAGCTCGCGTCCTAATGACGTTTTACCAGCTACGTGACTTAATGCCAGTAACTGAGTTAAATTACAAACAAAAATAGCAGAGATTGAAATCGCATGAACACATCATTTACCAACCTGTTCTATTCGACGTGTTGATACAGGTTTCCCCAACAATATAATTGCAAAATGTTATATGAAAGTGGGTCTTGTTTGATCCTACTTTATAATAAAGCTTTTTACCACCCTTATAATAGTTACTTATGAAATATGTGTTAAAAGTACATTCCTAAGGCACGCATTTGAAAGTCTGCAGAATAAGCGAAGCAAATCAAATAAGTGCCTTAAAAATACTTTTAACTCAAATATCATAAAATATTTTTTCTACAAACTGCAATAAAAAGCAATAAGACAGTTACATATTAAATTTTTATAATGTTTAATAAATTGGGAGCAAAGTTATAAATAGCATCGTATAGAAAATTATCGAAGTTGACATTTGTCAATAAAACCTAATAACCATTGTTGGCTCAGTAAGTTTTTTGATGTGAGGGGCTTAGTTCCAAAGTGTACAATATCCAGTTTAAACAAATTTTCAGAAAACGAAAAAACCGTCTAAATTGAATTTGATGATTTCTTTTTAAAGTTTGAATATTCTTTTGAAATGTAGGCATTGTCTATAGATATTTTCTGCAGTTACAGAAAAAAAAAGTAATTCCTTGCAAAAATATTTCCAAAAACGAGATGGAGATTGTACGCTATGAAATTTATTGGTGGAGATTGTTCACTTTGGAAATAAAATAACGCTTTGTAATTCAGATAACCCCTTTTATTTAGACTTAACTAACAAACAACTTAACAATATACTTTAGACTCAGCTAACTGACATAAAACAATATACTTTTACACGTTACAAAAAATTAAACATATATTTAAATTTACACTGAAACTATTCGGATTAAATAATAGCAAAAAATTAAACTATCAAGCCACTCTCTTCTTTATTTGCTTTGCATATTAACGTTCCCTCAGTATCTTCTTCTTGACTTCCTCCTTCCATCACAAACTTATAAAATTTTAATCTAGGGTCACTTTTCCACTGTTCTCCATAATGTGAAATAAGAAGATTGTTGACATCAACTTTTTTGTTTTCAGCTACTGCATTCTTCTTGCCAATTATGGCTGGATCTATATTCGAGATGCTTTTACCTTTCTTTGTAATGGATTTTCTCATCCCTGCATCTGTTCTATAGTTACTTTCTCCCCGGACTATTACTGCTCCAGTTGAATTCTTTGTCAGTATCATTCGTTTCATCTTAGAAAAAGCAAAATGCCACTGGCCTGGCCACTTACTGAATTTACTTGTTTCTTCCTTCCAGTTTTTAATTTCGACGTTTTCTCCTACCTTGAGCACAGTTGCATACCGCGAGAACAAATTTATATATTCCTCTGGTTCTAAAATTATCTCTTTTTTGCGAATATCTCGTTCAATATGACTGAACACTCTGTCAGGGGGTATAAAAGAATGCCCCCTCCCGGGAAAAATAACTTCAATGGTCACAATTAGGTTTTGCTTTTCGAGCCAGTTACAACACATTGTAATAAGGGTTGTATTTTTATTTTGACCCCCGCATCCATCGCACATTAGTCTAACTGTGTGAATATCAGTAAAGTCAGAGGTGTTCAAGATGTGATGAATGCAGGAGGCAATCTCATTAGATCTTTTGCTGTATTCATTTTCGGTCCAACAAAAACTTGTAACTGTGGAACTATTCAATTTAGTTTCTGAGGTGCCTCCAACAACAGTAAAGTTGTACATATAAAAACGTCTAGAGTAGTATGCTTATTGATCTGTTTGGCAGCACCTGGTTCTTTTGACAGTCAAAAGAGTAAATAGCCACGTTATCCTCTGCTTCTCTTAGAAGGCTAAAATATGCTTGATCCCTCATTTTGTGTACTATTTTTCACGGGTTGCTCTTTATTAGCATTTTGGTACATGATCCACATTTTTGTAATATTTACAGAAGAATCTAGGTACAACCTTTCACTTTATCCTCTGCAATAATGACCTTCAATGGCCTTAAATTTGTTGTCAATTCTGCTTCTCGTTATGCCTAAAATGGCCATAAAAGGGTTTTTACAAACTGAAACCAATCTTTTTTGTTTACTAGGAACATAAAACTGTGTTTGAAATATTTTCCCGGTGTGTCTTGAATTTTTGGGCCTCTTGCGCTTTATTTGTACAGTTTTACAATATTTTAAAATAAAGTTATCTTGATAAATTTTTTCTTTAACTTCATAAAACTTGCTGTAAAAATTCTTAATTTCAGCCATTGTGAGCGAAATGCACTGAAGTGCAGAAGTTTTGTGGCGATATGTTAAGAAGCTTGTGAGACGGCATGTCGTCGGCTACATTGATAAACATAGAATATTGAGTAATGTTCAGTTTGGCTTTCAGACTCCAAAAAACACCAGCGATGCCATCTTTTCATTTATAGAACGCTTATACATCAAGCTGAATGACGGAGAGGTTGCAGCAGGGGGGACACCACTGACCTGGATAAGGTCTTATCTAACGGCGCGGATTCAGAGTGTGGCTTTTAATAACGAGGAATCGTCAGGACAGGAAGTTACCTCTGATGTTCCACAGGAATCAGTTCTGGGTCCCATTTTATTCCTACTTTATATAAACGATCTTTCTAATCTGAAAATATCGGGTTCGTTAACAATTTTTGCTGATGATACGACGGTTCTATGGCATGGCGGCGACAACAAAGAGCTGGAGGCCAATGTTGCCAGAGATGTATTGAAAATTAAAGAATGGTGTGATTCTAATTATCTAACTCTAAATAAATCCAAAACAAATATAATTTCCTTCAAATGTCAAATAAGTAAACGAAATTTTATTAAATAATGAAGTTGTGCAGAATTTAAACGTAACTAAATTTTTGGGCTTGTATATAGATGACAAACTAAGGTCTGAGACTCATATTCTGCATTTAAATAAAAAAATATCTAGAGGTTGTTTTGCATTACGTGTCATATCTCGAGAGCTGGATATGTTCATGGCGAGGAATGTATATTTCTCGTTGATTGAATCTTATTTGCGTTACGGGGTGTGCTTCTGGGGATCTTGTTCAAGTCAGCTGTTTAATATGATTTTTGTTTCTCAAAAGCGGGCCATCCGATCCATGTGCAGGATAAAATCGCGTGAGTCCTGCAAACTTTTTTTATATCCTTAAACATCTTGACTCTAACATCTATCTTTATACTCGAAACTGCTTGTCTCATACGTAATAAATATAAGTAAGAAATTGAGACTACCAGCTTGCATGCAACTCGCTCTTCCCATTTAACTGCTTTACCTATTCCGTCTTCAACTTTAACGAAAAAATCAATTATATTTAATAGCAAAAACTATTTAACCATCTGCCTTTAAATATCAGAATTATTGAAAATCCTATTAAGTTTAGAGCACAAATAAAAATGCAATTGGTTGGAAAGGCCTACTACTCTGTTGAAGAGTTTTATAATGATCGTTTGGATTAGTTTTTACTCGTGTTGTACATTGAAATTTTTTTTTACATTTTTGACGTTTTGATTCTCTACAACTTACCTTTTCTGGTTGTTGTATATAGTATTTTTTGTACTCTTTGTAACTATAATATAGATTTTAATCTACCTACTATTGTCTAGACCCAGGGTCTGACCAACGTTATGCTGACTAAATTAGATTAACTCGCTTTGTAAATAACATTTTGTTTTATTACAATAAAGCTGTTTTTTACTTTGACTTTGACTTTGCGGGATGTAATATAGTCTTTGAATTTTGGCCATTTGGTTTCAACCAGTACAATTAAATAAAACACATTATATTAATGATGAAAAAAAAAGCTGCCTTTTTTTCTTTGAAATGAATAGCGAAAAAGCAAAATAAACTTTTAAAAGTTTTACAGCTGGTCGTTATTGATAATTTACAGCATGTATTATGGGACTCATAAAATATCGAGCGTAATCCAAAAACGCCATTATTTCAGGAGTAAATGGCCGAACCGCATGACCTCTTGCAATAAAAATGTGTATTTTGCCAATTCTGATATTTTAGCTACCTATGTACCTATTTTTTGGCATGATAACAATTTGTAGGTCAGTAGGAGGTTGGCTTATAACTTTTTTTTTGTTGTTAAGAAGTGTGTTTGGTACAGTGGCGTCCGTACTATTTTATTTAAGAGGTCTGCATACACATTCTCCTGAATGAAAAACGCTTCAACCCGTAGACTAGTTATGTTATTAGTGGGTATTTTATATTTTGACATCCCCTTCTGGTGAATCCCGGTATAACGAAAAAAAGGTCGAGTGACACGGTATTTTAAAGTTGCCTTCCTTGCCCGATAGATTTGGTTGAGTAGTTTCCAGAATTCCACTTATTTTCGATAAATTACGTATTTAAATGACAGGTTATAGGTACTCTTCAATAAATGATTAAAATTATTTTATTTTTGTTAAGAAATGGATTGTGCTATATCTATCGCGACATCTTATAATGAATTATTTTACCCCCAAATGGACACCTGTCCTACACTATGTACGACAATGGCATTATTTCCAGAAATTGGAACAGGATCAGTGCTAGAAAGAAATATCAAAAATCTTGTAAGACATGAAGCTGTAGAAGTTACAGTTATAGGTCATATTGTAATTGGTCCAACACTTAGGTACTACGAGGAAAACGGTGAAATTGTCTTGTTTCGCATAGTATGACAATCTAGAGAAATAAATTACACCCTATAAGACTGGTTAATGAACTCAATGAAAACAATAATTGACCATTCTACGATGACGTCACTGGGGGGCAAAGTTGACAATTTTAAGCTATACATCATGTCAAAGCCATGAAATTACCATTGCATATTTGACGCAGGCCATATTTGCTAAGGAGCAGAGTAACAGGTTCAGGGTGTATTTAATGCCAAAGTCATGTAATCTGGAATGGTCAATAGCGATAAAATTTTGCGAGTTAATAAGTAAACTAATAGTATCCACAAATTGTTTTTTTCTGAAATTGTTCACAAACTGACATCCTTCTGGCGTGTTTTCACAAAAGAATTTGAAATTTTTTCACTTACAAGTTAGGTTTCTTTTTCCTTTTAATTTCCTGGGATTTAGTGTTTCATCTATTTTTTTATCTCTTTCTCTCTCTGCCCATAAAATAAGAACAACATTTTGTCAAAAAAAAAAACAACGGGAAAACTGCAGGTTTAATTAAAATCCTCATTATAATGCAGGCGATTTTAATGAATTTAACAGGTCAGGATAATTTGCGATGTTGCCATGGTTCTTTTTATAACTGAAATATGGGATATTCAAAGTTCAGCATGTCCAACATAGTCAACTACATTTTTTAGGAAACCATTAGTAATTATTACAATGCTACTGCTTTGCTACATTAAATTTACATGGATTGACGTGACGTGAGTGAGTTGTTGCTTTGTAAAAGATCTTGGAAAATGTGGTGTTTAAGTGCAAATTAATTTACGGTTCTATCACTGAAATTAACAGTAAGCATTATCCTTTCACCTTTACAATAATATATGAAAAATATTCCGTTTTTCTATGAAAATTGGGCAAATTCCTTGCTGAATATGGTTTTCATAAGGCCTATTTTTGCATGCTAGTGGTATCTGATAGGAAGCTAAACTAGTGTAGAACTGTTTGCGCCATTGGTTAGAAGCCAATTATGGAAGGTGTTGAAAACCTCTCTAAAGATCAACAGCTATTTTTCAATTTTCTGGTAAACGCAAATAACAAGCAAACTAATGTTATTAATGAAAAGATAGATACCTTCCTTTTGACTGTAAGAGAAAATTTAGAATCGACTTCTAAGGAGGTTGAAGCTCTGAAGATAAAATGCCTTAGTTTGGAGCGTAAAACCCGTAAAAATAACGTACTAATATTTGGAGCAAAGAATCTGGCAGATTCTCCATATTTGGTAATCGACACCTTAAACCTGTTAAACAAGTTACTGGGTCTAAATATAAAGAAGGTGGATATTAATAACGTGTATAAGATCGGAAAACTAGGGGCAATCCACCTATTGTCCTTGAATTTGTTTCATTCCTTAAAAAGGCCTTGATATTTCACAACAAAAAAAAGCTGGAACAACTGAATCAACATGGAATTGCTATAGCTCATTACCAGTATCCTGAAGATAGGGAAAACTTTAAGTTTCTTAGAACACATTTACGAGGTGCAAAACAGCTAAATCTTGGGGCTAAAATTACTGGTAATAGACTTTTAATAGGAGAAAAGTATTACACCATAGATCAGCTAAAACAAATTGATCGAAAGGCAGCTACAAATGAATTAGAGAGCAGGAACTAACCTGAACTAACCTGAACTAACCTGCCCATAAAATAAGAACAACATTTTGTCAAAAAAAAAAAACAACGGGAAAACTGCAGGTTTAATTAAAATCCTCATTATAATGCAGGCGATTTTAATGAATTTAACAGGTCAGGATAATTTGCGATGTTGCCATGGTTCTTTTTATAACTGAAATATGGGATATTCAAAGTTCAGCATGTCCAACATAGTCAACTACATTTTTTAGGAAACCATTAGTAATTATTACAATGCTACTGCTTTGCTACATTAAATTTACATGGATTGACGTGACGTGAGTGAGTTGTTGCTTTGTAAAAGATCTTGGAAAATGTGGTGTTTAAGTGCAAATTAATTTACGGTTCTATCACTGAAATTAACAGTAAGCATTATCCTTTCACCTTTACAATAATATATGAAAAATATTCCGTTTTTCTATGAAAATTGGGCAAATTCCTTGCTGAATATGGTTTTCATAAGGCCTATTTTTGCATGCTAGTGGTATCTGATAGGAAGCTAAACTAGTGTAGAACTGTTTGCGCCATTGGTTAGAAGCCAATTATGGAAGGTGTTGAAAACCTCTCTAAAGATCAACAGCTATTTTTCAATTTTCTGGTAAACGCAAATAACAAGCAAACTAATGTTATTAATGAAAAGATAGATACCTTCCTTTTGACTGTAAGAGAAAATTTAGAATCGACTTCTAAGGAGGTTGAAGCTCTGAAGATAAAATGCCTTAGTTTGGAGCGTAAAACCCGTAAAAATAACGTACTAATATTTGGAGCAAAGAATCTGGCAGATTCTCCATATTTGGTAATCGACACCTTAAACCTGTTAAACAAGTTACTGGGTCTAAATATAAAGAAGGTGGATATTAATAACGTGTATAAGATCGGAAAACTAGGGGCAATCCACCTATTGTCCTTGAATTTGTTTCATTCCTTAAAAAGGCCTTGATATTTCACAACAAAAAAAAGCTGGAACAACTGAATCAACATGGAATTGCTATAGCTCATTACCAGTATCCTGAAGATAGGGAAAACTTTAAGTTTCTTAGAACACATTTACGAGGTGCAAAACAGCTAAATCTTGGGGCTAAAATTACTGGTAATAGACTTTTAATAGGAGAAAAGTATTACACCATAGATCAGCTAAAACAAATTGATCGAAAGGCAGCTACAAATGAATTAGAGAGCAGGAACGACGAAGATACCGATTCGGGAGACGAAACTACAGTGTCTAATATTGCAAATAAAATCAATGAAAGTGAACCGCTGGTGCAATTTCGAACTCTACGAAAAAACGTAAAGCCAAGTTTAGTCCCAGGAGAACAAGATACACAAAAAAGTAGTGTTTTTCTTTCTATATTCTCAGTTATAATAATTACATATTTACATTTGAAGACTAATAAATTATTTTGGAAATTTAATTGTTATTAAAACGTTAGACATAATTATCTTCGGATAATTTAAACATTTCTGTATTGTAATTTTATAGAATCACAAACATATTTAAGTTAGTATCAATTGCGACACATAAGAGTGTCTGGGCAAATAGTTATATTTAAAATTATTGTTTATTCATCTTTGTTATTAGCACCTTTCCATAGAACTACTATGTTTGAACGTAGTTTAGTTTTTTATATAACGTATCTGCTATTTACAATGCTGTATGCTCAGAACTAAAAACAAAACCCCCTTTAAAATTTAAAAAGGAATTTAAAAAATTTATTGGAAATAGCAACATTTTAGGATTACACGCAAAATATCGTACCCATTACTACCCATGAGTTGGAAAACTTCAACATTTTTTTTCTCAAAAACTATGCGTTTTCGGACAAAATGTAAAAGAGAAATTATGATCAGCGACCTTTAATTAGGGTGTCTGCAAAAAATCAGCGAAAAATTCTGTGATTCCGGTGTCCCAAATAATTACGAAAAGATGACTGATAACATTGAGAACATATTTTCTAACAAATACCTACTTATCATATAAAAATGTTTTTTGTTTACCAAATAAATGAAGTTATTTTAAATTGTCGTACAGCCACACGACGATTTTAATTTTTTCCTTTTTGATTTGAAAATAAAATGCATGTTATGGTCTATTAGCACAAGAATGTTAATGTGTGGTCGGACATAAACATTGTTTTTTTATTTTACATTGTTCATCAAATGAAAGAGAAGAAAAAAATACAATGAATAGCATCATTAGGATCCCTATTTACCTTAGTTCCAACTTGATTTTTCATGTCATTGCGTGTTGCGTGCGTCCATATTTTATTTCAATTTTAAAAGACTTACCTGAGGTCGTTATTCTAAACAAACCTATAAACCAGATCGAAAGTTTTGTTTCTCAACAGACCGCACTCAGTCTGACTGATTTTACAGTAATTTAGTCCTTTTCTTTCAAGAATAATAACAAACAGTCGATAATTAACGAGCATAACAACTAGCAAATAATAACAATAACTAACTGATTAACCTTACTTTCTTTAAAGGTTTGTTCCAACCCGCTATTCTATGGCCGAAGGATTATTTCCAGCCTGTCAATTAAACTTTGAAGTTCGCAATAGACTGTTGCAGTAATAAATTATTTGTGCGACCGTTCGGGGGTCTATGCTGATACGGCTTTTGGTCGGGTTTGAACAAACCTTAAGTTTACCGGCAAATATATTTTTGCCGTGTGTGACAATGTGTGAGGTTTTCAAGTATATTACTATAATATATGTTATATGCGCTTCAGACACGTGCCTGACTTTGACCACTAATAACCCGGTGTCATATGGCGATATTACAACACCTCTAAAATTGCAATATAATCAGTATCTTCATGTTGCAATTGTCACGCCATGAATATCCTGACTAAGCAATTTCACCTATTATAAATACATGTTAACAAGAAAGTAAGATGTTCTTAGATAAGCCGTTATAATGTCAGTTTGATTTTAAAACATTATTGTGTACAAGTGTACTAATTTTAGTAAACCTTTTTTAAAAAGAGAATTATGAGTGTTGTGATTTAACATATATTATATATGTATGTTTGGTTGTCTATCCTAAAGCCGTTCGTTATAATGGGGTAGGGTCGGCCTGCCGATCTTTTTTCTTTATTTTTTTTAAAACGCTTTAGTGAGGAGAACTTGCCTCTAGTGTAGGAAAATGCAAAAGAAAACAAAAAAAAATTACACCTGACGGTAGCGCATCGCTCTTAAATATTTTAAATTTATTGAAAAAATAGAGCTTCTATTCGTTTGTTTTAGACTGATAGACAAATAAGATAAAAAAAAACTGCTATGGTAAAAAGTTTTAAAAGAAAGTCAAAGAAATGCGTTGGAATGTGAAAACAACCAACATTTACTAATTTAGGGTGCCGCAAAGTACTTAAAATCCCTAATTTAACGCATTAAGGACGTACCTGAGTACCAAACCCACGCGACGCTTTTTGTTGCGTGTTGGAGCACGTCATTTCCTGTTGTCTTCCTCATACCGCTTTTTCTATTCTGTGCCAATGGACTGTCCCCACAATCTAATGCGTGTTCAACCAGACAATGACTCTGGTGGTTTGTTGTTTCTATGAGTTCAATATAGTATTTGTTTAAAACGGATTAGTAATTTAATTATATTAACCACTTTGCCATGGCTGCTCCTAAGCAATTTACTCGCAGCGAGTTTAATTGCCCGTTATTTGGTCACCCAAAAGAGTTACCTGTTCGTAAACTTCCAACTTACGAAGACATTCTGAAGTGTTTTTTCCATGAACATTATATCTTAAAGCCGCATTACATGCTGCAAGTCTCGTGCAATGCAAGTGATATGCAAGACCAAAGAGTATGAAGCGCATGCGCAGGGGCAAGTTTGGTGCAATTCTTAAGCAAGACGAAAAATTAGAACCTGCGCTATTTTCGGTGCAAGTCGTATGCAAGCCTAGTAACTTTTTTAGTAATTTCGTTATTACCAACCGTACAAAAAAAGTTATTGAAATGGTTTTTGTGGCTATGTTAGTTTTATTTTTATACAGTTTTGCCGGCGAAGTTTGGCTTTGTGATTTTCTTTCAAGATTTTGTTTATAATCGTGTTTATAATGGAAAAGAGCAAAAGCAAGGCGATTCAGAGGTTAGTATACTTGTGTTGTACCTACTACCAGTAATTATAACTGTAACCTAAAAAGTTTAGTTATTTTGTAGGTTTGGTAGCCCTACTGCCACCCTTGTCAAAATCTAAAACTTGCATCAAAATTGCCTAGATGTAATATCGCGGGCAATGCAAGAATAAGGCCGACTTGCATTGCACGAAACTTGCATTGCTTCAAACTTGCATATATGTAATGCCAGCTTTAGCTTTGAGAACAAATAACAGATTTGTTCGTTCTTCTCAAGATTCGAATATTGTGGCACAAGTTAAATCTGTGTTTGATAAAGCTTTAATTCCAACAGTAACGAATTACATAATTGTTCAGTTAATAAACGTATGTCATGACAATTATCGTAATCTTATGAAGTCTTTTAAGCGTGATAAGGAAAAGGAAAGGTTTAAAGGAAGAGTTGAAGATTTAAAAAAAATCTTTGTCACTGTTTAATATCTCTGTATGTAAGTGCAAAATAACATTAGACTGCAATTGCCAAGAGGTCACTGAGGTTTGCGAGTGTCCTGTGTCTATTGTTTGTAGCTGTAAAAAAGCAAAAAAGATACCCATCATTGAACCAAAATTCGTGTACTTTCAAAGAAACCATGGCATAGGTAGAATTAGAATTGTGGACGTAAAGAAAACAAAAAAAATTGCCCAAAGAGATAAAGGAAATTGGTTGAACATAAAAGAAGTTAGTTCACTAGTAATTTATTATCTCAGCCGTCTTGCTCAAAAAAGGCAGATATAGAAACTCCCCTACTAAATGAATTAAACTCTGATTCGTGTAAACAAACTGAAGTTGACAGCTATGCAGATTTTGAAGAACTGCTATCTAAAATTACATCACCGTGACAAATGCGCATTACATTGAAAAATACTGCGCTGAATAGCGATTGCTTCAGGTCAGATAGAGTAGATGCAGCTGTCGCTTCAAGTGTGTCGCAAGATCTTGGTATTGTAAGTAATGATGACCACACCCATGTTATTGACAAAAATAAACTTAGAAAGGAAAAATGTGTTAACAGCTCAGAATCTCAAAATCAGAACAAAAACAAACATAACCCAATTCAAGGGCTATATTTGTATGTAAGGAAGGATAACACTCTCGTGATTGAGAAAGTAAACTTAAAGCAGTTTCGAAGAACCATAGAAAAGGAACATTACTCAATTTTACAAGAACCAGGTTCTGTGTGCGTTGGCCATGGTTTACCCTCTTCTGGGTCTGCTCGAAACATTGCCAAAAGCATTCTTTCTTATTTGAATGAAGCTGGATTTTCTCTTCATGAATTGGACGTAATTGGATGTGATGGCATTGTTACTAATACGGGGTGGAAAACGGGTGTTATTCGCACAATTGAAGGACAAGTTAAAACACCACTACAGTGGTGGGTATGTCTTTTACATTTTAATGAATTGCCTTTCCGGTATTGTTTCAAACTTTAGATGGTGAAACGACTGAGCCAAAATCATTTAGTGGTTGGTCGGATTGGCACTAAGCTTAGTAAATATGAGAAACTCCCAGTGATAAATTTTGACAGTGCTGAGTGTGAGATTCCAAAAATTGACCGGAACATTTTAAGCAAAGATCAGAACCTGCTGGGTATAACTTGCACTATAAAATCAGGCAGCTGTCCTGAAGATTTATCTGTTCGTGAACCTGGCCACTTTGCCACGCAAGATAGTTGACAACGGCGAATATAGCCCTCCGATTGTATTTAAGTATTGAAAACCCAACAGGTGAATACAAGATATTAGTTTCTTTTATCCTAAACTCATATATGCCTGTATGGTTTCATATCTAGAAAAGTAAGTACTTCACGAATGGTCCAGACTATGTTTCTGAAGTTATGAAATCGTCAAGATTTCTGCCAGAAAAATTGCTAAAAGTCATTGACTCAGTAATTGAGAGAAACGCATTTTTTGATCATTCAAAAAACTAGCTTTTGAGTATGATAGTAGATAAAAGGGATCATATCTCTTCTAAAAGACAGTCAATCAGGAATTTTCAACCGCCCAAAATGAGTTTCTTGGTTACAGACTACATAGACATCATTGACTGGAACACCAGTACACTTTCACCGCCACCTTTACTGCGAGGAGTAACGGATGCAGGGATTGGATCAAAAGTCAAATCAGGTGAAACGGCGGCTGAGTGGAGCTTTCAATTAGTCACAAGAAGTTATCGGCTTTAATTCCAGATATGGTTTTATAAGAACTATACTTCTTTCAAGATCTGCAATGACAAGTTTTACAAGCAAATCTTATTTCAGACTCCCAAAAGAAAGTGAAGATAAGTAAAGAACTACATTTCATTAAATACTCAAATTTTACACAATCAGATTTTTTTTTGTTTCAATGGAAATTTGTCAAATTTTGTAAAAAATGTATGTTTTTTTTTAAACGTAAAACGTTAAAAATAATTTATAAAATGTATTTTTTTTTGCTTTATTTATCTTTCCCATACTTTTTTTTAACTATAGAATATATTATGAAGTTAATTGATTTTCCTTCATTTATTAAAAAAATAATTAAAATCGTATATTTTCTCAAAGTTTAGGTTTTTTTTTGCATTTCACTAAGCTACCCTAGGGGCATGTTTTCCATACTATAGCGTTTTAAACAAAGTAAAAAAAAATTTTCGGCCGACCCTAATGTAGAATAACATTATTATACAGGGTGTCCAGTTTTCGTATGCTTTACGGGTTATCTGCGTTATTAGTAAAGGTTGCGGTTTTCGCGGCACTGTGTTACTTTTTTGAGAAACAAACGATGCTACAAACAGAATTTTCATTTTTATTTTTACTTCATCAATGTCCTGGTTTTCCTTGTTGTAAATACTAGGTCGGGGTTTGGAAAATGAACCGACTTCAATTAAGTTTGATTTTATTTTTAAAAATATTCTTTTATCCGGCTGTCTTCTTTCTGGGAATCTGCGAATATTACGTTTTTATAAATTTTAAAATATGATGAAAAATATAAAAAGATGCTCATACCTGTTAAAATAAACTTCTCATGCTTCATCCGAATTTTCGTTACACTGAATATAACAAACGAACATATCGTACTTTTCATAATTCTTGAATTTTGCATTCGCAGCCATAATTAAGAAAAAACTGCTATTTATCGAAACTGAATAGAAATAAAGAACAGAAAATGGATAACCTATTCTGACAGTAAATAATAGTATATTATTAACCAAGGTTTAGACAGCCATCATTATTGCCCGAGCGGCGAGTTTAAAATCACGAGGAGCGAAGCGACGAGGGATTTAAGACGCGAGGGCTATAATAAGCTGTCTAAACCGTGGTTAATATATTATTTTTTCCACTACTACAAACTTTTATATGAGATTTATCTTTATAGTATTAATAATTATAAAAAATTATAGGTAGGTATAAGTATATTTTTTAATCAAGTTACCTGCGCTTTGGAATTGTCAAAATATTTTGTTGTTTTGTCAGGTGGCTTTGTCAATGTCAATTTGTGTTCATTTGTGTCATCAGATTTCACGAGTTTTGCGTTTTTTTAAAAAATGAGCGAAGAAAATGTTAGTGATAATATTATGTGTACACCTCCCGAATTAAGGATGGAAGCAGAAAAAATGTTGATTGTATCGATATTTTACAATATCAAGTAATCTAATATGTATTGATAATTATCTGGTTGCCTAACCACAATGAATTGATGTTGCAGAATTAAAAAATCAAGTTACCTGCGTTCAAACAAAATTCGGTTAAGGTCAAAGATCGGTCAATAATGGATTTCAATGGCTTATTATTGACCATGGTCAATAATGACTTATAAGGTAGAGAAAAACGATTTCTAGCGTTAATAATCGGTCAATAATGGCGATGTTATAGGTTAGTAGTGGAAAAAGATTTTTTCAGCTAACAAGCATGTCATCTTTTGTTTTCCTAAATATCCGTCATGGCCTACTAAATAAAAATTTAAATTTGTTGAAAAATGCAAATTTTGAGCTTCATATTGAAAACAGCTATAAAGTATTATATATTTTTGAAAAGCTTGTGATAAACTGAATCATAATAGCTAAAAATATATAGGGTGTCCTATTTAAAAAAATGCAAGTTTGCTGTTTTTCTCGAAAACAATTAAACATAGAAAAAATTTGACTAAATCACTGGATTCTACGTGCAAAAATAAAAAGTTCATTTTTTACCTTTTTGATAAGTAACCGAAATACGGGGGGGGGGTGTGTCCCAAAATGCAAGATTTTCAAAATCACCCCGCATCTAAAGAACTAAGGGGGCTATGAAAATTCTGTTGATGGCATCGTTTGTTTCTTAAAAAAGTAATACAGTGCCGCGGAAACCGCAACCTTCTATCTTTACTAATAACGCAGATAACCCGTAAAACATACGAAAACTGGACACCCTGTACATATAAATAAATACAAGTACGTTATAATTGAAAATTTAGATTATTTGGGTTAGTTTTTCGTTTGATTAAATTAATATATTATTATAGAGTAGCGAGTATACGAGTATCATTACTTGTATTCTTTAGTCCGATCTTTTACTGCACCTTTATAGTTATTGCTGGAGGATTGGGATCGACCCTTTACTTTTATTGCAGTTATTAAATCAAAAGCATTTTTCGTGAAAAGAACTTTACTATGCAAATTAGCGTACAGAATTTCGTTTATTCATATCATGCATCATAGTTTGTCAGAAGATGAGATTTCTTTAGGATCTTGTGGGCTGCGCACAAGACCGAGCGAGAACGTACTCGGAGCAAAAGCACAGATTAACCTAATAATATTATAATATTAGGTTAATTTGTGGCAAAAAACGTGCTAGGTATATGCACAGGTATAAGGTCCGAGGAGCAGTACAGTCAGTATACAATTTTATTTCGTTAATTGTTTATCACGCACCAAAATAATTTGCACCTTTGTAAATTTAATTACTGCAACTAAGTTTTTTAGTTAGCCAAAAACAAATAATGATTATAAATTTATCTGACTGTTATTGTGGGTAAATAAATCATTTGCATTGATCTTAATTCTGCCTAAAGTTATTATTTGATAATCACTTTTCGATGAAATTTTCAAAAGTTATGAGTTGATAAACTCACCTACAAAACTTTACCCGTAGGTACAAAATCATAGGCATAATGTAGGTATTTGTACCGACTGAGGACAACTACAAATAGCCTTTACAAGTACCTATCTCCCTAATATTCTATATTTTAAAAAGTACGACCCCTATGGGCATTTAACTGTAATCACATTCTGATCACAGATGATCAATGAGTAATTTTATTCTTACTTGAATTTCTACGTTTAAAAAATTAAAAAACTAATATTTTATTATTATAGTAAAGCCTTAATAAAACAAAATCCGGAGAAAACTAATTTAGCGAAATTTAATTGGCCCAATAAAGTTCTCATTTAAGTTAAGAAAATATTCGACAGTACATTCAATTGAATAATCTAATCTTTTTTTTTGGAAAATGTCTTACCTGTAGGTAGGGTTGCCACAAGTTTTTACTTGCCACTCGTACATCGTTTTAGTGAAATGGCAGATTTAACAATGTTTTCGACGTTTGATGATTTTCCGGGACTAAAAAATATGAATCCGGGATCCGGGGCAACACAGTTAATTCCGGGACAATCCCCGAAAATCCCGGCCATGTGGCAACCCTACCTGTAGGCCATAGGCCCTATTGCCACAATTATCAAAAAATGAATTGAGCGTTTTAATTCGCACACAGTGCAGGAAAGCAGAAATAAGGGACACTGAAGAAATAGGACCTTTAACCAAGATCCAATGAAATTAAAACCAGGGATAAAGAAATTCGTGCTGTATTAATTTATAGCCGAACGTCAAGTGTTCAGACGAAGAACTGTCAACTGTCCACTTCAACTGACTCTGGGTGATTGTGAAGGTCATATGTTCAAACCCTTAGTTAATAATTGATACAACTTTTGTGCACGACATTTTTTATTGTATCTCATTAACAAACAAAATTAAATTCTGTCTATGCCCTAAGTGACCACCCTGTATATTGTAGTTTATACTAGCTAAACGTTTTTGTATTTTACTGTCTATAGAGTGTATACTTACAGACAATATGATAATCAAAGCGATACGTAATTTGGATTTGATCCAATAAAGCTGCCGATCATTATTGACGGCAAGTACGAAAGTCATTGAGTGCCTTTAAACTGTATTAAATTGACTAAACACCGCCAAAGGGCTTTAATGTGATGTCTTCTAACGACGCGACAGTGATTAATACCCTTATACGTGACAAACGACTTGTTTTGACGGGAAAGTTGATCTTGTCCTGGTTATCATCCTTGGATATATCGCCAGCGGGTGGTGAAAAGTTCGAAACTGGGCTAATTGCCCTAAATCGTTTGTTAATTTATTATAAAGGGTGTACATTTTGTGGGGAAATTTCAAATTTCTTCAGGCATCTGTACCTGACGCATGTCAAAAACGCATTCCCCTCCTTATTTGCCATTTACATTGCCAGCAATCCAAGGCAGATTGCAAGAAATTTGCTCAGACACCAAAAAATTTTTTTAACAGAAATCCGAATTTAGAATAGTATTTGTTGTTCGTGCCAAACCTCAACAAACGTTATAATTTACAACTGCAAAATTTAAATTTGTTATCTATGACTGTTTAGCCGCTTCATGAAAAAGCGAAAAAATAACCAAAATGTAGTTTATTTGGCGGCTGTTGGACATTGATAGGCAATTAAAACTAATATACGTGAATGAAATAACAAAGATAATTTTTCATAAAACTACACAGTGCACTATTATTTTATATTATTTGTAGCTTTTACATTTCAGGGTATTTTGCGGTTTACTTAGTGGTTGTGCTTATATTAATTGTGAAGTCCACCTCAAATATATGCATATAATCACGATACACATAAACACGGTATGCTCTTGCGCATAGTATAGCTATCTCTCTCCCACAATAATGACGTCAGCTGGGTCACGATACACATAAGTTACACGGTATGATCTTTAGACAGACGAAAATACGAAATTTCTGCGCATGACGTCATGTGGGTGACATTTCTGTCAGGTTGTGCATTTGTTGATATGTAAAATATCTGTCGTTTCGAAGTATTTGTGGAATTTTATTGTTATTTGCTTAATGAAACGTATTTTATAATAATATATTGATATAAGCATTATTTACGTAAACGTGCAAGTGCTTTTAAGTTGCCTAAATTTGTGATTAACGGCTAAAATGCCGAATTGTGCTGTGGTACATTGTAATAACCATACTCGAAAGACTTAAGGGGAGCACTATAAAGTTCTTTCGATTTCCAAGAGATCGCTAATTTATCAAAACAGTGGATTATTGCCTGTACATGCGAGGACAAAATTAATGCGAAGAATGGTAAGTTAATTTTGATTTTTTTAAAGATATTTTTATGTATTAAGTAACTATAGTTATTCAACGCGCTCTTATCTTTATTTTCTTATCAAGGCTGTTATGTTTTAGCCCGCATATGTTCTGTACATTTTGAAGAGACTTGTTTTGAAGTACCATTAAAAGAACGACTTTTGGGGTACCTATGTACAAATAAATAGTAGACATTTAAAACCTGATGCAGTTCCCACATTAAATTTATTTAAAAAACGTAGAAGACCAAGTAAAGAACGCAAGGTATGATTTGCGCAAAAAAGGAGACGAGAGGAAGTTAAGAATATTTTGGCAGAAAGTGTTGTTATACACACAGCATCTCTTGAACCGGAGACCTCATCGGATTTAACATGGATCCGTCTGTCAGCACTAAAGCAACTTCTGTTTTTACAAAGACAAAGGCGTATGTGTAAGTTTGCATTGTTACTTTTACTTAACTTGAACATACATGAACTGCTTTAAGCTGGATTTATTAAACTCGAAAAGTTGGTGAGGTTAAAGTTATGATCAAGTTTGTGAGGTTAGATATTCCGAACTCCGAGCATAAAAATTGGTTATCTCGAACTACCCGGGAAGTTTTCAAACCTTACATGAGCTTTACATGAAGAATATGAACGAGTGTATAAATGGAACTGAGTGTTCCCTTTAGTTTAAATTCAACTCCTATTTCCAACACCGACCGAACCTCAACCTCGCCAACTTTTCGAGTTTATAAATCCAGCTTTAAATATAATTTATTAAGAAAAAAAAAATTTCAACTTATTTATTTATTTTAAGGGAAATGGAAATAGAATTAAACGAGCTTAGAAACAAAGTTAAGCTTTTAGACGATCAAAACAATGAACTCCGAAGAGAGGCCAAAGAAGCAAAAGTTGGGTTTAGAATTGTCCCTAGAATCCAATAATGCAATAATATACAGGGTATTCCATTTTAAAAACTATAACTTTGATCTGTCACGCTTTGATGCAACACCCTGTATCTACGAAAATGCATTTTGCAAAAAGTTTACATTAAATCCTACAACTTTTGTATTTAACAATTTTTTCTTAATTGCGAAACAAAGAAGTTAAAGAACGAAAAGTGAACACCCTGTACCTATTCTGAAATACCTATATTATTATTATTATTAAGAATAAACATTTATAAAAAATCAACAATATTTTTATTATTTTGTGAGAACACTTTAAACATATAAATAAATTATAGGTATTCAACCAGTCACCAATTCCTACATAAAAAAAATTCTTTTAACCAATATGTGTCTTAAAAATATAAAATATTTAATAAAAATATATAAGCTAGTTATTAAATCTCCATTATATAGTAACAACTTAATAGAAATATTAGCTAAATTAAGTAAAAATGTCCCAAAAGTAGCGACATATCTTAAATCTCCATTGCTTTTATATGGCAAGTGTTGAATTTTATCACCCAGCTGACGTCATTATTGTGGGAGAGAGATAGCTATACTATGCGCAAGAGCATACCGTGTTTATGTGTATCGTGAGCTGGGTGATAAAATTCAACACTTGCCATATAAAAGAAATGGAGATTTAAGATATGTCGCTACTTTTGGGACATTTTTACTTAATTTAGCTAATATTTCTATTAAGTTGTTACTATATAATGGAGATTTAATAACTAGCTTATATATTTTTATTAAATATTTTATATTTTTAAGACACATTGGTTAAAAGAATTTTTTTTATGTAGGAATTGGTGACTGGTTGAATACCTATAATTTCTTTATAGGCGTTTAAAGTGTTCTCACAAAATAATAAAAATATTATTGATTTTTTTATAAATGTTTATTCTTAATAATAATAATAATATAGGTTTTTCAGGATAGGTACAGGGTGTTCACTTTTCGTTCTTTAACTTCCTTGTTTGGCAATTAAAAAAAAATTGTTAAATACAAAAGTTGTAGGATTTAATGTAAACTTCTTGCAAAATGTATTTTCGTAGATACAGGGTGTTGCATCAAAGCGTGACAGATTAAAGTTATATTTTTTAAAATGGAATACCCTGTATATTGTTGCATTATTGGATTCTAGGGACAAATCTAAACCCAACTTTTGCTCTGTTGATTCTTTTGCTTCTTCGGTCTCTCTTCGGAGTTCATTGTTTTAATCGTCTAAAAGCTTAACTTTGTTTCTAAGCTCGTTTAATTCTATTTCCATTTCCCTTAAAATAAATAAATAAGTTGAAGTTTTTTTCTTCTTAATAAATTATATTTAAAGCAGTTCATGCGTGTTCAAGTTAAGTAAAAGTAACAATACAAACTTACACATACGCCTTTGTCTTTGTAAAAACAGAAGTTGCTTTAGTGCTGACAGACGGATCCATGTTATCCGATGAGGTCTCCGGTTCAAGAGATGCTGTCAGTATAACTACACTTTCTGCCAAAATATTCTTAACTTCCTCTCGTCTCCTTTTTTGTGCAAATCATACCTTGCGTTCTATACTTGGTCTTCTACGTTTTTTAAATAAATTTAATGTGGGAACTGCATCAGGTTTTAAATGTCGACTATTTATTTGTATATACCCCAAAAGTCGTTCTTTTAATGGTAACGTACTTCAAAACAAGTCTCTTCAGACAGAACATATGCGGGCTAAAACATAACAGTCTTGATAAGTAAATAAAGATAAGAGCGCGTTGAATAACTAAAGTTACTTAATACATAAAAATATCCTAAAAAAAAATTAAAATTAACTTACCATTCTTCACATTAATTTTGTCCTCGCATGTACAGGCAATAATCCACTGTTTTGATAAATTAGCGATCTTTTGGAAATTAATCGAAAGAATTTTATAGTGCTCCCCTAAGTCTTTCGAGTATGGTTATTACAATGTACCACAGCACAATTCGGCATTTTAGCCGTTAATCACAAATTTAGGCAACTTAAAAGCACTTTCACGTTTACGTACACAATGTTTATATCAATATATTATTATAAAATACGTTTCATTAAGCAAATAACAATAAAATTCCACAAAAACTTCGAAACGACAGATATTTTGCATATCAACAAATGCACAACCTGACAGAAATGTCGCCCACATGACGTCATGCGCAGAAATTTCGTATTTTCGTCTGTCTAAAGATCATACCTAATAATACATACACGCAAATGATTAATACTTTCTGCGCATGGAACATAATAATCAATATTCTGCCATGTGTTTTAACAAGTGTGCACCCTGTATAACAGACAAATCAAATTGCATAACACTTCATTGTTAGCGATGCCAAATGGAATAATTCACGTCAATCTAATAACACGGAGCGTTTTTAAATTTTTGTTCGATTTGTTTTTACAATTCATATTCTGGTATTTGTTTAATTTATTGAGGTGTGCATAGCTGGGATATTTGTCATATACAGCGGGATTTATAAATTAAGGCGTGTTTACGCGGGACAATATAGGAGACAATAACATGGGACAACACTAGTGTTGGCACTCTTGTCTTGCCCTTTCACGGTCTTTTCTCAGTCTCGCAAGACAAGACAAGACAATACACGACATATTCAAGATCAAGAAATCTTGCAAGGAAATATTAAATTATTTATGATACCCCACGTGTTAACATACAGGGTTGTTGGTATGTATGGAAACGGTCGATTATTTCTTGAAGTAAAACAGCTATCAAAAAATCATTGAGACAAAAGTTTTAGGGTTTTTTAAAGTCAATAAAAAATATAAAGTAATAAGTATACAGGATGAGTCAGAAAGCCGTAGGAAAACAATGTTACCTTTTTTTTAATGGAAAACCCTCTGTCTTAGAATATTTTTGGATTTAACATTAATTTGCAATTATTTTTTAATAATTACATTATAAGTGTAAACCTAATAGTTTCCGAGATATCGACTGTTGAAAAACTACATTTTTGAACTTTGACAGTCTCTAGCTTTCTAACGGTACGTCTTAGAGTAAAACGGCTTACATATCCATATCTTAGTTTTTTATTATCTTCCTACTGGTGTCAACTTCCGGTTAAACCAGATGTAACTCAAAAGCCGGAAATATAGTACTTTCGGTTTAACCGGAAGTTAAAATTTTTGGGAAGATAAAAAAAAAGTAAGATAGGGACATGAAAGCCATTTTGCTCTATGGCATAACATTAGAAAGCTAGAATCTGTCAAAGTTCAAAAATGTAATTTTTCAAAGGTCGATATCTCGGAAACTATTAGATTTAGGTTTATAATACACTTATTAAAAAATAATTCTAATTTTATGCAAAATCCAAAAATATTCTAAGATATAGGGTGTTCCGTTAAAAAAAAAGTAACTTTGTTTTTCTACGGCTTTTCGACTCATCCTGTATACTAATTTTTTTAATTCTAATAGACTTCAAAAAACCCTAAAACTTTTGTCTCAAATATTTTTTGCTAGCTGTTTTACTTTAAGAAATAGTCGACCGTTTCCGTACATACCAACGACCCTGTATGTCGTGTAGATATTAAAGGGGGAAAGTAGTAGTTTAATTTTATTTAGTGTTATTCGTTTTTCTCCCATATTTCGTTCTCGAGAAAAAGAGTAATAATATTTTTGGGGAGTAAAAAACGAAAAAAGGTGAAGAGGCATCGCATATTGACGTTAATTATTAAGGTGATTAGTTGTCCAGTTGTCAAGCTTCTTAAAATGATTTACACAACACAAGTAGTAAAATTTGCGATATGCATTTCGTTTAATATGGCCTGCTCAACTGCAATTCATTTGCAGCCATGCGTCTTTATGAGGAAAAATACCCTAACCGTGTTATCCCCAAAGACATTATAGTTCTAATGTCTTTGGTTATCCCGCATTATACGATGTTTACCACTGCCATCTCGAAGCGACAGGCCGTCATGTTCCCGCCCACATTCTAAAATCAGCTGTTTCTAGTCGATCCACGTTTTGACAGGTTTGCATTGTTTTGGTAGACCGTTTTTGTGTTTCCTTAAAGTTTTTAGTTGTTTCTAGCAGTTTAATGTGACTGTTTTAAAAAACCCATAACATTAATTTAACGTAGTTTGAACCTTTGTATGTAAATCCATAAATAATTATTTGATTAAGTTGCTGTGAAATAGCAAAAAATGCCAAATTCATGATGTGTTCCCGGGTGTAATACTCAACTATAATGTTTTTCACTTATGAAATGCTATTTATTGATAAAAAAAAGGATACCAGGAGACGATTTAGTATTGCGAAAATGTATCAGCTTTTGCATAAAGTACTTTGAGGAAAGGTTTTTAGTAGGTTTTAGTGTTATGGAAAAGCGGGTTTACGGGAAAAAATATCATAAGCGATTTTATTTCATAAATGGTTATGGGGGCATGTGATTGGCTTAAAACCAAATTGTCGCCCCCCCCCCCCCCCCTTGGGCGCCTGTGGGAATCTCAAAAAGAATTTTGACTTGATTTTCCGCAAAAACGGTAGGTTACAGAGAAATATTTTGTAAACAAATATTGTAGAAAACAACATTCTCCACAATTTATCTCATGGAATCACTGCGCTACGATTAAAAGTGCAGAAAGCAGAGGGCGCCAAAGTCGCCAAAAATCACTTTTTCCTTATTCTCGACGCGAAAAATATCTTTTTGCTCAATCGCATAAATACAAAAGTTGTAGAGCCCAAAAGATCCTATAAATTGAGTCCGCGCTTTTTTTTTACAATGCACGGTTACGCGCCTGGAAGTACCAACCGAATGCAGCATCATTTGTTTTATGTCCTGTGATCGTAGCATTCTACTGTTACAGATCCTCATGTCTAATATGACCACTACGCCACAACTAAAAATGCTTTATAGGGGAAAGGAAAGTCGAAGTCTTTCTCCGCAAGTTTATTATAGTTATAGAATAGAACAATCAATATACCTACATTAAGGCGAAATAACAAAACGGTTCCACCCTGTGAATCATCGACTATGGGCGATTAATTTACTTAGCAACAGTGAACAGAAATTATGGATAGGAAATTGATAGGAAAGTGTAAGTTTAAAAAAATGTTAAATGCCCTTGATATTTTAAAACAATTAGGGGATATATCTTGATATGGAGTAATAAGAACTCGTAGAATGGAGTAATATTTTCAAATCGACGTTAGAATACCAGTATAATGGTCTTATATAAGTATTGTTAATAACTAATTCTAATTGTGTTACGAGATTACAATAAAATTACCATTAACGTTTTGAACGCCTGCCTTTCTGTAACGTCAATAATCTGTAGTTACCGATGTTATCAAATATGCTGTTTTTGCAATTTTATTACTCTAGTACAATAGTATATTTGTAGAGTTAAATGGACTAAATTGATTTCATGACCATACATTATCAGTAATATTTTGATTGAAACTTGTTGATATTTTTAAAGCGATTTGGTAAAACAATACAATAATCAGTAAAAAATTAAACAATAAATGACAGCCGGATAATTATTAATATTCGTATCGTATGTTCATTCATGGCAACTGTGATTTGATATAACAGTGGTATACTTAATCAGCATTTTTAAATTGAAATATCTCGAAAACGGCTGGAGCAAATATCAACATAATATTATTATATTTTTAATATTAACAAAAAATGCATTACATGTTTCTAAAATATACTGGATGTTCTACTTAAAGTTACCCAAGGTTGCATGCTAAACTAATCTACCATATTCATTTGTTTTATTTCGTAACAGTTTCCTGTGATTAGTGTGCCAGATAAGGGTCAACATTAATAGAATGCTAAGACGCTGCATTCCGTTGGTACCCAACAAACATTTTGAGTTAAATTTACCTTTATTCGACCTCTAAACGGGTCAAATATTTTGCATGACCAATCATATATAGGGATAATTTACCTACATTTGTTTTCCTATTGCCCAATGTGGGGAAAAAAACTAAAGTAATTTGAAGGTCGAAAATAGGTTGATAGGGTTTTTCTGTCCAATAAGTTGAAACGAAGTGAAATAAATATAGACCTATTTTACGTCTAAATGTGGAAAGTGAGACCAACCTTTTGACCTAAATATAACCTAAATAGGAGCAATAAGACACTAGACAAAAATACAGAGAAACATATTATATCTGGTGTTAGAAAGAAAAGACAACAACTTATGCCAACACTTCCAACAGGACAAAATAAATTATAAAATGGAGTTCGACTTAAGTAGATATTTGGAATGGCCGCTTATTATAACTTCAACAATAAAGTGATATAATTAAGTTCTATCATTTTTCTGGACCGAAATTTGGATGCGAAAGAAATGTGTTTGTGAATTATGGTGATAATACTTCGAAAAACTAAACGCGCCCTTAAAATATGCATTTTTTTATGTATTATTACGATAATTTAAAATATTTTTGCCACTAACCTAAAACAGAGTGTCTTCATTATAAACATTATATGTAAATAAAGTTTTAAAAAAACTTTCGTTGACGAAAGATATCGTAGTCTAATGGATTTTCCACTCACCTTATGTAATTCTTAACATTTAAATTATTGTTTTTTTATAGTTGTCGATAAACAGGAGAACTAATAATTATTAAATATGGCCGCCTTTATATTTTTAACCTTAAAGTTATTTTTTTCTTTATTATTAACTGTACAAGCAATGTTAGCCTTTGAGATTAATCAGAAAGTTATGAAGTAGCTCAATTTTTAACCACAAAAGATTTATAACTTTGGGAACAATTTATATGGCAAAATTATCCAAAATATTACTTGTTTCTAGAACTACATGGTCAGTAAATTATTTGGACATTTTTTAGGCAATAATTAGGTAATATTTACCTAGCGTAATAGCCAAAAAATTCCTTAATTTTGAACACATATATTAAGTTACAATTAAGTAAATTATTACTTAATCATATTCCTTATTAGGATTAAATATTTTTAATGTCTAAGAGAGGTAATTTATTTGTAATTTTTAACTAGGTAAATTAAACTACAAGTAGACTTTCCTATAGCAAATTATTTAAGTTCTAGATATCCAAATTTTGACTTAGATTTTAGAGTTCGAATCTTTTGTGACTTTTAAGAAAACATTTAAGGCAAAAATAAGCAAATATTTGCCAATTTAGGATTATTTTCCTTCCGTTCTGGTCTACATTACTTAATATGTTTGTTGGGTAATTCCAGGCGCTATATCTCCGTAACCGTGTATTGTAAAAAAAAAGCGCGGACTCAATTTATAGGATTTTTTGGGCTCTACGACTTTTGTATTTATGCGATTGAGCAAAAGAATATTTTTTGCCTCGAAAATAAGGAAAAAGCGATTTTTGGCGACTTTGGCGGCCTCTGCTTTCTGCACTTTTAGTCGTAGCGCAGTGACTCTATGAGATAAATTGTGGAGAATATTGTTTTCTACAATATTTGTTTACAAAATATTTCTCTGCGACCTACCGTTTTTGCGGAAAATCAAGTCAAATTTCTTTATGAGTTTCCCACAAGCGCCCAAGGGGGGGGGGGCGACAATTTCGTTTTAAGCTAATCACATGCCCCCCTAACCATTTATGAAATAAAATCGCTTATGGTATTTTTTTCTCGCAAATTTTACAGATTGGCTGTACTCTGGGAATTCAATTTAGGGCAACCAGAGGACTTAATGGTAGATAACACTAGAACAGTGCAGGGTATAGCTACATTTTGTAATAATAATATTTTGGTATATTGTTTAAATTGCTATTAGGCAATAAACATAGAAAGATTATAAGTATATTAGTTAGCTATTAAATAGATAGTATAATATTGAAGGTTTAGCATGTCATACTTAGGTTAGGTTCAGACAAAAATTTAGTAACAAAACAATGCCTACATTCGTTGTACATTTTGTTTAGATTTTCATACGATACAAGTTTTTCCGACTTAAAATACTACAAGTTTAAAGCAGGTTCCTCTTAATGCCTTTTTATTTTTCTAGTCAAAAACCAAGTTAAATAAAGTTTATATAGTTTCCCGAGGAAGATAAAATGATAGTATGTACCTACCAACTAACTGATATAAAATTTTATTTAAAATAGCTATCTATGAAATTGTTTTTAATGTTTGTTATTCAGGGATTATTTGGCAATTATTTTCGTAACCTCAAAGGAGTATCGAAGATCGAAAGCAATACTTAGTGATTATAACATAAGCTAGTTTATAGTCTTGAATCACTGTGTATACTAATCATCGAAATACCTTTTTAATATACGATTCTTTACCTATTTCATATCATTTAAGGCATCTTTGACTTACAAATATCAATTTTATTATCGACATGCCATATAACCTCTATAATAAATTACATCTTTTAATGTGACGTCGCGATCTTAACATGACGGCCTGTTCTTCGAGACGGCAGTGTGTTTACCCATCTCCATCAACGCCTTAGTGTTACTGGAAGTTTTAAGAAACAAACCGCTGAGAACGGGTGACCCCGCACAGCAGCAACCCCACAAGTAGAAGAATATATGCTTCATGAAATTGAGGGAACTTCTACAACAAGTACCACAAAGATTGCTTTAAACGAAAATGTAAGTTCTTCTACAGTTTTCAGAATTTTAAAGTACAATCTTTTATACTTTTATTACATCCAATGAGTACAGGCACTCTTACTGACTCATTTTTCATTAAGAGCAGATTTATGTCAATGGATGCAACAAAAAATTGGCGAAAATCTACAGTTTTTAGGACAAATATAATTCACCGTTGAGGCAAATCTTCCCAGAGAAGTCATAATGAACTTCCACAACAATCATATATGGATGAATGAGAACCCACATGTAATTTTAGAAAGCCGTCATCAACATCAGTTTTTACTTAACGTATGGGTTGGAACTGTTGCAGAACATTTTTTGATAGGCCCATTCTCTTTACAACCGAGGCTTACTGGAGAAGTATATCATCGTTTTCTTGAAGATAAATTGCCCAAACTTTTGGCAGGTATCTCATTGCCACTGAGGTTGCAAGTGTGGTGCTCCACCACCTCATTTCAGTTTAGTTGCTCGTGAATATTGGAATTTATTGGTTGGATAGGTCGAGGCCCCCCAGGGTCTTCAGACTTAAACTCATTGGATTATTTCCTTTGGAGTCACATAAAACATTTAGTTTATACGACCTCAATAGAAACTGTTGAAGAATTAAAGAATCGCATTATCGCATCCTGTGAAGGAATTGGGCACACACCCGGAATATTTGAACGCGTTCACCCAATCAATGCGTCGTAATATAACGAGTGATTATTAATTATTTTGCTCAAGGGCGGCTGTGACCCAGTATACATAGTGTAGCAGTAGCGCGTAGATTAAATCATAGGTTGAATTTGCAAGAAAGCAGCGTTGTCACGTTGAAAACCTAAAATAATGTTTTTGACGGTATGTAATATAAAATCCTGAGCTATCTTACTTTGAACGCCTACTTTATATGGCCGCCTCCTACTTCTAGACACCTTCTGATGTTTCTTCTTACCCTCAGAGACACATTAACCAATACGTTTGGAGAATTATTAATTTCGGCAATTTTTTCTGAAATCCTTCGTTTAAGATCATTTATATCCTCAATTGGTGTTCGATAAATGGAGTTTTTTATAAAAGGCCACAAGAAGAAATCGCAGGGTGTTAAATCGCAGGAACGAGGTGGCCATATTTGTTGCGTATTTCGGCGTATAACACTGTTTTCAAAAAATTCACTTAAAAAATTTAAATTTTCCCTGGTTACATGAGGTGTAGCGCCATCTTGTTGGAAGTAACCTTCCCGCAATTTATCATCGTGAAGCTCATTAATAAATGTTGTCAGAATTTCGATCCGATATCTCTCAGCTGTAATTGTGCCATCAAAGTAAATTGGGCCTACTATTCTTCTAGAACTAATTGCTGCCCACACACCAACTTTTTGAGGATGAAAAGGTCTTTCTACAAAAACATGCGGATTTTGCGTATTCCACATTCGCATATTTTCTGAATTAACATAAATAAAAATAAGCCTCATCGGTAAAAAATGTTTTTTCAAAAGCACCACTATTTTCTTCTTGAAAATTGTTTAAAAACCGTTCACAAAAATTAAGTCTTTGGGGAACGTCATTGGGAAGGAGTTCATGAATAGCCGTAACACGATAAGGGTATAGATGCAGATCCTTTTTCAAAAGTGTTTGACATGTACTGTAGCATAAATCCGTTTGCTGAATTTGTTGAGATAAATGCCTCATAGAAGTTGAAGGATTATTTTCCATAATTTGTCGCGCTTCTTCAATAACCTCATTCGATCGTTTCGTTGGTCTTCCAGCCCCTTTTTTATGTTGAACAGAACCAGTCTGACGAAATTTATCAATTAGGTATTGTGACCCAGTACGAAAATTATGAAAGGTCACCGCAACATCAGGAAACTCGGTTCGAAATTCATCAAAGCAGTCATGCATAGAGTAATTCCACACACCGCCTATTTTGTTTCCATTTCTAAAAATACTTTCAACAATAAAAATTTTTTGTGCTTCACTAAACATTTTTACTGTAGAACTTTCAATCCGGCAACAAAGCTTCACCAAAACTTGATACGCTGAAAAATAAAAAAAAAATAAAAAATAAAATCATATCCTGCAAATAGCACTTTATAATAGTCAAAAGACGACTCCCCGGAGAAATATTAGTTAAAGCAATAGTAACCTACCTTCAAATAACTGCAAAAATTACAAAATTTCTCCAATTTTTAAACTTTACAAATACACAAATTCAAATAAGACGTAAATGTCATAAAACAATCATGTCATCTTATCTACGCAGTACGGCCATGATGCTTTTAAAATGCATGGCCTCCCTTGATCAAAATAATTAAAAATCACTCGTTATATTACAGTTGGGGGTGCACATTTTCCACAACTGTTATAACTTAAGTGAAGTATTTTTCAATAGGATTGTCGTTTGTTAAATATTTTTTCTTAAAAAAGAGGAAATAAGGTAACATTATGACTGTTTCACAGGAATATTGTTAAATATTTTTTTTTAATGTGATTATTAATGTTGCACCGAAAATGTATTTATTCTTTTTCTTGAGAACAGTTGCTCGACCAAGTATGCTTTTTTCACGAAAAAATGACAGAAAAATCTATTTTTTGCTTAAAAATCCAATACAAGCACGTATTAAAAAGTTATGACTCCTCAAAAAGTAAAGAGACACGAAGGTGGCGCCCTCTACAAGTGGGACTAATATCAAATTCGCATTTCGCAGTTCAAAAAGAAAAACCTAGATACCAGTTTTAGTTCACATATCGACATTATTTCAAAAACTATTTAGAAACAATAAAAATAAAAATAAAACTTTAACACCCCGTATCTCAGACACGAAGCATTTCCAAACATATTATGTTTATAGGAACTTTTTTTTTATATTTTTGGCAGGGAAACTCATCCTAAGAGTTTTGCGACACGGCGCAGACGTATTCATAAAAACTGGATACATTTTGTCCGTTGTATCACTACTCCACTGACACACACAAATATCGATCGGTTCCTCTTGCAAGCTGCACGCGACTCGTGTCAACCAATAAATAAATAGCCACATATTCCCTTTAATCGTGCACTGTGTCGCCATATGCCATTTTAGAATGAAAACTAGTAGAATAAGAAAAAATTTTGAATAAAGTTAAAATTGTATTAAAATACTCCTAGAGTTAACAAAGCGGTTAGCAAGATGGTGTTTTTAAAAAAAACTTTATTCAAGAGTGGTTACACTCCCATAATATGGTGATTTACTTATATTTATAACATTTTAGATGCTGATATTGCATGAGAATAAAACATAGAAAATCTAAGAATTGAGATAAGAAATTCTATGAATCCTTTAGCAGACAATTCTCACAGGAATAGAACTATCCCCTTATTAGATGAAAGCACGTACAAAAGAACGTGATTTCAAAATATTAAAAAATTGAAATATTTGTATCATTAGTGGTTTCGATATTTGGTTTTGGTAAATTGATTTTGGAAATCTTAGATCTCTTTAAGTATTTTCGGTATAAAATATTGATAATTATCAAAGCGATTATAATATATAGGAATATTGTCCAAAAACTAGTTCGATAAACACAGATCGTTGACGTAATTTCTTCCAGATTATTCTTCTGTTGTTGCAATTGATCTTCTATTTCTTTGGTTGCTTTAAGGTTGACATGGTTGAGGTCCATGGCGGGTGGATTGTAGTTTGATCGGCGTCGTTCGATTAAGCTTAGATTCAATATTAGTAGACTGACTTCTGAGAAGCTGAGTCGGTTACGTTTGTAAGTTTCCAAGGTGATTGATTTCATTTTGATTTTGCAATCAGTTGGTAGTTCCAACAGGTAGGTTCCAAATAGGGGTACATTGTCTACTGACTTTTGACAGTTTACAGTGCTGACAAGACGACTGGGACTGTAATAAACCATTTTCCATCGGTAACTTCTCTTGTTTGAACTTCGTACAGATTTGTCCTGAAGGGGTGACATGACATGATATTGGCATGGTGCTTGATAAGCTGAATTGCACAGGAAGGGCTGTCTTCTACTAGGGTGGAATGGGTTTCTTTGCATAGGTAGCTTTTAGGTTGAATTTCCATACATCTCTGGTCCATATAGGCATAGTTTTTACTATTTAGTGCTAGGTAGGGTTTATAGGGAATATTGACCACAAATGATTGATTATCAGGAATTGGTAAAGGAAATAAATTAAAATATTGGTATGCCTCTGGCTCGACGAGAGGTAATTCCAATACAAATACTATGTTAAATTCTTTTAAAAAGCTTTTATATAAGACCCACACGAAATGAGCTTATTACATAACCCATTTTAGCCTGTTTGCGTTATGTAATATACTATATTATCGTACTTAGTGATGTAATAAACTTATTACATTACTCATTTTTAATCAAACTATGATTTTCTTTGTTTCGTCAGTCACTGTCATTTTTTGTGAAATGTCACTGCATAAATATGAAACCCATTTTGAATACATAAAAAAATCATAAAGCAATTTTTTACAATTTATTTATTCAAAAAAATGCTTATTTATTATAAATATTAAAAGTAAAATTATTACCTGAAGCTGATGACAGCAGCTGTCTTTTGAATGTTTTGTACATTAAAAGAAGTGCTTGCAACGTTGCTTGAACTACTTGTTAAGAATACATTTTCAAACATTTTTTCCCCAACCCCAAGTATCTTCGCCACTTTTGTTTTGTTTTCCTTGGAGGTATCTATATAACCTTCAGCTACACTGTTGCTTTTCCATCCTCCATGACGTTTGATAGTCAGAAGTGTGACAATCCGATTTTGTCACAATAAACTAAGTCTGACGTGTATGGTGTCTTTTAACAAATGACCCTGTATAAAGTAAATATATACCATGCCGTCTCTTTGTCAATTTTTCAACTTTTCTCCTAAAAAACACCATCTGGGGCTCTCTTTTAGTTAAGTCGGGTCACTAAGACCATAAGAGGCCGACCATTTGGAGCACTCACCCCCGTTGGAACCCCCAATTTTAATTTTAAGACCCTACAGCTCCCTTAGGTAAGCGTAATTCATTTTTCTTTCCAATTTTTTTTTTACTGTATATTGCTTCAAAATCGCTAAAATTTAACCCCACATGCTTTGTCAGATTAATGTGCTTTTATACTTATGACCGAGTATAATTTGGCTTCGTTAGCTGAGTAATTAAAATTATTTATTGTTTTACGAATAAGTGGACCCCATTTTACCTATACTATAAGATTTTTTTTTGTTACCTGTTTACTGTCAATTTGGTTTAAAAGCAATTAATCTTGACCTTGAAATTTAATTAACTTTATTTAAACTATAATTTTTTTCTTCATAACGGGGCCAACTTACTGCTTTATTTTGGTACGTTTTCTTTGTTTTATATAGCACAAGTTTGCTTGACGTGTGACATGGTATCTTAATTCTTGCCATACAGGGTGTGCCCGAAATATAAAATATTATTAAGTGTGTCAAAATCAAATCACACGTATTTTATCGTTGAGATTAGCAAGCAGACTGTAAATCTTTTAATGTCTACAGACGTAAAGTAACTTAAACAATGTAGTTACACAGCATTCACTCCTCATCGAATAAATTATTTGATCAAATTTGAGATGATGAAGTTGCAGATAATGCAGCCTCATTTGTTCATAATTGTTAGGAATCCACCAGTTTGTCAAGATGGTTCTTGAATAAACATTTTTAGTTTGTATTGCTCTTTTAATAGCGGCATATCCTGATTATGTAATTATTTTTATTTTATTATGTCCTAGCTTTAATAAATAATTGATTGGTTTGCTAATTGATTACTAATATGTTGACATTACTTGTGCTATATTTTATATAGTTGTATATTTCCCTTATGTGTGTACATAATTGATTTTTTTTATTTTATGATGTAACCTTAGTACATAGGCGTACGTGCTGGCTTAACAAATTAATTTTATTTTAAGTTTTTGGCTCTTCAAGCTTAATTAAAATATTTAATCACAATATTAAGTCCCTGAATATAATTTTATAAATTTATTTATTTTTATTATCTCAAACCAAAACTTGGTTTGTGACTTTAATTATTTTTATTTATATTTTTCAAATTTAATTTAATTCAAATTTACTTTAATTCGAATTTAATTTAATTCAAATTTAATTCTTGATTGTAATTGTAACTTTTTATAGTTGCTTTAATTTTTTTATAGTTCCTTTTTCCTTTTGTTTATTTTCAATTAGTTGGTTTTGCCATTCTAATTTAATTACTTTATTATAAATTTATTATACGAAGGGAAAAGGAACTAGGTAATTTTTTTTTTATTAATAAGCCATCAGCTAATGATTTCTTTTTTTAACAGGGTCTTTCTCTTTCTTCGCTTCTTCTCCATCTTCTTTTTGTCTCTTGTTATTTTTGCTAATCTGACGTCTTGTTGACGTCCCTGGACGCAGCATCGACTAGAACGTCTGTACAGATAAGTTTAGGCTTAAGTACTAACCCCCCATATCGTTTTTATTTTTTCTTATTTTTGAATAAAGCCAGCAATCATTTGTAATTCTTTGTGGTTTTATTTATACAGCTCCCCCTGTGGTTTTCTTTTATATTTATTTTTTTTACCTAAGTTGTGAAGTCCAGCTGAGAGTGAGGCCCCAGCACCATCTTGAAGGTTTCCGTTTTGGCCTGGCTGCAAAACTTTGGCGCCCTATTTAAAACCCCCCCTTACTCTCTGGCAATAGAGCTAGGGCATTTGCACGCGGTCCCTCAGCCTCTCACCTCAGCTCGGCTTCGTGTTGGCTTCACTTTTATTTCTTTGATTTAATTTAAAATAAATTGTCTAATTAAAAAAAAAAAAAAAAAAATAGCTAAATAAATAAATAAATAATTTTTTTTATAACAGCGAAAGACGCGTTGCAATTTTGGCGCCCAACGTGGGGCCCTTAAAAAGCAAAAACGTAATTTTTTTTCCACCCTTAAAATCATCCCCTAGGTGAGCTGTATAATTTTTCTTATTTTTGCTGTTTTTTTTTTACTAACACCTTACAATTTATTGTATTTAACTGTATGATTTTTTTTATGACTTATCTGTTATATTGACTGTTGGATTGACTAGTATTGATTTGGTCTATAATCCACTTTATTTGTGACTTATTTACTATTTAGGTATAGTTACCTATTTACTGATTTTGACTAGTTATTAAGTACATATATTTGTTTTTGGCCATTCGAGTAAATTACCTTACTTTTGATCAACAAATTTATAATCACGAATATTTACTTCAATCATTTACTTTGCTTATCTCCATCATAAAGCATTTTCTTTTGCCTTTAACTTTTATTACGTTAACTTGACTTATTTATTTTTTATTTTGGTTAATTCTTTGAGCTTTCGTGTGTTAAATTTAATTCGTTTACAATGGACTATAATATGCGAGTTCAGTTTCTCAGAAAGGAGATGCTCGTATATGAGCTTTCAGTTCGTGGATTGCCTGCTGATGACACGCAGACCGTAGACGAGTTGCGAGCCGCGTTTCGCCCTATCTTGCGTATGGAAAAGCAGGGCAAAAAACTAATTTATCCTGCGTACAATCGCGATTTTGACGAGGAACGAGCCTACGTCGTGCAAACTTTAAAAGACCTTAAATCCTCTATTCAGAACGTTTCAGGAGCTAAAGCCAAGACCAAGTTTGAACTATTAGAGTCTCAGCTCATTCATTTGCTTCATCGTGTGGACCGTATCCCTGTCACTGGCTTGAGCAATGACGAAGGTCAAATCCGATCTCAGCTTTTAACCGAAATCCTCAGTAAGCTGGATAATTTGGAGACTCTTTTGGAACAAAATCCTAATCTCAGTTCTTTGTTAGGTAGGACTCGCTTAGATTCCGATTCAGATTCTTCTCAGCACTCAGCACCGAGAAATACGCGATCAACACCTAATGTCACGCCAACCGTGCATAATACCATGCCCCCTGCGCATGTTACTCCAACAGCGCCTAATGTCTCTCAATTTCCACCCTCATGTAGCAAAACTCCGCGCGTCGAAAAGTGGAATCTTAAATTCACTGGCGACCCTAAACAATTTTCTGTTCACAACTTTCTGGAAAGAGTATCAGAGTTGCGTGAAGCTCGAGGCGTTTCAGAACGCGAATTGTTCAATTCTGCCATAGATCTGTTTTCAGGCAAAGCTTTGACTTGGTTTCGCGCGAATAAACATAGATTTTCAGACTGGACTGGTTTGTCAGGTTTAAGGAAATCTTGGAGAGAACTCAGGATCCCACTGAAAGCATTGTGGATTATCTTTCTAGTATGTCCGCGTTATTCAAGCGATATGGTCAGCTGCAAGCCGAAGCTCAGTTAGACATTGTCTCTAGGAACTTGTCTTCATTTTACACCACTCAATTACCTGTAGTTCAAAGTCTGGAAGAACTAGAAGAGGAGTGTCTTAAGCTAGAGGCTAAGAAATATCGCACAGATCACTATGTCCCTCCATCAAGAAAGCGCCTTGGCTTTGTCGAGCCCGATTTCGCATTCATTGCTACGGATGAATCATCTCCGTCTCCTGCTCAAATGAGCCGCCCTCTCAACCACTCTATACCTTCTTCTGTTGATGAGGTCAGAACACCACCTCGAACACCTTTTAATCCTAGGCCAATCACCTGCTGGAATTGTAATAAGTAAGGGCATTTGAACCGCGAATGTCCAGACTCCCGCAAAATCCATTGCTATCGTTGTGGACAGTGGCGGCTCGTGAGTTTGGAGCCAAGGGGGGCGCAGGGGCAAAAAAAAAGCGCCGCAGGCGAAAATTTTTGCACATTTCAAGGTCAAACGCCTGAGATGAAAAGTAGTAAATTAGCTAGGTAAAAAAAACTCGTCAAGAGAAAATTTGTCGATTTGTTGTAAAATAAAAAAATTTCCATGTTTTGTCAATAAAACTAAAAGTAAAATTGCCAGAAAAATCTCCGACTTTTACAGTTTTTACACCCTGTTTGTTCTTGCTTAATGTTTAACACAGATGTCGGACTTGCATTATTTTTTAAATCAAGTTTTTCACTTAAGCTCAGAGAGCTAAACACAAGCTGCTGCAACTCACTGACTTTCATTTTAAAATTTTAATTTATTAAACGACAAACGACAACATAAATAATCAAGTCAAAACAAATCGACAGATCGCCTCGAAACAAAACGCGAATGACGGAATGCCGAATGAACAGCTGTCGGGCGGAAAATTTGGGAGTCCATCGAGCCACTCGAACTGCGATATGTAGGTGACGTCACGCCTCCGTAGTCATGGCAACCGACTTAGTATTCGCGTTGGATAGTCGGGCGAATAATCGGCCGTCCGGCTGAATAGATAGGTCTAGATATCTTGCCCAGGCAAATAGAAAATGCTAATTCGTTATAATTTGCTCGTTGGAATATCGCTACATTTGGTTTAAATTATTTTAATTGGTTGCTTACATTGCGTTATGGGTTTTTTAAGTAAAGTATTTTTGGATTCCGTTTGAAGCAGGGAGGGCGGCGCCCCAGAGCCCTTCATGTACGAGCCGCCACTCGTTGTGGAGCACCAAATGTAACTATTAAAGATTGTCCAAAATGTTCTGCGTCGGGAAACGGCCCCCGGGAGAGTCGATAGGTCATAAGATTACTCCCATCCCTCATCATTCACCGACCGACAACATAAGTTTTTCTAATAAAAATCTGTTAGACTTTATTATCTCCCACGCACATGGTGACGAACGTCCTTATTTGGAAATATCGATTTTAGGTTGCAAAATGTTAGGTCTCCTGGATTCTGGAGCTTCTCGGACTATTGTTGGACATCCTGGTTTTATTTTGTTGCAAAGTTTGGGTCTGAAACTTGTCAAGCAACAAACCACTTGTACAGTTGCAAATGGGCAGTCATGTTCGAGTTTAGGTTATTTTCAAGCACCAGTAACTTTATTAGGCAAAACTCGTATGATGGATATTTTAGTCATACCTGAGTTATCTCACAGGCTCATATTAGGCATTGACTTTTGGAGGTCTATGGAGATCATTCCAGATTTGAAGCAAGACGTCTGGCATTTTTCTAATAATTCTGGAGACACGAAAATTTGTAGTATCATAGATGGCGATTCCTTATCAGAACAGGAAAGAACCGCTCTTAATACACTAGTTAAGGAGAAAATATTTCAAATAGGTACTGGCCTTGGACTTTGCAAGGTTGCAGAACACGAAATTAAACTTGAATCGGGCACCAAGCCAATCAAGCAACGTTACTACCCAGTTTCTCCGTATAAACAGCAGATCATGGATCAGGAAATCGACGAGATGTTGAAACTTGGCGTGATAGAACCATCTAAAAGCCCCTGGTCGAGTCCAGTGTGTTTAGTACGCAAGAAGGATGATAGCTACCGATTCTGCATTGATTTCCGGAAATTAAACGAGAAGACTAAGAAGGACGCATATCCCATTCCTTATATTTCTGCCATTTTAGATCGCCTAAGAGATGCCCGATATATCAGCTCCATCGACATAAAATCAGCTTTCTGGCAAGTACCTCTCAGCCAATCTTCACGTGAACTTACTGCTTTCACTGTTCCAGGCAGGAACTTATATCACTTTTTGCGCATGCCTTTCGGCTTAACTAATGCGCCCGCGACCTGGCAACGTATTGTAGACCGTGTTCTAGGTGTCGATTTGGAAAATCCCGTGATGGTATACCTGGATGACATAATCATTATTTCAAGGACTTTTTCAGAGCATCTAAAAATTTTGGGACTTGTTTTTGATCGATTGAAGGAGGCAGGTTTGATTGTATCTGAGGAGAAATGTCATTTTTGTAAGCCCGAACTAAAATATCTTGGTTACATTGTAGATGCAAAAGGGCTACGACCCGATCCAGAAAAAGTAGAAGCCATTGTAAATATAGTTCCTCTCAAAAATATCACTGAAATCCGACGTTTTATTGGCACCGCCTCTTGGTACAGGCGATTCGTACCTAATTTCTCTACTATCATGGCTCCCATTACTAGGTTAACTAAGAAAAATATAAAATGGGATTGGAATTACGATTGCCACCGATCTTTTAACCTAATCAAAGAAGCTCTAGTTACTGCCCCTGTTCTTACATGTCCAGATTTCAATCGCCCTTTTACTCTTCAAGTTGATGCCTCTCATTTCGGCTTAGGAGCAATTTTAAGTCAGCAATTCGATGACGGCGAAAAAGTAATCAGTTACCTCTCTCGTTCTCTCACTCGTCAAGAGATGAAACTCACTGTCACGGAGAAGGAGTGTCTTGCAGTAATTTGGTGTGTAGAAAAACTTCGTCACTACCTTAAGGGGACTCATTTTAAGGTTATCACTGATCATCATTCTTTGTTATTGTTACATAATCTAAAAGATCCACAAGGCCGTCTCGCTCGTTGGGCTCTCCGCTTACAACCCTATGATTTTCAGCTAATTCATCGTAAAGGTAGAGAACATGTTGTACCCGATTTTCTTTCTAGGTCAGTACCTGTGTCCGCTGACTCAATTTCACCTGTCGCTGAGTCGCCACCTTTACCCTCATATTCTACTACAACAGATAAATGGTATATAAACATGATTCATAGGTTAGAGGAACGTCCAGAAAAGTATCCTTGTTGGCGAGTCGAGAATGACATTCTTTATAAATTTGTTAAGTTCAATAACCCTAATTTTTCTGATAATTCCAGCTGTTGGAAAATAGTGGTGCCTAAAGATAGTCGTAGGGAGATTTTATCTCGTTGTCATGATATTCCAGCCGCAGGCCATGTGGGAGTTTTTAAGACCTTTTGGAAAGTTGCTGAGCGCTATCATTGGCCGAAAATGCGATCCGATATAACCAAATATGTTCGTTCTTGTAAAACGTGTGCTCAGAACAAAGTAGAGCAAAAACGCCCTGCAGGTTTAATGGGCAATCGCCCTGACATAAAAGAACCCTGGCAAGCCATTGATCTCGATTTTATAGGACCTTTATCGCGGTCACGTTCTGGTTATACAAATATGTTAGTTGTCACTGATTATTTTAGTAAGTACGTGGTTTTATTTCCCTGTCGATCTGCTACCGCTAAATCACTTGTTAAGTGTGTTGAGGAAGGAATATTTTTAGTTTACGGATCCCCTCAGTATCTGACTTGCGACAATGGAACCTCGATGAAATCTAAAGATTTTCAAACTCTTTGTGACAAATATAAAGTCCAGATATTTTATACCGCATCTTACTATCCACGAGCGGATCATACCAAACGCGTTAATCGAGTCATTAAAACCATGTTACGTTCGTACGTGCAACAAAATAATCACCGGACCTGGGAGGACAATTTATCCGCAATCGGTTGCGCAATCCGTACCGCGCGACACGAAACTACTGGTTATTCGCCTTACCTTGTAAATTTTGGCAGAGATCATAAACTGTTTGGTAAAGACTTTTCTGAAAAATTTCCATCTGTAGAGACAGAAGGCCAAAATTATGTCAAGGAAACGATTGATGCTTTTCAACGTCTGTATCGGCCAATACACCGTAGAATCGAGTCGTCGCGTCAGAAAAACCGTCACCAATACAATTTGCGCAGGCGCCCTGTAAACTATCTTCCCGGTCAAGAAGTTTGGCGTAAAAACAAAAGTTTATCGGTTGCCGTAAATTATTATAGTGCGAAATTGGCCCTCGAATTTGTAGGTCCTTTCAAAATTAAACGAAAAACTGGCACTTGTACTTACGAACTCGAAGATGAACTCGGTAACAAAAAGGGTATTTGGCACGTACAGGATCTTAAACCAGTGTACACCGAACCTGGTTCTGATAGTTCCTCGGAATGAATTTTATAACCGTTTAAACAGCTCAAAGTTTTCATTTTTTTTCCTATATATTACCTAATAATTACTTTTGCTCTGTCACTTTATCTTATAACTTACCTTATATATCTTATAACTTCATTTTATATATTTCATGACTACTTTATTTATTTCGTAACTATAACGTTTTTCTCTTTGCTTTGTCATTTTATCTTTGAATTTTTGCTGTTTTACTGCCCGATTGTGACTTGTTTCCCGATTTGACTTGTTGGCTCTTACTGGGGGCCCCTCTTTTTACTTTGCTTACCTTGCCTTAATTTGCTTACCTAATTTTACTTTGCTTTATTACTAGCCCTGCAGAGGTGGGCATAGAATAATCCTGCACGGGGAACACCATGACGGTAAAAGTCCGTCAAGTGCCGAAGCACTAGGACCTTCAGTCCGGTTGCTTGTTTAGCCCTGCAGAGGTGGGCGTAGAATAATCCTGCACAGGGAACACAGTGACGGTAAAAGCCCGTTAAGTGCCCAAGCACTAGGACCTTCAGTCAGGTTGCTTGTTTAAGCCCGACAGGAGTGGGCGTAGAATAACTCTGCGTAGCACCATGACCTTCAGTCGGGTTGCTTGTTGAAGTCCTGAGACCTTCAGTCTATCAGCTTCAAGTTACTTCTTGCTTCAGCCTTTAGCTATTGTACTATTTTTATTTGCTAGTCACTTGTATCTTCTTTTATTTTGATTGATAACGGAGTATTCCTAGTATTTCAGTATTATTATTTCTTTGGATTGATATTTTCCACCTTTTTCCTCACTCACTGGCCCTCATCTTAGCGTGAAATGAGTTGAGCACCAGTTGCACAGTTTCAGTTTCACTTTTTCTATAGTTCTTTTCGATTACCATGATTTAATTTGAGTTCCTTGTATCAGTGTCTTGTGGACTATCATCTTAGCGTGAAATGAGATGAGCGTTCGGCAGGACCGGATTGAATTGATTTCTTATGTAATCTGGTATAAATAATTACTTTATATATTTTCTTAATCACCTTCGATTCTATTTGTTGATTTCACTCCTCCGTTATTCATGATTTCATTTCAGTTTTCGATGTCAGTGTCTTTTGAATTATCATCTTAGCGTGAAATGGGATGAGCATTCAACAGGGCCGGATTTGATGGATTTCCTTGTTTTACTTTCGTATAAATCATTACTTGTTTCTAGTTTTTTTTGGTTCTTTTTTTTAATACTACCCCCAGTAAACCACTATACCCGGATTTGACTTAATACCTTACCTCGACGTTATTTTGCTTTGCTTACTTTATTAGCTTCGCTGAAAGTCTGATTACAGTCAGACTATTTTACCTGATTTGACTTGATTTAGTTGCCATTTGTTTGATGTTTTTCCTTTGCTTTGCTTTTATTGTGTTATTTACCTTACCTTGATTAATACCTTGCTTACCTTGTTTTCATTATCTTTGCTTGGATTTTTAGTTATCTTTGGGTACGTTTTTTGCCTAGGTCAATTGGAAAAGTCTCGATGTCTTTTGCCAATACGGTTGTCACCGGATTTGTACCTAGAGTCCAATTGCGTACCGTACCTTACCTTTGCTTGCCTATTTGTTTGGTTGATTTATTACTTTATTTTTGGGTTTTGTTTTTGGTTGTCCAGGTCATTAGACAGAGTCTTGATGTCTTTGCCCTTTACAGTTGTTACTGGATTTGTACCTGGACTCAAATCTTACCTTACCTTTGCTTACGTCATTATCTTTTCATTATTCTTTTATCTCACTTGTAGGTCTGTTTTTACATAGGTCATTTGGCAAAGTCTCCATGTCTTTAGCCAATACGGTGCTACCGGATTTGTACCTACTGTCCAAATACTTACCTACTTACCTAGACTTACCTTTTTCCTCTTTACTTTGTATCTTTCTTCTGCCTCCCTTCACTTGTTTTTCTTTCTTATGGCAACTAATAGCTTAATGTTAGCTACTTTATATTTACCGATTTTGTCCTATTGATATACAGCCTTCTTTTTTTCTGTTATACAAGAGGCTGAGGGGCCGTGGGTGCCCCTGGGTGGCGTTTTGCCGTCTTTTATTGGAATATTCGTTCTGCTGAAGGTAGATTTGCGGGCAGAGTTATATTGTGGGGGGTGGCTGTCTGACCCCTGATTAAGTCTGCACTTCGATGCAGCACAGGGGAGGGCGAAACTACTGCTTATGACCTCGTCCGCAGGTCTTGTGTGATACGCCAGGCCAGGAGCAGTGCCGCCTTTCGGAACACCCTAATTAGATTTTTCTGTTGAAGGCTGTGGTACATTTAGTTGTGTCATCGACACGTTTGTATCTTTTAGTTTGGTGTGTACTAAAATACACTCCCTTTGTCTGGTGGAGCATCTGGGTTACAGCTATTATTTTTTTTTGTTGATATTGATTGTCTTTATTTTTTTTCACCTTTCAAGTACTGCTGCGTATTTGCCTTCCTTGGGTCTTTCTTGTGGGTGCGGGGTTGTACCGCGAGTTTGTTTGTATGAGGTTAGTACACGAGGTTCGCCAAGACACATTTGGTTGTACGCAATGCTTACTTAAGTCCGATATCCATCGAGTTCGCTTTTTTGGACCTCTATACCATACAAACAGCTCAGGGTCACATCCTTTCCTCCATGGGTTGTCAGCTGCGGAACAGTGCTTGAAATTATTATTAATTATTTTTATTACTTACTTTATTACTTATTCTTACGTTATTTGTAACTATATTTGATAAACACTCCGGAAGTGTTTCGGTCCCTGCCTATCTTTTTTGTGTATGAATACTTAAACTATTGTTTGATTTGCTTTACTTAGCTAATGAGGCTTTTTGTGCTTGATTATCGTCGGCCAATTTCCTTTAGGAAATTCCCCTCCTTTCCTAGGAGAGGGAGAGTTGTGACAATCCGATTTTGTCACAATGAACTAAGTCTGACGTGTATGGTGTCTTTTAACAAATGACCCTGTATAAAGTAAATATATACTGTTGTGGTATTCGCCATGTGGAAATCGGCTATAAAAAGCGCGATTTCGATGGGAATAGCCAGTCGGTGCAGAACCATGAAACAGTAAATAGCTAAAAGTGTTTGGAGCATTATTTCTGGGTTTTAAAATCTGCATAAGTCTTTTTCTTTGGACGACGTCACCATAAAATTTGCCAGTTGATCTTGGAGCTTCCGGAGACCTGGGTATGTCAAGAGGGCATACGTGAACCTGAAGATTAAAAGCAAGGCGTGCTGAAGAAGCACCGGCGAGAGAGACGCCGAGGTCGAGCCCGATACTGTGAGGAAACAGTGGTTCCTAGCCGTCTCAGAAGTTTGTACCTGGGATACGGACAGATTTTGCAAGCACCTAGGGGAAAGCGTCGCTCACGATCGTCGGAGGAGGGCCAATCGTTCCGAGCACCATTCCACCTAGAGAATTAATTTTAAGAAGCAGTAAACTACGAAAGCCGATAGCCGACGTTGCCAACATTGGATGACCCATGCCATAACCGTAGCAGCCGACGCCATCGCCGAGGAGGAGAATATAATAGGATACCACCTGGGCATAACCTGCACCAGGTCGGCAAGACGTGAAATCCACGTGGCAAGATAATTAAAAGAAGAGAGTCGACGGAGATCCGACATAGCCGGTGTTGCCAGCATTGGACAAGCCGTGCCATAGCCGAAATAGCCGACGCCATCGTCGAGGAGGAGACTACAATAGTTTACCACCTGGGCATAACCTGCACCAGGTTGGCAAGACGCGAAAACTACGTGGCGAAATAATTTAGAAAAGAAAAACTGCGATAATCCGACATAGCCGGCGTTGCCAGCATTGTACGGATCGTGCCACATCTACAAAAGCCGACGCCATCGCCAGAGAGGCGTGTGCAAGCGAATACCACCTGGGCATAACCTGCACCAGGTCGGCGGAAGACGAAAACCACGTGGCAAACGTGATTTTCGATCAAATAACGGAAGACAGGCGACGCCAAGAGCTGGACGGTGTGGCCACACCTCCAGTACCTAGTGCCGACCCCAAAGCACCGAGAACAAGGTTCTACCACCTGGGCATAACCTGCCCCAGGTCGGCAGCGAAGAAGCCGAGTACGGCAAACACTGCATTAGCCGGAATTATGGCACTGAACAGTGAAACCCCTCCAGCCCGGACGGCGGAGGACGAAACAGAACACGACATGCTCTCTACTACCGAGGCCGACCCCAGGAAAGGACCTGGTGCGGTCTCAAACTGCCCTACACAGATCGCCGCCCCTGAGATTTTGACTGAGCCTAGCCGCGGAGCCGCCAGGGATATGCCCCTTGAAGGAGGAAGCAAAGGCGAACTGTGCCAGGACATGGCGCCCAACTCGATGACTTACTCGAACATAAGGAGTAACAAAGAACCCTGTGACGACGTTAGGCCCGCTGGCCTAAACGATCGCAAAGATAGAATAGACATGGAGGTTCGCAGCAAGTCTAAAGAAGACTTGGCTGGTGGATCTATAAATACAATGATGGAAGAGGAGATGCCGTCATGGAAATGGCGATTGCCGCCTCGATTGGAAGAAGAAGATGGAATGCCAAGCTATGAGGACGAGCCTAGAGGTCCGGCGCTGCCACCGTTAAGTCGGCAAATTCCGCCAACTCAAAGGGGAGTCCGGCAGAAGCGAGACAAGAAAGGAGGAAATAAACAAAGATGGATGCCACCCTGGGAGGAGGGGTATCGTCGATATGTTTTTGACAGAAACGAGCCCGAACAGCGGACAGAGCCTAAAAAGACACCCAGAAGGAAGAGGAAAAAATGGAATGGAAAACACGGAATAGCGAATACGCTGTTGAATATGAATTCGGAGACATTGCCAAGAATTGATGTGATAGTGGAAGGAATTCCAGTAAGAGCCCTGCTCGATACTGGGGCCAGTAGAAATATCATAAAAAGCACGCTCCTACCCCTGACGGTTAGGAGTAGAGCTCCAAGAGGAGAAATGAGACTCGCCTGCGGTGAAACCCACCATGCAACGAGAGGAGATATACAGTGTCCTGGCACAGTTCGCCTTTGCTTCCTCCTTCAAGGGGCATATCCCTGGCGGCTCCGCGGCTAGGCTCAGTCAAAATCTCAGGGGCGGCGATCTGTGTAGGGCAGTTTGAGACCGCACCAGGTCCTTTCCTGGGGTCGGCCTCGGTAGTTGAGAGCATGTCGTGTTCTGTTCCGTCCTCCGCCGTCCGGGCTGGAGGGGTTTCACTGTTCAGTGCCATAATTCCGGCTAATGCAGTGTTTGCCGTACTCGGCTTCTTCGCTGCCGACCTGGGGCAGGTTATGCCCAGGTGGTAGAACCTTGTTCTCGGTGCTTTGGGGTCGGCACTAGGTACTGGAGGTGTGGCCACACCGTCCAGCTCTTGGCGTCGCCTGTCTTCCGTTATTTGATCGAAAATCACGTTTGCCACGTGGTTTTCGTATTCCGCCGACCTGGTGCAGGTTATGCCCAGGTGGTATTCGCTTGCAAACGCCTCTCTGGCGATGGCGTCGGCTTCTGTAGATGTGGCACGGTCCGTACAATGCTGGCAACGCCGGCTATGTCGGATTATTGTAGTATTTCTTTTTTAAATTAATCTGCCACGTAGTTTTCGCGTCTTGCCGACCTGGTGCAGGTTTTGCCCAGGTGGTAAACTATTGTATTCTCCTCCTCGACGATGGCGTCGGCTATTATGGCTATGGCACGGCTTGTCCAATGCTGGCAACGCCGGCTATGTCGGATTTCCGTTGATTCACTTCTTTTAAGTATCTTGCCACGTGGTTTTCACGTCTTGCCGACCTGGTGCAGGTTATGCCCAGGTGGTAAACTATTGTATACGCTTCCCTGGCGATGGCGTCGGCTGCTACGGTTATGGCATGGGTCATCCAATGTTGGCAACGTCGGCGATGGCTGGTGATCGTAGTTATTCTTCTCAAATTTCGTTTGCCGCTAAGTTTTCTTCGTCTGCCGACCTGGTGCAGGTTATGCCCAGGTGGTAGAGTAGTGTATACGCTTCCCTGGCGATGGCGTCAGCTGCTACGGTTATGGCATGGGTCATCCAATGTTGGCAACGTCGGCGATGGCTGGTGTTCGTAGTTTGTCTTCTTAAAATTACTTCTCTAGGTGGAATGGTGCTCGGAACGATTGGCCCTCCTCCGACGATCGTGAGCGACGTTTTCCCCTAGGTGCTTGCAAAATCTGTCCGTATTCCAGGTACAAACTTCTAAGACGGCCAGGAACCACTGTTTCCTCACAGTATCGGGCTCGACTACAGCGTCTCTCCGCCGGTGCTTCTTCAGCAACGCCTTGCTTTTATCTTCAGGTTCACGTATGCCCTCTTGGCATACCCAGGTCTCCGGAAGCTCCAAGATCAACTGGCAAATTTTATGGTGACGTTCGTCCAAAGAAAAAGACTTATGCAGATTTTAAAACCCAGAAATAATGCTCCAAACACTTTTAGCTATTTACTGTTTCATGGTTCTGCACCGACTGGCTATTCCCATCGAAATCGCGCTTTTTATTGCCGATTTCCACATGGCGAATACCACAACAACAGCAACGTGTGAAGATTAAAAATATGACAACGCTAACTAAGTTTACAATTATGGACGAACTAAACGAAGACGTCATTTTGGGGATGCCATGGTTTAAGAATAACGAAGTAGTAATGGATATTAACCGATGCTGTATATACCTGGGGAACACCACCAGAGACATCGTATACTGGGGGAAACGGGACGCAGACGAGGAGGATGAGGATAGTATCACTATTCCTTATGTACCGGAAATGGACAAGATGGAATATACTCAGATTTTGATGGACTTTGGGGAATTATTTAGAGAAAGTATCCAACAGAATACAACGAAGGCTACTCAGCACCGAATCCGGTTGACTGATACAAAACCAGTCCGAGTGAGACCATATGCTCTATCGGAAATCAAAAGAGTGGCAGTTCAGGAGCAGGTAGCAGAGATGCTTCGGTCAGGAGTAATCTCGCCAAGCACATCTGAATATTGTGCACCAGTAGTAGCAGTAACAAAAAAAGATGGTACCATGAGATTCTGTTTGGATTACAGGAAGTTAAATGAAGTAACCCAAGAGGAAGTAGCAGCACTGCCTGTAATTCCAAACACGTTGAAAGAAATTGGGGAAGCCCGAGTTTTCTCTACCCTGGACCTTAAAGCCGGATATTGGCAGATACCAGTGGCGGAAGCAGACAGACACCTAACGGCATTCGGTTTATTGGATGGAAGCACTTACGAGTTTAATGTAATGCCTTTTGGCCTCAGGAATGCGCCAGCTACATTCCAGAAACTGATGTCGGAAGTCCTGAGTGGAGAACTGCAGAAGTTTACGAGAGTATACTTGGATGACGTGATCATTTTTTCACCAGATCACAAAACACACCGACAACACCTTCGAAAAGTGTTGGAGAGACTCTCGACGTATCAGCTGAGATGCGGGGCAGAGAAATGTGTCATTGGGGTTAATGAATTAGAATATTTGGGATTTAAAGTCAAGGAAGACTATAATACCCCACAGAAAAAACATTTGAATGACGTGGAGAAATTCCCTCCACCAACGAACAAGCGACAACTGCAATCATTTTTGGGCCTGGTGAACTGGCTGAGAGAATACATTCCTCAGGCAGCGGAGCGTTTGGAGCCGTTAACGCTACTTTTGCAGAAAGAAAAGCCTTTCCGTTGGAAGGCCAAACAGCAGGAAGCATTCGATGATGTAAAGAAATTTATGGCACAACCGATGCAGCTATGGAGACCGCATCCAGGGAAACTTTTCTACTTGCAAACAGACGCCTCAAAAATAGGAATAGGCGCAGTGCTATACCAACTAGATGACCAAGAGGAACGACGTATCATAGCATACGCGTCCCATAAACTTAATAAAGCAGAACAAGCATACCACGCGAATGAACAGGAGTGTATGGCAGTAGTCTGGGCGATTAAACACTTTCGGCAATATTTAGAAGATGCCCCATTTATTTTAAAGACCGACTCCCAGGCATTAACGTGGTTGCACCGTCTGAAGGACACAAAAGCAAAATTGACGAGATGGGCATTACTACTTCAGGAGTATTCATTTCGGGTTATCCACTGTCCGGGAAAAGAAAATGCGCTTCCGGATTACCTATCACGGAACCCAGAAGATACAGTGAGAGATCCTGAGACATTCAATGAAGATAGAATGGTCCCACCAATGAAAGAGGAGAAACTTAAAGATGTAATAGCAATGTTCCAGCCCCAGGAGATTCAGAGCCTGGAAGAGCGAGTAAAAGAGGGACAAGACGAAGACGATGAGATGAAAGAAACCAAGAGACGATGGCTACAGGAAGCAAAGAAACCACCAGAACAGCAACCATCGTGGTGGAATTATTATATTGTCCAGGACGATTACCTATTTAGACTACACTTGGATAGATTGTGCTTAGTAGTGGGAAAATTTGATAAACAAGATGTTTTTGAGGCCTATCATTCGTATAGTGAAGCCCTCCATCCAGGAGCACAAGAGACAAGTAGAGCTATTGGCCGTTACTACTATTGGAGTAGTATGGAAAAAGAAGTCCGGAAATATACAAGAGAATGTGACATTTGTAAGCAGATCAAGGCAGGAGCACCTCAGAAGAAAGCTGCGCTGGGGAGTATTCCAGCAGAAGCACCGTTCCAAGTAATCGCATGTGATATAATGGGTCCATATGAAGAAACTGGCAGGAAGAATCGATTTCTGATAGTGGCAATGGACGTATTTACTAAATGGACAGAAGCTATTCCGGTAGCTAGAGCAACCGCATCAAAAATCATCAAGTTCTTGAAAGATGAAGTATTTAGTAGATACGGATATCCAAAGGAGATAAGATCAGACGATGGTGCTCAATTTAGAGGAGCAGTATTCGAACAGTTTTGCAGAACGAATCATATTAAATGGACATCCTCCCCCATTTATCATCAACAAGCGAATCCAACGGAACGAAGATGGCAGGAAATGAAGAAAGCCTTAAGCGCCGCCATTTTAGAACGACCTACGACAGTATGGGATACGCAAATTCCGCAGGTCCTCTATGCGTTACGGACGCGGAAGAACGAAGCGACCCAAAAGACACCAGGAGAACTATTGTTAGGATATGAGTTGAAGAGACCAGGAGAATGGGCAATTGTGCGTGAGGAAATCGAAACAGTTCCACGTCCCGAAGAGATGGTTCGAGTTAGACAAAAGGCGAATCAGAACCAGAAAGCGTATCAGCAGAAGTACGCCCCCACCCCAAGAATACCAACTATCAGATTTAGAGTTGGAGAAAGGGTTTGGGTGAGAAATTTCGCCCCAAAAGTTCCGTTTGCACCAAAGTGGATAGGTCCATATGAAATTTTGGAGGTCCTGGGATCTTCAACATATCAAGTTGATAAGGATGGAGCGTCCTCAAAGATCCATCTTAATAATCTAAGACGTGCCACAGTCCTGAGCGTGAGCGAAAGTAGCAGCTCAAGCACTGAGGAAGATAGCAGTCCAAGTGAGGAGGAAGAGCTACATAGCCAACCCTGTGAAGTCCCTGAAATTCCGGCCCCTCAGCCCGAGGTCGCCGAGGTACCATTGAGGCAGCCTAATGAGAAGCCACCGGACGTGGAAGAAATTACGGCCCCTCAGCCCGAGGTCGCCGTACCAGCAGTGAGGCAGCCGAGAGAGAAGCCACCTGAAGCCTCCAAGGAGTCCCCCAGATCGCTAGAAAACCGTCCACAGGAGGCCTATGCCAGGTCACCTGGAGAAGAACCACCTGCCGAAGCTAGAGCTACGGAGGTTGAGGAATCGCCTCGGACGAGAGAAAAGGAGAAATCATCTTACGGAAGAAAGTGATTTTAAAACCGTGTTTATTTAGACTTAGTATTAGTGTTGTTGTTGTTATGAACTTAGTATTAGTTTTTATTGTTGTTTTTGGACTTAGATTTTTTGTTGATTTTAGGTTTAGTTATTTTTAAGTTGATGTTGTAAATAGAGTATAATTGTACCAGATGGGTACAGTTAAATAAACGCCCCATAATTAATGCTCTTAAGGGGGGGGGTGTTGTGGTATTCGCCATGTGGCTATAAAAAGCGCGATTTCGATGGGAATAGCCAGTCGGTGCAGAACCATGAAACAGTAAATAGCTAAAAGTGTTTGGAGCATTATTTCTGGGTTTTAAAATCTGCATAAGTCTTTTTCTTTGGACGACGTCACCATAAAATTTGCCAGTTGATCTTGGAGCTTCCGGAGACCTGGGTATGTCAAGAGGGCATACGTGAACCTGAAGATTAAAAGCAAGGCGTGCTGAAGAAGCACCGGCGAGAGAGACGCCGAGGTCGAGCCCGATACTGTGAGGAAACAGTGGTTCCTAGCCGTCTCAGAAGTTTGTACCTGGGATACGGACAGATTTTGCAAGCACCTAGGGGAAAGCGTCGCTCACGATCGTCGGAGGAGGGCCAATCGTTCCGAGCACCATTCCACCTAGAGAATTAATTTTAAGAAGCAGTAAACTACGAAAGCCGATAGCCGACGTTGCCAACATTGGATGACCCATGCCATAACCGTAGCAGCCGACGCCATCGCCGAGGAGGAGAATATAATAGGATACCACCTGGGCATAACCTGCACCAGGTCGGCAAGACGTGAAATTCACGTGGCAAGATAATTAAAAGAAGAGAGTCGACGGAGATCCGACATAGCCGGTGTTGCCAGCACTGGACAAGCCGTGCCATAGCCGAAATAGCCGACGCCATCGTCGAGGAGGAGACTACAATAGTTTACCACCTGGGCATAACCTGCACCAGGTTGGCAAGACGCGAAAACTACGTGGCGAAATAATTTAGAAAAGAAAAACTGCGATAATCCGACATAGCCGGCGTTGCCAGCATTGTACGGATCGTGCCACATCTACAAAAGCCGACGCCATCGCCAGAGAGGCGTGTGCAAGCGAATACCACCTGGGCATAACCTGCACCAGGTCGGCGGAAGACGAAAACCACGTGGCAAACGTGATTTTTGATCAAATAACGGAAGACAGGCGACGCCAAGAGCTGGACGGTGTGGCCACACCTCCAGTACCTAGTGCCGACCCCAAAGCACCGAGAACAAGGTTCTACCACCTGGGCATAACCTGCCCCAGGTCGGCAGCGAAGAAGCCGAGTACGGCAAACACTGCATTAGCCGGAATTATGGCACTGAACAGTGAAACCCCTCCAGCCCGGACGGCGGAGGACGAAACAGAACACGACATGCTCTCTACTACCGAGGCCGACCCCAGGAAAGGACCTGGTGCGGTCTCAAACTGCCCCACACAGATCGCCGCCCCTGAGATTTTGACTGAGCCTAGCCGCGGAGCCGCCAGGGATATGCCCCTTGAAGGAGGAAGCAAAGGCGAACTGTGCCAGGACAATACCATGCCGTTTCTTTGTCAATTTTTCAACTTTTCTCCTAAAAAACACCATCTGGAACTCTCTTTTAGTTAAGTCGGGTCACTAAGACCATAAGAGGCCGACCATTTGGAGCACTCACCACCGTTGGAACCCCCAATTTCAATTTTAAGACCCTACAGCTCCCTTAGGTAAGCGTAATTCATTTTTCTTTTCAATTTTTTTTTTCGCTGTAAGGTATATTGCTTCAAAATCGCTAAAATTTAACACCACATGCTTTGTCAGATAAATGTGCTTTTATACTTATGACCGAGTATAATTTTTCTTCGTTAGCTGAGTAATTAAAATTATTTATTGTTTTACGAATAAGTGGACCCCATTTTACCTATACTATAAGATTTTTTTTTGTTACCTGTTTACTGTCAATTTGGTTTAAATGCAATTAATCTTGACCTTGAAATGTAATTAACTTTATTTAAACTATAATTTTCTTCTTCATAACGGGGTCCAACTTACTGCTTTATTTTGGTACGATTTCTTTGTTTTATATAGCACAAGTTTGCTTGAAGTGTGACATGGTACCTTAATTCTTGCCATACAGGGTGTGCCCGAAATATAAAATATTATTAAGTGTGTCAAAATCAAATCACACATATTTTATCGTTGAGATTAGCAAGCAGACTGTAAATCTTTTAATGTCTACAGACGTAAAGTAACTTAAACAATGTAGTTACACAGCATTCACTCCTCATCGAATAAATTATTTGATCAAATTTGAGATGATGAAGTTGCAGATAATGCAGCCTCATTTGTTTATAATTATTATAAATCAACCAGTTTGTCAAGATGGTTCTTGAATAAACATTTTTAGTTTGTATTGCTCTTTTAATAGCGGCATATCCTGATTATGCAATTATTTTTATTTTATTATGTCCTAGCTTTAATAAATAATTGATTGGTTTGCTAATTGATTACTAATATGTTGACATTACTTGTGCTATATTTTAAATAGTTGTATATTTCCCTTATGTGTGTACATAATTGATTTTTTTTTTGATTTTATGATGTAACCTTAGTACATAGGCGTACGTGCTGGCTTAATAAATTAATTTTATTTTAAGTTTTTGGCTCTTCAAGCTTAATTAAAATATTTAATCACAATATTAAGTCCCTGAATATAATTTTATAAATTTATTTTTTTTATTATCTCAAACCAAAACTTGGTTTGTGACTTTAATTATTTTTATTTATATTTTTCAAATTTAATTTAATTCAAATTTACTTTAATTCAAATTTAATTTAATTCAAATTTAATTCTTGATTGTAATTGTAACTTTTTATAGTTGCTTTAATTTTTTTATAGTTCCTTTTTCCTTTTGTTTATATTCAATTAGTTGGTTTTGCCATTCTAATTTAATTACTTTATTATAAATTTATTATACGAAGGGAAAAGGAACTAGGTCAGTTTTTTTTTATTAATAAGCCATCAGCTAATGCTTTCTTTTTTTAACAGGGTCTTTCTCTTTCTTCTCTTCTTCTCCATCTTCTTTTCGTCTCTTGTTATTTTTGCTAATCTGACGTCTTATTGACGTCCCTAGACGCAGCATCGACTAGAACGTCTGTACAGATAAGTTTAGGCTTAAGTACTAACCCCCCATATCATTTTTATTTTTTTTTATTTTTGAATAAAGCCAGCAATCATTTGTAATTCTTTGTGGTTTTATTTATACAGCTCCCCCTGTGGTTTTCTTTAATATTTATTTTTTTTACCTAAGTTGTGAAGTCCAGCTGAGAGTGAGGCCCCAGCACCATCTTGAAGGTTTCCGTTTTGGCCTGGCTGCAAAACGGTGGCGCCCTATTTAAAACCCCCCCTTACTCTCTGGCAATAGAGCTCGGCTTCGTTTTGGCTTCACTTTTATTTCTTTGATTTAATTTAAAATAAATTGTCTAATTAAAAAAAAAAAAAATTAGCTAAATAAATAAATAAATAAATAAATAATTTTTTTTATAACAGCAAAAGACGCGTTGCAGAAGGTCAGCTCCCGAATCAGCCAGCATGGATGTTGAGGACCGACGGAAGCAGTATCTCAGACACGAAGACCATTGTAAGCTTCTGGATGCGGCAAATTTAAAAAAGTAGCAATGGCTTTTGGCATACCTCCAAAAGTATGAATTCCCACGGGTTGTCTTCTGCAGACACCTTGCCCGAATCCAACAAAAAAGCGACAGTGACCCGTATTTGTTGGGTATCGTCGCACGATGTCAACCAGGTTTACACCTTCGAGACCGAAGAAGTATCTGCAGATTTTTGTCTTGGTATCGGGAATTACAATATGAAATACGCTGCCTACATCTTTGACATTGTCACACCGCAGATCTGCCAACTATTGTTCACAAATCACCGAAATAAATTTAGATACGCAACTGCCAAAAACTAATTGGCGCTGATGTCCTAGTATTTGCGATCCGAAACACGCGAGAAAGAAAGAAATCTGTTTGGCAAATATGGGTTAAAATAAAGAAAACTGTTTTACCAACTTTTGGCGAAATCTGTTTTATCGGTAGATATTGGTGCCGCTTAAAAATTTAAAATATTCCTTGGTTTAAATATTCATTTTTTTTCTGCTTTTATTTTTAGTTCAGGGATACACGTTATTTGTAACTCTTATTTTTAAGTTTGGAGTAAATACCTTGTTGGTAAAGTAACCTATAACGTATATCTAAGAGCTCAAATAGAAAGCAGCAAAAAAGGAATTATTTAAACCGAGCAATACCTATTTAAAAAAATACAGCTGACTAAAATAAAGCGAACTAGGTAATAAAACATTATTTTTATGATAAAAAAATTATCGGATCTCTTTTTGGCAAGCGGTGTCGCATTCCATGTTTATTTAAACAGTTTGGAACACAACATTTTTTAGGTTTTAACGGAGGTGCGTAGTTTTTCATAACGGAAATAAATACGCGAACTTTAACTAAACAAACCGAAAACACACTAAAACTAAACAAAAAGTCAAACAACTATCAAAAAACACGCTAATAGTACACACAGAGACCGAACGATCACAAACGGCATTAAAATTCAACACAACTTAAAAGAAAATCGAGAATAGAAAATTAACAATACGCTTCAAATTTTTGACAACGAAATCCGGGAGGGTGCTTCTTCTCGATCGCAAATCGCAAATGAACGTGGTGCCCTCTATGTGAACTTAACTAAACCAAATTGGGCGATGCCACTACCGGCGCCATCTACGAAATGCGATCCAAACAAAATAATAATGAAAAAAGAAAGATGTTTTTCCCTTTTCTTTCCGTCAGACCCAATCCTTGGACGCGTTTCGCCGTATTACGGCTCATCGGCAAGGCTATAGAGTCTGACGAAAAGGAAAGGGACCTTACAGTGTTTTCAATTAATAATGTTTGGCGGGAACGCCCAGCTTACGTATCTAAATTTATTTCGGTGATTTGTCCTCTTGTTTGCGGCAAGCACCAGCGATTCCAATGATAAGTCCCACCTGCAACAATTAAAATAAAACGTTAAAAATTGCCCACTTTATTTAAAGTTTTGTTTAATTTGTAGGATATTTTAAATCTATATTAAACATCTATGAATAGCTTACCTTAACGAGCAAAAACTTCTTGTTCTCTACTTCTATTAGAAATTTATCAATTTCTTCTTTAGTAAATGTTCTACTCTTCTTGGCTTTATATCCTTCAGACTTTATTTTTAAAGGCGCTTGTAGTTTTGCAAACTTGCTTATATCCACGTTATTCTTCATAGAAATTGTGGCGCCTAACATGGAATAAAATGCCCACAGACTGGACGAGCTGTACTTCTGTGATAATGTCTCAAAATATGCGAGAAATGCCATTTCAAGTTTTTAATGTTTTTTTCGTTACACCAGTTAATGAAACGGTCGTATTCTTTATTGTATTTGTCCTTGGACTTTTTTGGCAACAGCGAGGATATAGCGGATTGGGCAGTTTTTTTATGTCTGATGGAAGATCAGTTTCACTCATTTTTAGTAGTCTTTTTTTTAATTCTGCTCCTTTGAAAATGACACGTCGCGTCGTGGAATGGCTTGTTGAAACATTTGACAATATACTTCGTCGGCATAGTAAACAAAATTACATGCTACTTTGATTTTTTCTGTTTCGGCAGTATTTTTTTGTGTAAGGTCACTTTCATAATATGAAAATCATTTTGAATACATAAAAAAACCAAAATCCTGGGTCTTACAGGGTGGCTGATTAGTGCGAGAAAGTCCAATATCTCCGTTGTTCTTTAAAATATCGAAATTTATTAAATGCAAAGGTTCTAGGATAAACAAGAGCGCAAATTTTAAAAATATTTTTGGATATACAGGATGCGCCAAAAAAGTGGGGTTTAGCAAAAATGTATTTTTTCAAATGGAACACCCTATATGTTATATTATTTTTGGATTCTACATAAAATTATAGTAATTTTTTAATAAGTGCATTATAGGTCTTAACTTAATAGTTTCCGAGTTATCGACTTTTCCAAAATGACATTTTTGAACTTTGACAGCTTCTAGTTTTCTAACGGTACTTCTTAGAGCAAAACGGCTTACATGTCCCTATCTTACTTTTTAATTGTCTTCAAAAAAATATCAATTTCCGGTTAAACCGGATGTAACTCGAAAGTCGGAAATATAGTACTTCCGGTTTAACCGGAAATTAATATTTTTGGGAAGACAATTAAAAAGTAAGATAGGGACATGTAAGCCGTTTTGCTCTAAGAAGTACCGTTAGAAAATTAGAAGCTGTCAAAGTTCAAAAATATCATTTTGGAAAAGTCGATAACTCTAAAACTATTAAGTTTAGAACTACAATGCACTTATTGAAAAACAACTGTAATTTTATGTAGCATCCAAAAATAATATAACATATAGGGTGTTCCTTTTGAAAAAATACATCTTTGCTAAACCCCACTTTTTTGGGGCATACTGTATATTCAAAAATATTTTTAAAATGTGCGCTTTTGTTTATCCTAGAACCTTTGTATTTAATAAATTTCGATATTTTTAAGAACAACGGAGATATTGGACTTCCTCGCACTAATCAGCCACCCTGTATATAAAATGTTGTATATCACAAGTACGGTAAGGCTCATTACAGTAACGAGTAAAGAAAGTAAGCTCATACCGTACTAGTAATATGAATAACTATTAATTATTAATATTTTTCCAAAGGTAAGTATGTTTTGTGCATTATTTTCTAACAGCAATTTATCTGTGCTTAAGTGTTTACTAATATCTGGTATTTCTGTTAAAAGTTTGTTTGGATCTATTTTTGAATTATGAAGCATATTTATTTTGACGAAAGATATAGCTATTTCGATTTTATCGAGAATATTGTAAATTGATTTATACGTTAATGTTACTTGATTGATAACTGTATATATTAAGAAATATTGTTGCATATCTGTTTCAACCATTTCCACTCGTTTAAAAGTTGCTTCTATTTTGATTATATGCGATTTTAGCATTAGTTGTAATATGTAATATGTAATATGCAGTATGTAATATTTGATATGATCGAATTAAACCTATTGATTGTAGAATCTAAGAGCGTGATTTGATTAATAGCATCAATTTTTAATTTCTTTTGGTTTTCTTCTAGTTCTTTAATTTTCGCATCGATTTCTTCTGCGTCGTTTTGAATTAAATAGGCCTCTTTTTTTTTTCTGTGGACATATTTAAATGGTAATATTTGGTTGTTTAAATGTTATATTCTTTTTAAGCATATATAGCGAGCTAAAAGAGTTAAAGTATCCTTTATAATATTCGCTATTATTTCTAAGGCTATAAGATAAGTTTTCTGTTTGATTTTTAATTGTTTCGAATTTCAATATTAGAGGTTCTACGTCACTATTTTGTACAAAGGTCCATTTATTGGATTCGAGTTGCGCGATTCCTAGTCTAAAAGGTAGAATTGGTTAGATCGTTGAATTTTACTTTTTCTGTGGCGATAGTCCAGCTCCATCTGGAACAAGGGTTATTATTTTAGATTCGTTTATGTGAATAATTTCTTTGCGTTTTGTTGTAGGGCTTACAGTTTCGATTTTGCTATTTTCTAAGATATCGGTTAAAATATAGGAACCGAGAAATCTATTTTTTATTCTGCCTGATCGGTTATAGGATTTCTTATGAATTTGAGAACCGATAATTAATTCTTTCGGAGTTTTATTTTTATTTATTCTTCCTATAGTTTTTAGTTTTAATTTCTTTTATTTTTTCAGTAATTTGATCGTAAGAATTTGGGTGTTATTTTTATGGTTATTTAAATTATGGGTATATACTTAAATGTATTATATTATTGAAAGCGATAATTGCGTAAGGAATTAACTTTATTACATCTGCTTTGGAATCTGATTCGCTTAGAATACGAATATGTCCGATTAGAGTCGAATGTAATCTTCCTATTGGGGAATTTGATTCGTGGTGATAGGCTGTGGTAAAATGAATATTTATATTATGTGCTTTTAATAAGCCACTGACTATTTCGTTTTAAAATTCAGATCCGTTATCTAATACGATTTGTTTCGGTACTCGTAAAAATAAAACGAATTTTATTAATTTGTCACAGCACGACACTGCATTTTCTGTTTACGAAAGAGCTTTAGCATATTTAGAGAATTTGTCTATTATTGTCAAAACTTTTGTTTGCCAATAATGTATCAACGTGCATTATTTCAAAAGGTTTGCTTGGTGTTTCTGTTTAAACTGATGGTTGATCAGGGGGGTTTCTATTTACTAATGATTAAGTCACTAGATTCATCTATATTAAATATTGAAAAAATAACAGTTTATTCATATTAACAGAATAATACGTTTGTGGAGGTGTGTTCAATTTTTTTGATGGAATAGAATTTGGAGGTTTCGTATTGTTATTTCTGTTTTGATTTTTGTAGTAGAGAAAGTTTTCTTCTTCCACTGCGTGGGTCATTGCTTCTTCGAGAGTTTTGGAATTTTTTAAACGTATTTGAAAAAAGTAAGCTACGCGCGTCTTGTGAACCCAGACCAAATTATTTCGGGCTTTCATCCTTCTCTGGTTTAGAAGTTAAAATATCTTGGATTACACAATAAATTGATATTTGATCGCAAAAAGTTGAGATTATTGCAATTTTGAGTAAAGGCCAAGTAGTAAGCTCTACTCGTGAAGCGATTAAATCCGCTGCTCTACCAATTAATTTATTTAAAACAGTATCAAATTAGCACACATTAATAGATGCACCATCGTTTGTACTATCTTTGTGATTATTAAAAGTTTTCGCAAGCATTAATTAATCGATTAATTTGTTTTGGATTACCATCGAAAGAAGGAATATTATTTGCTTGATATCTAATTATTGGGTTCGTTTGGCATTTTAAAAAGATTGCTAAACGTGGATGATAAATATTTACCATAATGAAACCACCACTAATAACAATTAAAATAATGTCAAATGTTCCTAGACGTTTTATTTCTTATTAGTTTCAACATAATTTCCAGTGCAGAATGGCAAATGCAACACCTGGCCTATCCCACATGAATCAGTCGGAAACGGAGAAAGAAACTCCTGCAACGACCAGCCAAGTTGGTCATTAATGCAGGAGTTGCCGACAGGTGCGCAGCATTAAGAGCTAGTTCGGTTTACGGATCGAGTACCAACAGTTACAAAATCTAAAGGTTGCTTTCTTTCGTTTGGTCCTTGCAGTAGTTTCCTCCTCCGTTTCCGACTAATTCTTGTCGGATGGGCCAGGTGTTGCATTTGATTGCCTAAAGGTTTCGTTAAAAAGCTATATCTGCCATTCTCTATCGACTTTTCAGGGTCAAGTACACTCTCCGGTGTTGCTTCCTTTCCTCAAATTCTATAGCTTCACTGACGAGCCGATATACTGTGAAGCGCGCCTGAGGATGAATCCGGTAAAAGGAGGTAATCTTTAGATTCTTCATGTTTTCCAGTATTCGAGAAGAAATAATGATTGTAATAATTTAATAAAGGGTAGTACTTAAAGCGAAATAAATAAATAACTTATATACATATACTATAATATAATATATTTTTCAAAAGATAAAAAGCTTCTAAATATATTCATTTGCCTAAAAAAAAATACTTAGGTGGTTATAACTTTGATGACAGAAAAAAATCAGGAGGAATGTTTACATGTGACATCAAAGTTGTAACACTTCTGCTTCTTTATCGCCGGTTATTATACTACTAAAAAACATTATTTTGTAGTATGACATTATACACTAAAAATCACTAAAATTAATTAGCACGTTTTCAAGAAATTTAAGAACAACCAAAAAAAAACGTTAATATTTGAAGTCCCCTTCCGGCTAAACAAAGCAATTTCGGATATGATTAACTTCTTCAATCAACCTATTTTGTCGTCAGGAGTCTGTCTTCTAACGTTGTATACGTATTTTCCAAACACCCTGTAGAACCCCTTGGGTAACATTTTTATATCTTATTTCAGGTCACGACTCAGTGACAAGGCTTTTCGATTATCAGCCGATGCAGCAGAAATAGCTTGTATTTTAAAATAGATTCAAGCGAAATAAAACTATAATCAGCAGAAAAAGTCTCCCCACGTCCGATTCCTATAACGCTCACATACTTTTGATGCTTGTACCACCACTCAAATTTGTGCAGATAGGAATTTAAAGTTTACGTTATACCGTTGATCTTTGGACTATCATATAATCCTAATTATCCGTCTGGGCCATAACTTGCCCCAAATTTACATCTTTTCGGGCAGAGTCGGAGTACAAATTACCTGCATCCCTAATTGCTATACCATTTGAAGTATAAATACCTAATAATATATAAATAGCAAATTAATTTTTATTAATTTTCCAATTGGTTTTGCGACGAGTGAATTTTGTTATATTAGTGTTTCAAAGAATTCGTCCATGATGAAATGTTTTAGTTTTCTTTGAAAAAAAGGAGCGTATAATTTGCAAGGTTTAAGTTGACTCGCATTACGACATTGAGTTATATAACATATAATTTGCAAACTAACAGCAGAAACAATGGGGCTGCAATCGTAAATTATTCCAAAATTTCTGCTGGGCTGTAAATAGCTAAAACACAATAACTTTATACAAATATTTGTCAGTTCTGCAACAACAACATCCTAAGTTTGTTCTAAAAAGAATTTGTATTTACAAAATTATATGCGCACCATAAAATTCACAATTTAGCAAAGTATGATGTACGTTTCTTTACATTTATCATAATTATATATTGTATGATACACCGTTTCTGCATACCTTAGCATTGCATGATTTAAAGTTATGTTATTATCTAGATAGTTCACCTAAATTATGAATTTTAACAATAATTTGAACAAAAAAAAAAATAAAAGCAGTTTAAGTATCACATATCCGTAAATTAAATTTTACTCCGGCCTGAAGAATTGCGTACCAGGTGGTATTTTGTATCCAGGATATGTAGAGTTCAAAGCGTGTTCGGCAAAGAATCGCGAGTAGTCCTTTTCTTTTTTGCCTTGCCTGTTAGCTAGTCCTTTTTCCAATTCTTTCTGACATTTTCTGGGAGCCACTTGAGATCACCGCGAAGGTGCTTACCTCCTACAACAACTGTTTAGTATACCGGGATTTAGAATTATGGGAGTGGAACATAAAATTTTTAGTTGAAAAAATAGTCCATACTTTCAGTGGAGTCAATGTAATATGAAATAAAACAATGCAGTCTTCCTCCACAGTTTAATTTTTAACATAAAAATTATTAGATTCCCGACATGTTTCGAGCACTTAAGTACTCATCTTCAGGGGATACTGAAAGGATAATATAAATTTGAGAATAAAAAGAAAAAGCTAAAAAAGGACTTACCCAACATCGAGTTTAACTTCGAAATAATAAGTTGTCTCAAATAAATTAGTTGCAAGTCTCCAGCCTTTCTATTGTACTCATTTATTTGAGACAACTTATTATTTCGAAGTTAAACTCGATGTTGGGTAAGTCCTTTTTTATCTTTTTCTTTTCATTCTCAAATTTATATTATCCTTTCAGTATGCCCTGAAGATGAGTACTTAAGTGCTCGAAACATGTCGGGAATCTAATAATTTTTATGTTAAAAATTAAACTGTGGAGGAAGACTGCATTGTTTTATTTCATATAAAATTTTTATTTGTAAGTGTTTGGTTTACCAGCACCTAATATTTTTTGTTGTATTGATGTTACAATATGGTGTCCATGTGCTGAGAGTGGGTATATTATAGTGTCACTTTCAGAAAAAAGCATTTATCTCCCGATGATAAAAAAATAGTTGAAAATGTGTACCAATCTTTACTTACAAGAGATTTTAATTCAAGTGATGCTTTAGTCAAGACGTCTGCTTTAACAAGCACTTCTCTATCTTCGGTAAAGGATATATTACTCAAACCTATCATTCCCAGAAAGAAGCAAAGTGACTGTGGAATATTTAGAAGTATTGACGAGAATGATTTGGGTTTCTTAAGAAGAAATAATTATCAAATGTATAAAGAACAATCTGTACCTCCCTATGCCCTCTAGAAAAGGGGCTTGCCAACGACGAAACAAACATTTCTTGCAGCATTTTAACCCTAAGATACATTTTTGCACAAAATTAGCTTATCACATAATTTATAAAAGACAAACCCTAATGGAATCTCAGCGTTTACGGGAATGACGTCATAAATATTTAACGGCTATTAAATAAGATAGAGCAAAAATCAACTAATTATTTACCATGACGAAACTTGGTTCGATACACATGACACTGCAAGAAAAGGGTGGCATGATTTTTTAAAAAATTGTCAAATTAAAATTCCTGCAGATAATGGTAAAAGAATAACAATAACACACGCAGGTTCACAAAATGGATTTGTTCCGAACTGTATATTACTTTTAGCTGAAACATAGCAGATTATTCTCTAGATTACCACCAAGTCACTGATTCATAACTTTTTGAAGATTGGCTTGAACATCGACTTTTAAAGATATACCCAAAAATAGCGTTATTGCAATGGAAAATGCTAGTTATCATAGTAGTCAAGTAAAAATGTTTCCTAGTTCTAACAGTACAAAAGTAGAAATACAACATTTTACGATAAATAGTAATATATTTATTTTGTTAAAACTTACAAAAGCGGGATCTTTTAGAAGAAACTCGCACCAGAAAATGGATGTACAGTGTTGCGTCTTCCCCCCTAAAATGGTCTATTTAATACAATCAAACTAAGCTGGCACCAAGTAAAATTAAATATTAGGAGGAATAATACTTCCCCCACATTAAATACATCTGTAGTAGAATTAATAAAAAACCTAGAAAGGAACATTTCTGCAGACAATTTTAAAAACTGTATACAACACGTAATTAAGGTGGAAAATTCTTATATGTGTATAAGTACTAATGTTCAACCCTTAATAATAACTTTAGATGAAGATAGTGATAGTGACACAAAACTAAATTTGGAGTAAAGTAGAATTCAGTTGCCAGTTGTAAACCTTTTCTGTGTGCACACATTGTAATGTATTTAAATCTTAAACCTAATTTTAATCTTGTATTACTGTGTGCTCTAAATCGTAACATCGTAAATTTTAATCATAATAACTTGTAAAAATCTTTTGTTGACGACTGTAAAAAATTTATTTTTATTGAAAAGAATAAATCTGTATTTCAGTATTGTTGAAAATGCAACCCTGGCAACCTCGCCTCCACTGCCTAAGTACCCATAAAATATGGTACCTGAACTTTCAACCCAAGGGTAGCGAGGAAAAAGTGACGAAAGTGAACTTTTAATAGGGTAAAACGACTAGAGAACGAAATAGATATAACCGTAACGAACTCTAAGGTTTTCACATTGTTTTTAAGTTAAGTTTTAGTTAGTCATTATTTTGTATATATCGTTTCATAGCTAGTAAAACGAGTTGTTACGAACGAGGGTGTTTTCATTTAACGTAACGGTGAATTAATGGTGTAGCATTTAGGTGCTGCATAAAGATATTTTACATTTTTTGGTGCCGAAACCCGGGACTCGTGCTGTGGAACTTTTAAGTGACTAATTTTAGGGACTAATTAACATAACGCGGTAAGACTTTGGAGTAAATAACGATAACGAGAACAATAATTAACGTAAACGCGAAACATAAGTAAACGAAAATTAACGAGCGTTGTACAATAATTAAAAAAAATAGAGCAAGTGATGAGAACGACGTGTCGGGCACGGCTAACGAAAGTCATTAACGGCCCGAATGACTTGATGAAATCCGAAATGATTGATATTCGCGAAGCTACCGTGTTTGTGGCTAGAATAAAAGCCGCACGGAACAATTTAAATAGTCCCAACGAAAATATTACAGCTGATATCGCGAGTGACCAAATGGAGGCTGAATGCGAAAAAATTTTGGAGTACGAAGATAGTGCAGTGACGGCAATTGCATGGTTTTAGCAGCGCATTGCAGAAACTAAGGAGGAAGCATCCCAAGGATCGTGTCCGCTTGATGTAGCGACAAATAACGATGGAGAGCGTCGACATTCAGTGGCGGTAGATCAGGAGGAACTTCCTAAAATGTCGGTAAGATTGCCTAAAATTGAATTAATTAAATTTAACGGGGATTGTCACGAATGACCTGCGTTTTGGGAACAATTCAATTCTACAATTCATTCTAACTGTGCTCATGATGCTTCGCACAAGTTTACTTATTTGAAATCACTTTTAACGGGTAAGGCAGCCATAACAATTCAAGGCTTAACTTCCAGCAGGAACAGCTATAACGACGCTATCGAGCTGCTTACGGAAGAATATGGCAACAAGGAAAGAGTTGCTGATAGCTACATTCAACAGCTTTTATCGCTAAGCGTAATAAAAAATAAAGCAGATATTGTAGCTCTAAGAAAATTATATAACACAACATCGAAAATAACTAGATCATTACAGACATTGGGAATTCCACCAAATAGTTATGGGATGATGGTAAAATCGATTATTTTAAAAGCTCTACCATTGTCAATGCGAATCGAATTTAATAAACAGCAAGCCATTAGTAATAATCAAGACGATAATCAATCAAAAGTAGGTTCTGTCGTCTTTGACAATTCTTCTCTTACGTATGAAAGTCAAATTTCCAGACTATTGTCTTTCATAAAACTAGAGGTAGATTCTGTTGAACAAGCACGCATATTATGTGTAGAAAAGGGTAACGAAAGACCGAATTTTAATAAAAATCGGGAAAATATTCACTTTTATGGCAGAAGGAGCTCAGGTAGAGACAGTATGTACACCGCATCTGGTCTATTTACAACCGTTAAAGAGCAGTGCGTGTTTTGTAAATGCGACAACCATTCTTCAATCAATTGTAACGGGACATTAACAATTACCCAAAAGAAGGACATTTTAAAAACTAGTGGTCGGTGTTCAATCAAGTACAGAAGCTCACCGATTCTTTAACAGCAATAAATACCGAACTTGACTGGACCATTCACGGTAGTCATAACCAATGTTCCCCATCTGTTAATATTGTAAATAATCTTCACGTACAAGTAGAATTAATTAAGGAGGACGAACTAAATATTAGGAAATTTTGGGATTTAGAGACAATTGGAATTAAGCAACCACAGACTCAAATACAAACGGATACAAACGATTTTGTAAGTGAAAAAATAATTCTACAAAATAATAGATATACTGTATCCTTGCCGTGGATTGACGAATCCTGTAAACTTGATTCCAATTATAATGTAGCTTTGTTTCGTGCACAGTCTTTAACGAAGAAGCTAATTCGTAACGAAAAAATAGTGGAATATGATTGTGCAATGAAAGAATACTTTAAAAACGGCTGTGCTGAACTGGCGCCTAAGTCAACTAACGAAGACAAGACCTACTATATGCCACATCGGCCAGTATACCGGGATGACAAGGAAACTACCCGAATTTGGTGCGTTTTTGATGCATCTGCCCATAGGCCTGGGTTTCCGTCATTAAATGATTTATTATCGCCTGGTGAGAATTTGGTGCCTTTACTTTTAACAATACTGTTAAATTTTAGGATCGGTCAGGTAGCCCTAATTGCGGATATTGAAAAAGCGTTCCTTCAGATTGAACTTAAAGAGGATGATAGAGACTGCCATAGATTTTTATGGTACGCAGGGCCGATATCTAGTGCCATAAAACTTCCAGGGCTTGCTGAATGTCGAATGAAACGTGTAACATTTGGCGTTACTTGTAGCCCATTTCTTTTAGTGGCAACTTTAAAGAAGCATTTATCGAATACGCCCAACGAGTATCAAGATGTTGCCAACGTTTTGCTTAAATCATTTTATGTCGATGATTAAATAGTTGCAGTTGACGATATACAGCAGGCTTATAGAATTTATAATGAAGGGAAGCAGATTTTGTCAAATGCTAGTATGAACTTAAGAAAATGGCGCACTAATAATGCGAAGCTTAGACAAACGATTATAGAAGAGCCAACTCTCGTTAACGATAAGGTTCAAAAGGTTCTGGGCCTACTTTGGTTTATTGACACAGACGAGTTGGGTGTGGACATCAAACATGTGATGGATAATATTCAAGAACGTCAACTACCGGCCACAAAACGAAACATTTTAAAAACAGTGTCTAAAGTCTACGACCCCTTAGGTTTGGCGTCACCGTATATTATAACAGCTAAAATCTTACTACAGGAAATTTGGAAAAATAAACTGGAATGGAATACCATTTTACCGGAAGCTTTAGCTAACGAATGGAATAAGTGGCTTACCGACCTACCATAACTTTCCAACTTTATCTTGCCGAGAATTGTGCTAAGGTACTGTTCGTACTATACAGAACTTCATATATTTGCCGATGCCAGTCCTCGAGCATACGGGGCTGTAGCATATCTCAAATCAATTAATGAACAGGGTGAAGTAAACTGTAATATAATTTTAGCAAAGAATAGAGTTGCTCCAATAACGAAAACTGGTGACAAAGCTTTAACTTTGCCGAGACTCGAACTTACAGGAACACTCTGTGCAGTTAGACTACAACATTTTATACTTGAAAATTTAAAAATCAAAATTAATTCCAGTGTCTCATGGACGGACTCTAAAATTGCACTACACTGGATAATTGGTAAAGCTAACAAATGGAAGCCATACATTTGCCATCGTGTAACTGAAATACAAAATTTGAGCGTTGGTGAATGGCGGTACTGTCCAGGATCAGAAAACCCTGCTGACTTACTTACGCGAGGTGTAAAGGCTAAGGTTCTTATTGATTCTCAAATTTGGTATTTTGGGCCAACATGGTTAAAGGGCAATAGTAACGAATGGCCTTCAAATGATGCAGCAGTTGCGCCTGAACAAGTATCAGTCTATGCTGTACAGACTAAAGAAATCCAGAGCCAAGAAGATATTTTTCCGATAGAAAATTATAGCAGCTTGAATAAAATATTAAGAATAACGTCCTATGTACTAAGATTTATAAATAATTTAAGAAACCATAAGAATAAAAACACTGAAAGGAAAGTGACCCTTGAAGAAATACAAGAAAGTAAAAGATATTGGATTAAAGTCGTACAACTACACCAATTTAACGAGGAACTAACGGCTCTTAAGATTAACGGAAAGGTGGAAAATGACTCGAAAATTCTAACGTTAAACCCGTTCTTGGATGACAAGGGGATTATACGTTTAGGTGGGCGACTACAGGAATCACTTTTACCATACGAAACCAAGCATCCAATCATCTTACCGAAGGTGTCCATATTAACGGATCGATTGATTTGTAATTCACATATTATGGTCAACCATGGCGGAGTCAATGCAACCTTAACATATTTGAGACAAAATTTTTGGATTACACATGCTAGACAGCGTGTTAAAACGGTATTATATTCATGTCTAAAATGTAGAAAATTGAGAGGAAAATGTGCTAACGAACATTTTGCCCCACTACGGAGTAGCCGCATACAAGAAGTTTCTCCGTTTAAGGTAACTGGGGTGGATTTTGCAGGACCACTTTTTCTCGCTTCAGTGAATGGAAGATCAAAGGTCTATATAATGTTATTGACTTGCGCAGTCATCAGAGCAGTGCACTTAGAACTGGTCCCAAATTTAACCGCAGAAGCTTGTATTCGTGGCTTCTGAGAACGGCTAGCTAGAACCGTTAAAGATGCGCTTAAGCTAACCTTAGGCAAAAGGACATGGATTTTGATGAACCTCAAACAACATTAACGGAAATTGAAGCAACAGTAAATATGAGACCCATAACATATATTCATAACGATCCTACTGATTTACTGGTGTTAACGCCATCACATTTTTTACTGGGTTCTAGAAATTGTGGATTTTCTGTTGATGTTAAAAATCCAGATATCAAGCGAGATCATATATTAAAACAATGGAAGGTACGCAACGAACTTGTTCAAAAATTTTGGAAAAGGTGGTCTACCGATTATCTTCAACAGTTAAGATCTGCAGTTCATACCAATGCAATGTAAACGTTAAATCGACGTCATTTAATATTGGTGACATTGCATTACTGCACGACCAGAATATGCCCCGTTTATCATGGAAAATGGTTAGAATGGTGCAAATATTCCATGGACGAGATGGCAAAATACGAGCTTGTGAAGTCATGACTCCAAACAAATCCTTACTTCGACGACCCATTCAATTATTGTATCCTTTGGAACTTACTGCCGCCGGGGAGGATGTTGAAAATAGCAACCCTGGCAACCTCGCCTCCACTGCCTAAGTACCCATAAAATATGGTACCTGAACTTTCAACCCAAGGGTAGCGAGAAAGAAGTGACCAAAGTGAACTTTTAATAGGGTAAAACGACCAGAGAACGAAATAGATATAACCGTAACGAACTACAAGGTTTTATCATTGTTTTTAAGTTAAGTTTTAGTTAGTCATTATTTTGTATACATCGTTTCATAGCTAGTAAAACGAGTTGTTACGAACGAGGGTGTTTTCATTTAACGTAACGGTGAATTAACGGTGTAGCATTTAGGTGCTGCATAAAGATATTTTACAAGTATTTCACTAATTTTTATTGTATATTTATTGTTTTGTACTGTTTATATGCCTCACAATTTTATTATTATAAAAAATTGATCTTTATTTTCATTTGGTTTAAAGTGTCTCTTTAATTTAAAATAAAAATAAACAAATATGTAGATAGCTATATATTCAAGCCGACCCTGTACCCATTTAATGCGGTTTGAAAATGTTATGATCTGCACAATGAGATTTAATCACGTAGTTGATTTATTGCAGTAAAGGTTAACGATATAATGTAAACTTTACTGCATCTACTAAGTATAATTTAAAAATATACCTCGCTATGTGTTGATATCAGATTTAAAATTAAGACCAGGATAGGTTAATGTTAGTTAATTGTATTGTAAATTTATTATTTTTAATAGAATTGTTTTAAGTACAAATAAACAAATCTTTCATTTTTATAAAACTGAATTATATCCATAGCAGCAAATAAGCCAACTCAATATAAGAACGTTTTATAAACACAAAAACTATTTTATACTGTCAAACAAACATTTTTATATTTGCTATTAGACGTCCTAATAAGCACAATAAAACAATAGCATATTACTGATATAAGGCAGTGTAATTATCGTTAGAAGCCTGTATTAGCTGTCTCTGATATATTATTATAAAGATTATAAGCAAGTGATGCTGTCCCAAATCGTATTAGGTATATGATCATATTATTATAAAGGTTATGAGAACTCGTATAGAGACAGTAAAATACTTTTTTGTTAGTTACTGTTTGGGAAACACGTTTTCTAATAATCAAAGTAATAAACAAGTGTTGTGTATGACATGTGTAATTTTATAATTTTAAAGCAATTGACATTTTGGGGACGTGTGCCGGGTAACACGGATTACAATTCTTTTAAACCTATAGTAAAAGTACCGCGAATTTCGCAGATAAATAGAGTGCATTCTTTGTTTTTGGTTAAGACATACACTAAGTCTCACCTCAGTGTTTTGCAGTTCGCGCAAATACGTAAAATATTTTGTTCTACAATGTGTCTATGTAAGATGGCGGCATATGGGAAACTTTTTTAATAATAACTTTACGAAAAAAAGTTATTTTCATAAAAAGTTCTGCATGGTCTAAAACCTAATATGCAACCATCAGATATCAAAATTTATCAGTCGTATACGAAGTTTATCAAAAAATATGAATTTTGCTCAAGAGTAACGTACCTTTATTTTTGACAATATCGAAAACTATTATAAAGAAAAGATGTTTAGAACTAAAAATAAGTTTAAAAAAAAATTTATTTCTTACATATTTTAATAAAATAATATTAATTAATAATAAAAAAGTTTCCATGTCGTGCCGCCAACTTACGTAGACACACACTGTATACAAAATATGTCTTTTAAATTACCCTCGTGATATTCAGACGGCAATGAGGCTATAATTAGTTCAAGTTTTGATTCATTCTCTACGGTAATATAATATACTGGGGGTGATACAGTGTCTATGTGAGGCCAGGGCGAACCCCCGTCTAAAACAGTTACCTAGTTAGGATGAAATGCTTTTCGTTCAGCGAAAATATTTGTTTTTTAACTTTTTTATTATTTTTAAACTTGATACAGAAGAATATTCTTCCGCATATTAGAAGTCATTTATTTTTTCATAAACTTAGGCATTATTTTCTCTTTTTAAAGTTAAATTACCTTTTTCTGTTTCAGGTTGATTCCTCCTAGAGGTAAGTGAATAGAATCTATACTTGATTCCTTCTTGGCCACTAGGTGCATCTATTAAAATCAATTAAGCGCCAAGCACAGAAATTGCAACGTAATGTGAAATATATTTTATTAAGCAAGCTTTATAACATTTAAATATTACAAAAAAAAATACTAAAACACTTTGACATTGACAGGTAATGACAAAAAAAATGGCGCGTTTTCGAACCTTTGGCAGAAATCTCATTAATTTTATTTTTTTTATCCGATTGTGTCAAAAAATGACGTTTTATAGATCAGATATTTGGACGAAAAGGTAACCTTTTCAATAAGGTATTGATTATTGCGCTGGTAGCTAGGCAACCTTTGTCGTCCTAGTCCGAAAAACATTTTGTCGGACGCTAAAATATTTTCAACAGTTTATTTTATTCAATTATTTACAATATTTATATTAAATGTACAAGTAGAACAATTTTGAACAAGAACGGGGTGATGTAAATTTGATTTTGAGGATGTGTTATTATTTTTGGTCTCCGTTATGATATTATTCTCCAATGTTGAACTCGATTGGGAGACGGATTGCGACACCTGAGTCGAGACTGACTGCAGGTCAGATTGTGGAATGTTGAATATTTTCTTGGTCAGCTCTAACTTATTACTTAAGGAATCATCTAAGTAGCCCTCGGCTACTCCCGAAGACTTCCAGCCTCCATGCCGTTTTAGAGATGTTATGTCTGCTCCCGCATCTACAAGTAATGTGGCCGATGTTCTTCTGAAACAATGTCCCGTGAATTCCTTGGCATTCGGCAGTTTTAAGTAAGATGCTATTTCCTGAGGTATAGAGCCAAATTTGTGTATACCGACAACTTGCTTATGGCATTTTCCATTGCGATAAGACACAAAAAATCGCCCATCACTCATATTTGTTGGACGTAAAGCCAGATAATTTCTATAATACTTTAGATATTCTCCAGTCACCGTAAATGATCTCGGTTTGTTTGTTTTATTATAGGGAATTTTTATTAACAAAGCCGTTCCCAAATCTTGTATGTCATCAATTTTCATATGAGCCAGTTCTTCTCGACGACATGCGCCCGCGATTCCAAAAATAAAAGCAACCTGTAATTAAGAAAATTGTTAGTCAGAAATTTAAAATACTATTATATAGTTACATTTACCTTCAACATTAAGTATTTGTCATCTGGAGCATGGCAAAGGAATTTGTGAACCTCTTCTCTAGTTAGGATCCTTGATTTCTTTGGACAATATCCAACACTTTTTTGTTTCAACAATGCTCGTAATCTCATGTATTTAGATATATCAATATTCTGTTTTACATTTACCACTGCACGTAGCATAGAATACTGCGACCACAGAGTAGATGACTTCATAGTTTTCGATAATTCCGCCATATAGACCAAGAAGACGTTTTCGGAGAACGACTGTATATTTTTTTCTTGCCGGTAATCCATAAATTTTTTATAAGCTCTTTCATATATTTCCTTAGATTTTTGTGGCAACAAATGTAACATTACTTCCTTGGCAGTTTCTTGAATGTCAGGTGGTGTACCTTCTATAAGATCAGTAGTAAAGCAGTACCATTTCTAACTCAAAACCCCATAAGAAATAACATTGCGCTGAAATCTGCATTTTTATCGCCATTTTAGGGCGTGGTCACTTGGTCCGGCGCGAGCCCCAGAACCGCGGCGGAGGAAGCCTCCACAACAGGCGTTGAGCGCGCATGATGATAGAAGGCGATACCGCGAGGCCCTATGCATAATTCGCGAGGCTAGCTCAGGCAGGTCAGCGACCCCGAGCGGTGGTCACCCGATGGTCACCCGACGATCGCCCGAGGGTATCCGATGTCGGTAATATAGGACCCGTCTTAGCCTAAGTGGCGCCCCCCTGGTATTATCAACCCTCATTATTTCAAGATTCTAACCCAACTTTATGACCCATGGTCACGTGTTATTACATTTATAGCGGAGGAGAGATGACGTAGCACGTTCTCAATAGTACCCAAGTAGGTATACCCAAACCCAAGTACCTAACCTGAACATCTATCTAAATAATCAATATCGAACAACATAATGAATAAATAATAACAGAAAAAAAGTTTGTGCCGGCAGCGGGAATTGAACCATAAACCTCTGGGGCCGAACCTCAAAGCCTTGCAAAATACGCTACGAGAGCATATAGATTAAAACTGCTAAACAATGTTTGACAACGTGAAACCACGGGGGCACATCTGATTAGATTGCTGGAACAAAAGGTCCTTAAGTGGGGTTATGGTGGTGTTTTATAATGTACAAAATTAGGGTAAACCAGGCTGGGCCCTCCAATGTTAATTTTCGGAGGGATTTTTATGACTCATATCTCCGGAACCAATGGGCCTAGGATATTGCGCATGCGTAGTTGGGGTCAATGAAATGGGTTCTTGCGCATGACTCGAAAACGACACCTGTCACCTGTCAATTAAGAACTGTCACCTGTCAGATGTCACCTGTCAAATGTCAAAATCGACAGCTGATGTATGTCACGTGTTTAGGGTGACGTCATGAGTCGTTTAAAAAAAGAACCGGGTTGATCGGGCTAATAGGGCTAAAGTTGATATAGCTAATGCCCTAACGGCAGGAGGGCGAAAGATTGCAAATACATATCGCGTGTTTAGGGGGATGTAATAAGTTGTTTAAAAAAAGGACGGGGTTGATCGGGCCAAATCACAAAAGTATTTTGAGGATCCCCCCTGTATTTCAAATTTTATTATATCCTTCAAGCTTTTAATTGAATTTTAATAACCGATTGTCAGTTCAAAGGATGGAAAATAACCTTGACGAGTGCGATGCGAATGTAGTATCATTATGCAAAACACTAATTATACACGAGGCTTGTCTAGATAATGATTTATTTATGCTAATTGACTACAAGTAATTTACAACAACAAATATTGGATCATTTATATGCAAAAATGCATTTCTTAAACAGATAATTACTTGCATAATTTTATACAAAAATCTATACAGGGAAGATATAAAGTAAGTATACAAAGACCTCCCAGATCCCCCACAAATTCCCTAAAATATATATTCCCGACGGAATTGTGACCTTAGTATAGCTAATACATGTCGTGTGTTTAGGGTGACGTCATAAGTTGTTTAGAAAAGAAACGGGGTTAATTGAGTAAATAGAACCAAATTTAACAGTCCGCATGTACGAGAAAAAAAAATTGTTTCGCGGATATGAGTTATATATTAAATAAAAGAAAAGACATCAAAATTATAGAAAATTATTTATTTATCTATACCTTGACTTAATAAAGGTATGCAATAGATTAATTAGTAAAATGGTACAAGATACGCATATAAATACAATTAAACTAAGCACACCATGTGTTCCAGCATATCCATCCACTATTGGAGAATTGTGAGAAGCATTTTGGTTTATTAGCGTCCTCCACTCGGTTTCGCCAAAAGTCAGGTCTCTAAACTGAAACCTAACCTTATATCGTAAATCACCAACTGTTGGAGCGTTTGATTTAAAAACAGCCGTATGTCTATTATCAATTTGTTCATATGTCATTTGAAGCCATGTGTTGTTTGCAGAAAAGGGTGGAGTTCCCAACATTACCGATGCATTCAATACATTATACGGAGCGTAAACGTAAAACACATTTTGTACTAAGGCAGTCAAGAGAATATAGGATGAACTTAACGCCGCCATGACTGTAGGCAGAATGATCTAAACTCCATTCCCTAAAACCTTTATTACTTCACGAGATTGGTACCAGACGCTCATAAAAATTATAAATATTACTAGCATACAAATGGCGTCGGTATATGAGAAACTCTTGTTTTTCTTCTCTTTTGTACACTTTATCGGTTTATTTTTTCTCAATTGGCGACATCTCCATAAGACTTTAGCTAGCTCACAATGCTTGACATTCTTATAATGATCTTTCAAAGGATCATCTCCCACATACCAACCATCAAACTCACAATGACAAAATGAACACCTGACAATATCCAATCTCTCAGTGTAATAAAACCCTGCACTTGCCAACTCTTCAGGATTGAGCTTGCTAGGCCAATTAGCGAACGTAATTAGCCTATCTTCAAAATTACGAAGCAAACTATAACCATCATCTCCACACATTTTAGGAGATGTTGCTATCTAAAGTGTTGTAAGAATACTATGAAATAAAACCAATAAAACGGGTTAATATACATTTATTATCATCAAATATTACACATTTGTATTCTATCAAAGTCATCTAGTACCTTCTTGGGATTAAAGTGTATTAGTTCCAACATGTAAATAGCTTGTTCAGACATGTTTAAACTACACATATTTTTAATAATCTTAAAAAAGTTTCCTTGGATGTCTTCACTAATGTTTATATAATTTAAAAAGTTATCATAAAATGCCATAAAATCTAAATTTTTTATCAGGTTCAATCTATAATTAATAATGTGACTTATATTAACAAATGAGGTTATGTCATGAGAACAGAAACATAACGTTGTATTATTACACACAAGATTTATTATTTTTTCACTCAACAATGTAACGGACGACACTGTAAAATTTTCAGTTTCAGAATCAATTCTTAATAATGTATCATCTTCAACCATTTTGGACGCGATTTCGAGAAACTCATGCCACTCGAAATTGGCTAGTGATGCTGCAACTTTTTCCTCAGGTAAATTTAAAACAGTATTTATTAACTTCACACTCGGCACCATTCCTCTAGCTACACTAAGGCCAACGATTATCTTATAATTTCCAGCGGAATAATGTACCTCGTTCAACAGCTTTTTCTCATTCTTAATGTCTTCTCTACTTCTTAATATCATGCTATCAAGATATCTCCAAGGAGACAAACTTCTTGAATCTTCTTCAACAACGTATTCGCCCATGACTAAATAAGTACTGAAACCGTCCAAGCAAATTATCGACTACACTCTGACTACCTCACTCCTGAATATTTATTAATATTAAGTTCTAGGAATAAAAGTTGCGACAGGGTCCACCCGCTACCCATCTCGGTAAATTCTAAAGCTTTTTTAAGTAGGTTATTTTTATATAGTTCAAACACATGTTCTAAATTAGTACCTGGATGAATCACGCTATATCTCGAATTAAATGATTTAATTTCTTATTCCTGCGTTGATGGTTGTAGACACCATAAAGTTCCATATTCATTGATATAGCTCGATAAACACTCAACTGCTCCGCTAACACCGTTAGAACCTTATGTTTCAAGTCTTTCAGGAACAGCTTAACATCAGTCAAATTATTATTTGTCGATATGTGATAGGTAATCGCTCTATTCTTAAAAGCTGTTTGAATAAGTTTAATACCAGAGCCTACAATCTCCCCACAGTTTTCCTTATGTTTCGTTGTACGATTATGACCTTTAATCACCTCACAGTGGCACTGTTTGCAGTATATCTTATACTATAATACTAGCTGATTATTACGAAATATGACGTATTTATCCAAATGAGTCTGCATAACACTCAATTCTAGCAAACTAAACAACATCTTTTATCATGTCCACCCAGCTGTTGTGTGAATTATCAAAGCCAAGCCACTTGACAAACATTTTCTTCCCCTTTTTCCGTATAATTCTTTCAATAAGAAATACATCGGGCTGTTTAGTTTTCTGTAATTCCGCTTCATAAAATCCTCCACTGATTGGTCGTCCCTGCATATCCTCCAATATATAGGTTGTAGGATTTGTTATATTAACCTTGGAAATTTTGAAAAGCTCGGTTGTCCAATTAGGTACATAACCCTTTTCAAAGACATGCTTGGATTTACTTATACGAACAATATCCCCAACCCCAAATTTTCGTTTCCCCACAACCTTTAGATGCGTATATACAGAGTTTAATAACTTATCCGCGTTACTCTTATTAACATCCGACGGCTTCATGCCAATCGTGTGATGTTTAGTAGCATTGTATGTATTCACGATTTCCTCCAACAAATCAATCCATCGATGATTTCCATTTAAAGTAAACAATCTAAAAAGCTTTTCTTTAATTGTTCGAATTACTCGCTCCGCAATTGAAGCCTTCAAGATACTGAAAGTGCTATAATGATGTATTTTATGCGTCTTCATAAGATTTTGAAAACTTGTATTGTAGTATTCCTTTCCATTATCTGTAACTAACTTTTTCGGGATTCGCTTGGAGTGTATAAAAATATTTTCCATCGCTTTGGTTACTTCTTGAGCAGTTTTCGTCTTTATGGGTCTTGCCCAGAGAAATTTCGAAAACGAATCGATAACAACAAGTATGTATTTATACCCCCTATTTTCGCGCGCATATTGATCGAGTTGCGCAAGATCGGATGCAAATGTATCATCTAAACCATATTGGATAAATCTACGACGTTTAAATTTCGAACGAGCTGGGGCGTGTAACTCTTTAACAACCTGTTCTCGCGCCTTAGTGATGATACCCTTGGGCATTTTGTTAATAAAGTGAAATATTTGAAACATGTTAGGCAATTTATATACCCCTATCAACTGTATCTGCTAATTTAGTTACTTTTTCATCAAGTTTCTTCAAGTCTGCAGCTAAAGGTGCAAAAGAATTTTCGATTTTTACATGCATGTAACTATGTAAGAGGTCCTTGAGTTTATCGAACTCTGGTTGCACTATTTTCATAGCTTCTTGCTGGTAATTGTCAACTAATTTCAATTTAACATCAATTGCATTAAAACGATCATTAATTGTTGAAATATCTCTTGTTATTCTTGAAATACTGGTAGAAGACTTTAGCAAACGATCATTTAAATCACGTAATTCTGCAGATACAGCCTTCATGCGACCTTCGATGCTATTGGTAGTATCGTTAACCAGCTTAACACACTCGTTTGAAGAAGCAATAATTTTCATGTAAAGAACAGAAATTGCATCATCTAAAAATTTTTTATTAACACCATCTGTATCATCTGTTGGGGGACTGACGTTACAAAGCTTATGTTCCCTAAAATTGTAATCACCATCCCTAGTGAAGGAAAGTATGGTGGGTGCTGGTAAAACTCTCGGAACCCTGTAGGGGGAAGGTAAAGAACGTCCAAACTTATTCATGATTAATACTTTAATGACGCTTTTAAGGAATTACACGTTTATTTATAGAATTCAATAATTCCAAGTCTCTGCAATTCCTGTAAAATATTCTGAATCTCGTTCCAATTATTATTATTACCAACATGTTCGGAGGCTTCAAGCTTCTTCATTCGCTCAACTAGTTCATTTACATCGTCGTAATATACAAATTCCTTTGGTCTTTCGTTGTACTCCATTAATGCATTCCCAGATTTCAGTTTAGATCTTGTTACAGGCATTCTACTAATAGGCGGTGTTTTGTTCGAAGAACTTCTAAGATTTCTAGCATGAGAAGATGCTGATGATTGCAACAAGGACGTTGATCCTCGTGTTGAAGATGTTAGTAGCGGTCTAATAATATTTTTATATTTTTCCGATTTGCTACCTTTTAGTTGACCATTACTTAACCGCCTATATGCATTAGTGCGCACTAATATGTCTTTATAATGCACCTCATCATCTTTCTTACGATTGATGGGATTCTTTAAAAACAATAACTCATATAGACCCTGACTTCCTGGATAAGCGACATCGCCTACTTTAATATCTCCATTTTGCAAAAAGTCCACCGACAGAGAACCCATTGTCCATTTACCATTTTCAAAATTGTATGTTAGACCTTGTGAGTCATCCAAATCAGGGGAACTTGTCCAATACATTTTTAAATATTCGTGAGAAATTGGAGGATATTGACTGGTAAATTCCTCGAAAATTGCCGGATTCGTTCTCATAGTAGTTTCAAATACCTCCTTTAAATCTTGTGGGGTATTCTCTTCAAACACATCATCCTCGATTTCCTCATTATCAACCAAATCTCCATACCTAACTTCCGCTTCTCTGGGCAAAAATTGAACTTCTTCTGGTTTTGTTTTTACAATCGTCTCTGTCGGTTCAGTTTTAATCTTTAGCTTCTTGGCTCTCTTTTCCATAAGCGGCACAAGCATATTTAGCGGGGTAGTAACTGGTGTTAAAAACTTGTTAAGCGCAGCATCTTCTTCGTTTCTTTCCAGCTTTAAAGCCAAGTATTTCCTTCTTATTGTATTAGAGGCATCAATTATGCGACGTTTAACATTCTTATCATAGCTGTTAAATTGTCGAGACATTGCGACTAAATGGTCTATACTTTACAATGATGACGGTGATACTAACTACATATGATGACGTTATAGTATTATATAGGTATCGAATTTATTACGATATCTGCCTTTATTAATGTCGTTGTCTTTAACCATGACTAAAAACCCATATTTATCATTCCAACATTCAGAGCAAATGCGTTTAAACGAATGGAAAGACATGTCCGTGTTTACATGATCGCTATAAATATGTTTCAAGTTTAGCTCGTCTTGTTTAAACAAAACTAACACGTTGGCATTATCGCGAATCAACTGTTTGGGTACTTTTGAATATGTTTGCGAGAGATAGAATGAGTCGATATCATTATGACGACCCATACAGAAATAATTTCTAATTTTATCCTGTTTCTCGCAAGCCACATCGTCAAAGATGAATACAGAGTCGGGTTGAGCAGTTGACGGGTCTATTACATCATCATTCTCACCATATGTGAAATACCCCAAACGACAATGTTTCAATGTTTCTCGGAGGAAATCATATTTTTCCTGTTGTAAAGATTTCGAATAAACGTACACATTTTGAAATTTTAAACCATTGGCGTCAGTTAATAGACTCATCATTACATTGGTTTTTCCACAATTACTCGGTCCACATATTAACGCCCTAATGGTGTTTGGAAAAAGCTGCCCGTGTTTGTTTGTTTGTTTCTGTTTGGGCATATCGAAATTTTGAATATTTAGGTGGTGTTTTTGTTTCTGCTTCCGCATTACTATAAATACACTCTTTTCTCTTCAAGAACTTTATTTGTAATGACAACGTTGCAGGGTGCAGGTGTCTTAAATAGTACCATAAATCGACTCCCGTTTGAACTTCATTTACCTGGTTATTCATTAGGGATCTTCCTTGTCTTCTAAGTCAGGCTTAATGCCTTTAACTTCTATTCAATGATCTGTAGCGTTATGGGCCGAACTTTACTGGTTATTCATATTGTGGTCCCGGCACTCGATTAAAAGAACGTTTAGCTCGAGGTGATCCCCCAAAAAATAAATTGGACAGTTTTTGTCGAGATCACGATATTGCATACTCTCAGTCTCAAGACTTGAAACAAAGACATCAGGCAGATAAAATACTTGAAAATAGAGCGTGGGAGCGCGTGAAAGCCAACGACTCCAGTTTTGGCGAAAAAACATCAGCTTGGCTAGTCACTAACGCTATGAAGGTTAAACGTAAGTTGGGGGCGGGGTGCAAAAGCTTGACTTCGATTGTGAATAAGCTTAGTAAACACGGCGCTGGTGATATAACCAAGAAAAAGACCTTGAGTAACTTACTAAAAGCAGCACGCATGTCGATAAAGAAAGCCGGTGGACGTAGAAAAATTAATATACCGAGGGTTATACCACTCCCTAAGACTGGCGGGATCCTTCCTTTGATACCAATATTTGCCGGGCTTAGTGCTTTGGGTGCTCTCAGCGGCGGGGTGGCCGGTATTGCAAAAACCGTCAATGATGTTCAAAGTGGGAGAGACAAGCTACAAGAAGCTAAACGCCACAATGAAACGATGGAAGCCATTGCTTTAGGGAAAAAGGGTAGCGGTCTATATTTAAAGAAGTATAAATCGGGGTATGGATTATATCTAAGAAAAATGCCAAAAAACTACCACTGAAGCTGCCCAAACGCCCGTTAACCGATGAAGACATCAAAAACTATACATCTCAATTAAAGATACCCAACTTTAGGGGGGTCTTTATGCGAGATACTCTTCCAAAATCACCTAACCATACTGAGTGTGGTGTTGTCAATTTAGATCGAAACGTCGGATTCGGAACACATTGGGTAGCTTATAAGAAACGCGGTGATAAAGTTGTTTATTTCGATAGTTTTGGCAATTTAAAACCACCCAAGGAATTTATAAAATATATGAAAAATTGTAAAATTTGCTTTAATTACGATCAGTATCAGGACTTTGGATCATCCAATTGTGGACATCTAGCATTGGCTTTTCTCTACAATAAATCTCTATAAAACATATCACTCAAAGTCCCTTACAACAGTCATGTCTCAGACGTTTACGCTAAAAGGTCGTTCTCACCAGCTTGAAGCACACTTTGTTCCTCCAATAGAACTTGACCCACGAATACTCTCTTGCACTTATATCGCTGAATACTTGGAATACTATTCCAAACATTGAATCAGGAAAAAACAAGATTTACTATACTGAAAATAACGTGGAAAAGATATTGATGATACCTACGGGGTCGTACGAACTGCAGGATATCGAAACGTTTGTTCAGAATCGCATTCTTGATTCACACGCTACTTTAGACGAGCGCAATCACGTCTTTTCGTTGAAACCTAATAATAATACGCTAAGGTGCGAGTTGAGAAGCCAATACGACCTAAATTTTCAGCCAGAAGATAGTATAGCAAGATTATTAGGTTTTTCTCAACGTAAACTAACAGCAGGTGTTGTGCATGAATCAGATCTACCTGTAGAAATAATACAAGTTGTTACTATACGCATAGAGTGCAATATTATTTCCGGCTCGTATTATACAAATAATCCTTCACATACCTTATACGAATTCTCTCCAACAGTCGATCCTGGCTTCAGTATAAATATCGAGCCAAGAAATTTAATTTTTCTACCGGTAAGAGAAACGAGCATTTACAATATTTCCCTCACCCTATTGGATCAAGATTCGAGGCCGGTTAATTTTAGAGGTGAAGAAGTTGTAATTAGACTAGAACTTAGGCGAAATGGTTCTAGTATTTAAAAAATATTTAAACAGTGGTGCTTCATTAGCAGAGTC